>OU015536.1:22300000-22807378 GCA_907165065.1 Caprimulgus europaeus
TAATGCCCCTGTTCAGAAATCCCCAAATAACTCAATTTAATGGATGGGCTGGAAGATGACCTTGAGCTGGTGGCTTCCTCTGAGATGTGGCCAAGGGTCAACCCTGTGCATGTCAATGAAGACATCCCTAATGCAACAGTTTTCTTCCAGTGCCCCAAGAAGAAGCCTCTGCTCCCTTGCAAAGCAAGGGATGAGATTTCACAGCAGGCTTGGTGCCCTTCCTTCGTGCTCCAGGGTCCCTGTGCAGCTGTGGCCATTGTGAAGAGCAGGGCCAAGGACCTGGGTCCTCTGTGCTCCAGTGCTGGTGCCTCAGTCCACTTGTTGTATTGGCAACTTCACTGATGGCATCATTTGCATCATCCTCCTATGGGCAGGAGTTGCCTTTCTAATCCACATTGGAAGTTCCTCTACCTGGTTATGCAAAGACAGCATCTTTTTACATTCTTCAAGCAGGACATGATACCTGTGGGTCTGCTGGTCTGCTGCCCTCCAGACCCACAGCCAAGGCACTGAAATTCAGCATCTACCTGGTGCTACTGGGATAAGGACTGTGAATAATCCCATTATTTCTGGGTCTTCCTCCAGTTTATCAATGGGTGTCAGCAGAAAGCTCCTTCCCCAGTGACCACCTGCTGTCACCAAGAGCTAACACGGTGTCTTTGATGGTTCCCATAACACAGCTCAGCGTTGCAGTGCTTCAAGCCCTGCTCATGGGCAAAGGATGTTCATGTCACTTCATGCACATTAAAATGGTCTCTGAACAAGGAACCTGGATGGAACACAATATTTCTGGGTCGTTATTTGTCATGGATTAAATGCAACTGTGGGGGCTGGGTAAAACTCATTTAAGCTTAGGAAAGATAGCGGAGAAGACCACAGGAGTAGGGCTGCAGCCTGGGGTGGGGCAACACCTTACTGCACCACACAGCACGTGGCTGGGGAGCATGGCCAGGGGCTCAGACATCGTGTGAAGGGATCAGATCTCGCAGGGTTTCATGGTGGGGCCATGGCATCATCTTGCTGCAGATGCTGAGCTGAAGCTGGAAGCATCCCTCACCAGCAGCTGTGCCGCAGACCCAGCCTGGAGTTGTGCTCAGCCCTGGGCAGCTCCATCTGCTGTGACCACCCTGAGGCTGGGACCTCTCTCAGGCTGCAGCAGATCCTCCTGCCTGTGACACGACCACGGATTCTCCACCCACAGCTCACTGCCTTGCTTTAAGTGCTGGAGCTGCACAGCGGGAGCGCACCAGCAGCAGCACCAGCCCGGGGCGCTTGTGCCATGTGTCAAGTCAGCTTTAGGAGGGTTGTTTTAAGAAAAATGGTCTTGCAGAAGAGGAGGTGTTTTCACCCAGGAGCAGCCCTGGTGGACTCAGCCCCAGAGCCACATGTGGCACCACAGCTTGGGGGTGGCAGAAGGACAGTGATGCTTTGGCACAGCGGGGGAGAGCAGGCGCTGCGAGCCAGGGTTGGTGCTCGGAGCTGTGCTCTGGGGAGCTGCCCCTGATGGAAGTGCCACCTCTGCCCTCCCTGTCCGTGGTGTGCAAGGATGGTTTAGATTCTTGGACCAGTTTGCAGCTCAGTCTGGTCTGCTGAGCTCCTCTGGTTGCTCGGTTTCCATCTCCCGCCAGGCCTGCACGAGCGAGATGTTTGTGGTTTGGATGTTTTAAAATAGCAGCCCACGATCCTGTGGCTTGGACGCGTCTCCCACCCTGCTTTGAAGGGAGCAAGGCTGATCAGATTTGCAAACTGCGCTGCTCTGCGTGGGATGGCAGCAGACATCCTCCAGAGCTCCCTGCTGCCATCTGAGCTGGTGCCTCCACCCACCCACACTGGGCTGGCGCTGATGAAACCACGCTGGGTTGCAGGTTAAGCCAGCATAGGCAGGGTCAGGTACCCACCACTGGTTCTTTAATCCATCAGTGAAGCTTCAAAGTGCCAAGTCCAGGCTGTGAGGGAGCAGGATCAGAGCTGTGCTAGAACTGTAACCCTGCAGGAGGAATGGCTTGGTTTGCTCTCCTACAAACATATGAAAAGGGGTAGGAGAAAAATAGCCTCATCTCACCAGAGAGCATCCCTGCAAGCCTTTATGGTCTGCTCTTCTGGCAGAAGATTTTTGACTGAAGCAGGATATAGTTTCTCCAAGCCAAAACATTTTGCAGTGATTTACTTTTCCGGCTGGCTTTGGAAACAGGGTTTGGATAGAAATGTTCATGGGTTTTCAGCTGGGGCATCACTAGAGCCTGTGTCCATCCCAGCTGCCACCTCCTGGGCTGG
Organism: Caprimulgus europaeus; assembly: GCA_907165065.1. Next base: position 22,302,275 of record OU015536.1, read on the forward strand.
CTGTGGACAGGGGCTCCTGGGGCGACCACTCTTCCTCTCCCTCCACAAGCATCCTCTGCATCCCTACCTCATCACTTGGAAACCCAAAAAGCTCCTGTTCAAACCCATAAGACGTTCCTCCAGCTCTTTGCAGGACTCAGGCACCCACCTCTCTCTGGAAGGAAAACCCAGCTGGAATGAATGGCTGGAGTTCTCAGAAAATAATTTGGAATATTTTAGGCTTGATTTCTTCTTAGCCATTTCTTCATTTTTCCTGAATGGGAATGAGGTTCTGCTTAGAAATGCTGGAGTTTTCCTGTGTCGGTGCCACCAGCGCTGACCTCCTCTCGGGGCTGTGGGTGCCCTGAAGGAGCCCCTGTGCTGGCACCCAGCAGGGACACGTGTGTGTGTGTGTGTGTGTGTGTGTGTGTGTGTGTGTACATGTTTCTCATAAAGCAGCAGCCCTTCCTCAGGGGAATGTCTGAGGAGATGCTGGCAGGAAGGGCAGCGCACGCTGGCTCAGGGCTGCGTATCTCAGAGGGTGTTACGTGATCTCTGTCAACACCAGGGCAGCTCGCTCCGTAAAGATTTCCTCTGCTCATGCTTTCCTCTGTGTGCAGGAGGGTGTTTTGGGTTTTTTTTTCCTTTTTCCCCCAAGACACTCATGCACTTCAGGATTCTGTGTTTCCTGTGAAGCGTTGGATGTTTTTCCAAGCCCAAGCGCAGCTGTGTCCCAGCTGGAGTTGTTTTCCATGGCATCTGTGTCCAGAGAGCTTGCTGGGTGGCAGGCGCCTGCTGGCAAAGCCCCTGGGTGCAGTGGGGTGCTGACTTGTCCCCTGCATCCCTGCCTGGATGTGGTGTGAACAGCAGTGGGATCTGCATGGCCAGGACACGCCGACGTGCTTGAGCTGGCGTGGTGAGAACATGAGGGTGCTGCAGGGCGGGCACTGCCAGGGACAGGAGTCTCACTGCTTGCACAGGACCATGTCACACATCCTGTTCTTCTCCCCCAGGACCTGTTTGGAAAGTCAGACCCCTTCTTGGAGTTTTATAAACCAGGTGACGATGGGAAATGGATGCTGGTCCACAGAACAGAGGTGAGTGCGACTCCCATCCTTTTATCATCTCCCCTTGCCCTTCATGGCACTATCTCACCCGTCACCCATAAGGCAGGGTGGGATCCAGGGATTCCAAAACCTTACAGCTGCCCTCTGGGTGTCCCTCTGAGACTGGTGGACTCCAGCACATGAAGGTTTACTGAGGCCAGCAAGGTCTGTACTGCTCACTGCTGTATCTACCGAGCAGAGATGGTCTTCTAGCCCTGGACCACTCTCCCTCCACTTGCAGGAATCATAGAATCATAGGATGTGGTGAGCTGGAAGGGACCCTCAAGGATCATCCAGTCCAGCTCCTGTCCCTGCACAGGACAATCCCAACATTCACACCATGTCCCTGAGGGCCTTGGCCAAATGCTGCTGGAATCTTGTCAGGCTTGGGGCCATCAGCACCTCCCTGGGGAGCCTGTGCCAGTGCCCCACCACCCTCTGCCTCAAGAACCTTTTCCTCATGGCCAACCTCCCCCTCCCCTGCCACATCTTCCTGCCATGTCCTCTGCTCCTGGCGTTGGTGGCCAGAGAGAAGAGCTCAGCGCCTGCCCCTCCTCTTCCCTTTTGAGGATGTTCTAGACCGTGATGAGATCTCCTCTCAGTCTCCTCCAGGCTGAACAAACCAAGTGACTTCAGCCTCTGAAGCAGCAGGATGAGCTGTGACCTGGGGAGATGGTGGAGAGAGGTGGTGGGAGGTGGCCCAGGGAATGGGAGTGGGGAAAGGTTAAAATAAGCTTTTGCCGGATCCTCGGGTGACCTGGGAGGATGCTCAGGCATCTCCAGCTTCAGTGCACGAGCACCTGACCCTGTGTCTAATGGAACCAGAGCCTCAGCTGAGGAGGCAGAGGCCTGTGCCATGGTCAGGGGCAGCTGACCCCTCCCTGTCCCTCATTTGTCCCTCCTGCAATATTTTGATCTGAGCTCCCTTCTGGTTATGTTCTCGGGCTGCTAAAGCCAGCGATGTTGTGGATAAGAGACAGAGCATGGGCAGGGAAGAGCAGGCTGGCTTCTGCTTTAGCACCAGGCTAGGAAGTACTTTCAGACAGCATTTTCCCCCTCCTCAAAGCTTGTTTCAAGGCTTTTAGCTCCTGGCAGTTGCCAGAAAGAGGAGAGGGCAGTCATGGCAGGAAGGGCTCACAGCAGCCTCTGTGTCAGAGACAGAGGTTCCATCACACCCCGTCTCACACCCCTCTTTTTCCCATCCCCCATCTCACACTTCTTCTTTTCTTGTCCCCTCAAGGCTTGGTTGAGGAGCCCCTTGTCCCACCACAGCAAATCCCAGGAAGGATCTCACGCAGAAGGAGAGGGGGGTGTTGATTTACAAAGTCTCTCCCGTACACTGGTTTTTAGCACTAGGAGGATTTCCTTCCCTCGCACACCCCTGTGCACTGAGCACCGGGATGTGTGTAGCACCCTGTGTCCTGCAGCACCCATACAGCCCATCCATTTTAACCCTAGCTCTGCTGGTTATTTTTCAGTGCTTTCCCACACACATTGCCATACGGATTTAACTGTGATGGTTTCACTGGGCTGGCCCTTGGCCAGCAGCCAACACAGCCGTTCACCCACTGCCCCCCACCCCCAGGGGACAGGGGAGAGGATGGGGGGGCAAGGGTAAGGAGACTTGTAGGGTGAGATAAGAATGGTTTAATAATAGAAATAAAAGAAAACTTAAAATAATACTAATATTAAAATAGTAGTGATAATAACAGTAACAAAATATGCAAATGAGTGACCCCCAGTGCCATTGCTCAGCACCCGCCCACCCAGCCCGGCCCGTTCCCAGAGAACGATCCCGGAGCAGCGACAATCCCGACCCGAAACCGCAATCCCGGGAGAGCCAGAGCCCGAGCGAGAGCCAGAGAGGAAGAGCCCCTCATGGATCTCCTGCCCATGGGGGACAGGAGATGGAACAGCCCCTTGGCAGAGCCCAGTGCCCATGGAGCTGATCCATGTCAATATTCCTCACCCCTGAGCTCTTGCGCTTGCAGAGGGACAAACACAAAGTCCTTCAGTGCCAGGGACACCAATGCCAACATGGGGATGTTCTCAGCGTTTCTCTCCTGACAAATCCCAGCTGAACCCAACCCCAGCGCTGCTCCAGCTGCTGAACAGAACCAGCTCTGGCCCAGCTCACACCAGGACACAAGCAATGGATGCTCCAACAGCCTCCTCCTTGCCAGCCCTGAATGATGCCCTTGGAGGCATCTGGTACCAGGTGACCATCTCTGTGTCCTGAAGCTCGATAGGAAGAACTAAGGTTCCACATTCCTGCAGTTCTCAGTGCATGAATATAACCAGCTCCCAGTCTGGTGCTGGCACTTCTCGTGCCACCACGGAGGTGTCTGGCAGGGAAGGATTAGTGTGCTCATTACAGGCTGTTATTTAAGCACCAGTGTGAGTGCCCAGCTGGGCACCATGCGATGGAGATGCCGGATCCTTCCCCACCCACCCTGGGGACCTGGCAGACTGCGGGCACCGTCTCGGGGTGCGTGGGCTGCCCCTGCTCTTCCCAGCCTCCCGGAGGAGGTGTTTACAAATTCCCCACTGAACTGTGCTCACAGTGTCGGGGTTTCCCTCAGTCTCACTCAAGAGCCTGGCTGGAAAACAAGGTGCCCGTTCCAGGTTTGCCCACAGCAGCAGCCATGGACCGTTCCTTGCTGGGCTGCGCTGCTGCTGCTCTGGCCGGCCTGGGAGGATGCTCAGGCATCTCCAGCTTCAGTGCAGGCCCAAGGTCCTCCACGCCAGATATCCCCATATTTGCCCTGCACAGAGAATGGTTAATCTGCTGTCCAGGACTGAATTTCCTATTTTCACATGAACCCCTCTTTTGGAGCACAGCTTTGTGAAAGAGGATCCCCACCTGCCCTGCAGGCGTCTCTGAGGGACGCAGCGTGTGCCTGGAGCCTGCTAGTGTTTGCTTTAGGTTTCCACCGAGCGATCCCATTCCCTCAGGAAATGTCAAAACCCATCCATTAATATTTTTCCAGCTCAGGCAGCGGCTGTGACGCAGATGAGGCGAAGGAGCTGGACGTGCCCAGGGCTCTTTGGCTTTCCCAATCGGTTGTGACATCCCACTGCTCCATCTCTCAGTGGTCAGACTCCAGCTGGATGTAGGCTGTGCTGGGGTGCTGGGGTGCTGGGGATGAGTAAGCAATGAGTAGAGCACAAGCAATGGGATGCAGAGGGCATGTGTAGCAGCTGCTGGCCTTGAACTGGTGGGGTGTATGGTGTGCCCATGCTGCCCAGTCTGCTGTGGCTGTTTTCTCAAGCAGGTTTGTTTAATTAAACAACAATTAATTTGCCTCTGGAGGTGGCAGATGAATCTGTTGTAATTCATGCGTGCTACAGCCTGAGAAGCAGCAGCTGGGGAGCTGCTGTGTCTAAGCCAAGGAGGTAGAAGAGGGCTGAGATGGGGTTGCTGCAACTTGTCTGGCCTGCCCCACTGAGAACCTGGTCCAGGAGACGTGTCCCTGCTTTGTGCCAATCTCACCCCTCAGACATGCCCACTGTAACAGCATCCCTCTGCTCACACCCTGCAGGTGATCAAGTACACGCTGGACCCCGTCTGGAAGCCCTTCACTGTGCCTTTGGTGTCACTGTGTGATGGAGACATAGAGAAACTGATAAAGGTAACCAGGGTCCTTTGGCTTGTATCATGGTAGTCAGCATCTGAGACAGACCATTAAACATCTATGGGTTGTTTATCAAAAAAAAAACCAAACCAAACTGAACCAGAACCACCCCTAAAACAAACAAAAAAACCCAACCCACCCTTGTTTGGGATCTCCAACAGGAGAGGCTGGGAACTTCAGCAGGTGTCCTCACAGGACATAGTCACTGTGTCTGAGGCTGCTTTGTGCTCCTCCTGCCCTAGGTGATGTGTTACGACTACGACAGTGACGGGGGACATGACTTCATTGGGGAGTTGCAGACTTCGGTGGCCAGGATGTGTGAAGCCCAAGATGCCTTTCCGGTAAGTGCCGACATTCTTCCAGGGAAGAACAGTGAATTTTGGTACTTGCACTGAGACCCTCAACCTGTACCAAGAAAAAGCCAAGTCCAACCTCCTTTCTCCTCCCACCTGCACCTTATGCGACCCCAGCACTGCTGTAGCTAAAGCATCTGAGCTGGAGAGAGGGCTGAGGCAGGCTTGGCTGAAGATGGAGCTCTGCTGAAGTGTTTGAAGCAGCACTCATGTTTTGGGGGGTCTGTGATTTGGGGGTCAGATGGGGAGGTGTGACAGGCTGATGGGGCTGCATCTGCAGCAGAGGCAGCGTGGTCCCCAGGAGTGCCAGTTTTGTGGCCAAAGGTGTCCCCTTCTTCCCCGCAAAGTGCTGGCCAGAAGCCTTGGCAGATGCCACCTAACTGAAAGCATGTTGTGAAGACTCCTGGACAAGCAGAACTTTTCACTGCTGTCTTTGCCAGTCTTACAAAACCAAGAAGAGGTCTTGGCTGAGGCGTGGGGGTGTTTGAGACATGATGCGTGGTACAGCGGGAGAAGTGTCCTGGCTGAGGAGACCAAGGCACAAAGGCATGAAGTGTCCTGCCCAGGACTGCACAAGCTCATGGTCCCAGAGACAGACCTTAAGCCTTTTTTCCCACTGGATTTTCAACCTACCAGCTTAGCAATAAAACCTTGTTTTCCCTCCATGGGACCCTGGGAGATCTGGTTAGAAGAGACTAAAACTCGCCTTGCTGCGTGGCTGTGCTGCTGTGTCCCTGTGCACAGCGTGGGTCCAGCTGGGGACGGGCTCTCGCTGCCCCTTTCCCTTCCTGGCTTGTCACGAGAGGGTGAGCACCTCCCCTCTTTGGGGAAGCAGTTCCCCAGCTGACACCACTCTCCAGCTGCTGTGGGCTCTGGCTGGAGGAAAGTGGCTCCAAAAGCAAGTGGCCACCCACAGTGGTGGCAACCACCCTGCTCCCCAGGGCAGCTCCTTGTGACCTGTGTCATCCCTCCATGTGGCCACACTGACGAGGATCAATACAGGAGCAGGAACAGAGATGCTCTTGCTGTGAACCAGGGGCCACGTGCTGGCATGCTTGCAGGCTGGGAGCAGCACTGTCCAGTCACAGCGTGGCTGAGATGGGGAGAACAGCTCATTTCCATCTCCAGGGCTAGTCTGAGCAGGTCCAGGGCAAACACCAGGCTGGTCTGAGCAGGTCCAGGGCAATCACCAGGCTGGTCTGAGCAGGTCCAGGGCCACTACCAGATGGTCTGAGCAGGTCTGGGGCCATCATGGAATGGTCTGAGCAGAATGCTGAGGGAGGGGGCACAAACTGGCCACCACCATCCCACATGGGGCCCATGTGGAAGCTACCTGCTAGCAGGTCTGGGCTGGACCATCTGCCTGGGTTTATTCAGGGTTTGGGGATTTTGTCACTAGATCTGTGTTTTGATTTTATTCAGTCAGTGAAATGTAGCATTCACCTTCAGGAAACAAGGATTTTAGTACTTAAAACCTTCCCATTTGTCTGCAGCTGGAAGAATGGACGTGACTTCCTCCCCATGCTCCCCCTGCCCAGTCCTGCCTTCTCCCCCAGACCAACCCTCATGCAACCTTCCTTCTTTGAGAAGAGTTTTTATTCCCTTTTAGATAAGAAAAAAAAATGAAATATTGCAGCAATTTGCTGAATATTCAAGAGGCATTCTCTCCTCTCAGAGCTTTTGAGGAAAGGTGGTGACCTGCCCGAATTGTTGATGTGTTTGACCCATCCCATCCTGTTTGTCCTTGTCCCATCCCATAGACCACCATAGCCTTGCTGGGGCATCTCAACTGTTCAAGGCCAGGTTGGATGAGGCTTTGAGCAACCTGGTCTAGTGGAAGGTGTCCCTGCTGAGGGCAGGGGGGTTGGGACTGGTTGAGCTTTGAGGTCCCTTCCAACCCAAACCAGTCTGGGATTCCACGATTCTAAGATCTTGGTTGCTACACGCCAGGTCCTGTGCACAGTGAAAGCCCCTGGAAAGGAGAAGCAGCCCCTCCCCAAGCAGGTCCTGTGCCTGCATTTCCATCATTTAATGCCAGCAGCTCACTCTGATTAATTTATGTCTCTTCAGCACCTTGAAACACGTGGAGGGAGGGTGCCCACAGGATGTGGCCACTGGTGGCATCTGCAGCCGCCCGGCACAGCCCAGCACCGCTCTCACACCGGTGTTGGTCTCGTGTGTTACAGCTCGAGCTAGAGTGCATTAACCCCAAGAAACAGAAGAAGAAAAAGAATTACAAGAACTCTGGGATCATCATTGTCAAGTCCTGCAAAGTGAGTATGATGCTGGGATGTTTCCTTCTGCTCCTGACTGACCTCAGGTCTTCCCAAGCTCCCCCCAGCCCTGCTGCCTCCAGCACCCTTATGTTCCCAGGTGCAGGTCCTGGGGAACAAGGAAGAAAGTGTGATTCCCTTTCTGCTTGGGTTTCTCTCCACTGGGAGCATCTGATGTACTGAGCTGCTGGTGTCACCGCATGCCCAGGTGGCCACAGACCCAGGAGGAGGTGTTCAACATGGGCAGCATCTGCATGAAGCCCAGGCTGTGGGTGCTTCCCAGCTGCTTGGTGTCTCCTTAGGGGCAAGGATTGGGTGCAGGTGGGAGAGGTCCTTCTGAGCTGGGGTGTTGGTGAAGTCCTTGCTTGGTATGGCAGCAGCACAGCAGGGAAAGCACCAACGCAGCTCTTCCCACACTGGATCTGCAGGCGGTGCAAGACTGGTTTGGCCATGGGGATCTTCCATTCAGTTCACCATGAGGGACCCTTCCAGCTCTTTCAGGATCCCTGTCTAGGCCTCCCACTCCAGCTTTGGACCAGTATGCAGCCCTGCTTGGCCCCAGGTGACTCATTGAGTGACAAAGTGCTGCCATGGGAGACCCTTCCATTGCTTTGCCAGGTGTCTGAAGGTCCCCAAAGGCCCACACTGGCAGTGACCACAGCTCGGGCAGGTCCTGTGGGGTTCTTTTCTGTTGTGCCATGGTGAAGCTTGCTGAAACAGGTTTTTTTCTGGTTTTTATTTCAGATAACCAGAGATTTCTCCTTCCTGGACTACATCCTGGGGGGCTGCCAGCTGATGTTTACCGTAAGGACTTTTGCTCCTCTTTGCCCAGTAACAGTTACATGGATGTAATGGTCGAAACTGGGGAGGGAGGTTCTGTGTGAGATTTGGCACCAGCTTGGGTGGCTTTTTGTGGCAGTGACAAGCTGCCCTATTTTGCTGTTAAACCACGTGGTTTGGGGGTTTTTGGAGGTCGTTACTGTGATGCTCAGGTGCATCCAGTACCACAGAGGAAGCTGGCTGGACTTTGGCTGAAGGTCAGACTCACGTGAAGACCTTCTGACCCTTCACTAAGTGTTTCTGACTTCTCTCCCCATCACAGGGTTTAACCACTCTCCAGTTTTTTGTGGAAGCTCTCCTTGTTCTGAAGCCAGCTGAGAGGCTGTGGCTGTTAATGATCTGGTTTTCTGCATTTTTACTGGTGTTTCCATCTTCTTTCAAGATGGACCATGGCTGGTCAGGAGTCCTTGTCAAGGACATTGCAACCCCCAGCGAGACTGCCAGAATGCAGAAGGGGGGGTGTCAATTTCTGCAAACTTTCCTGGTGCAGATCCAGAGAGCTGTGGGCACTGGCAGCGTTTCAGTTTGTATTTTGTTGTTTTGTCTGAAAACACATGGGGGGAGAGGAGGAGGAGGAGGAAGAGTTGCCATGGGAACAGGAGCGGTTCGAGAGCTTTTTGTGTGTGGATCTGCCACTGTGTGCTGAGGTCTTGTGCTGGAGAGTGAACAGAGGAGAAAAATCAGTAAGTCTGTTGGTAGCATGGAGCTCTTGTGTGATTTAGGCTTGAATGCAGAAATCTTACCCCCATCTAATGATCTGGTGGTTAGTGGAGGATTTCTCCCCCTCTCTCCCTCTCAAGGCATCTTTGGTCCAAAATCCTGGGTGGGTTTGTGATGGGTGCAACACTGCAGAAACACCTGAGCAGGAGGAGGACACTGCCACATGCACTCCTGCCGTTTGGAGAGGCTGCTGGTGTCCTCTCCGCTGAGGAAGGTGGTGGGGAGAGAAGGGCTGAAGCCACAGAGAAGAGGGACATTGTGCCTGGCTGCTTGCCTCGTGCTGGAGGAAGACCAGCTGCATTCCTCTAAAATCTGTTGCCCAAGCACTGCTCTTGGTGGCATTGCCTGCATGAGCAAGGCACGTGTCTGTCTGACTCTGCTGAGCCCCATCCCCGTGCCTCAGTTTCCCTCTTGCTGACCATGCCCTTGGTGGCTCAGCAGGAGCTGGACACTCAGCTGTTGGGTGTCACAGCAGGGAACTGCAGGTTGGTAAGGCTGTGAGGTTGTTTGATGAAGAAGCTGGGTTTTGATAGAGCCATAGGATGGTTTGGTTGGAAGGGACCTGTGAAGATCATCAAGCCAACCCAGGTGCTGTGGGCAGGGTCTTCCACGAGATCAGGTTCCTCAGAGCCCCGTCCAACCTGACCTTGAGCACTTCCAGTGATGGGGCATTCGCAGCTTCTCTGGACAATCTCGAGTCTCACCACCCTCATTGTACAACATTTCTCCCTTATCTCCAACCTAAACTTGTCCTCTTCCAGTTTCAGATCATGTCCCCTTGTGCTGTCAAGCCTGTTTTACCAGTCACCCTGGCACAGGCTGGTGGCACATCCTGGGCTGTGACATCTTCTTGTCCCAGCCAGGCCAAGGTCCCTTCTCAACCAGATTGCACTTCATCCTCTCCCGTTACGGATGCAGAGCAGAAGCCCTCGCAGATCCCTGGGGCCCAATTAGCTGGCAGAGTTATTTTGGGGTTTGCCTGTTTGCGAAGCAGACGCGGGGAGCGCAGCCACGCGCCCGCCCGCCTCTTCCCAGCTCTCCCTTCCAGTCATTCCAGGTGGCTCAGTGTCTCGCCTCTGACCAGATCTGACTGAGATGGGCACCTCTACAGATGGCTTTAAACAGCGAGCTGGAGTGAGGGGGAGGAAAACGAGCGCCTGGCTGACAGCGTCCCCGGAGAGCTCAGCGGATATCGGTCCCTGGGGAAGCCCGGTGAAGAGCAGCTGCAGGGAAAGATCTGCTCAGGGGTTTGATGCTTTGGTCAAAGACCTTGAGATCCCAATGCCCAAGCAGCCCTGGCTGCTTTGTTGTCTGTGGGGCTGCTCAGTTCCCAAGTTTAATGTCCAGGGAGAGTCCTGGGCTGGAGACAGCGGTGGTTTGCTCCAGGAACAGGGGCTGATCAGACACCTTACGTGATGCCCACTGGTGAAAACTGTCGGTGTGACAGTGGGTGGCTCTGCCTAACCTAGTGTTTAATCATTTCTTTCTAGGGAATGTAAAGAAAGAGCTCGATTTTGTTCAAGTTTTTCAAAAGTTTGAGGTTTGGGTCTTAGGGGACTCCGGGGCAATGGAGGTTTGGTGGCCAGGTCTGTGGTGGTGTCTGCTGACAGAGGATGGGTCTGTGCTTCTCTCTTGCCCCCCAGGTTGGGATTGACTTCACAGCCTCCAACGGGAACCCGCGAGACCCCTCGTCCTTGCACTACATCAACCCCATGGGGACGAACGAGTACCTGTCGGCTATCTGGGCCGTGGGACAGATCATCCAGGACTATGACTCGTAAGCACCGCGCTCTTCTGCATCCACCTCTGTTCTGCAGCTGCTTCCCCGGCTCCTCCAGGGGCTGCTGGGGTGCACGTGCCTTGGTTTCCCATCTGCAAAGCCAGGGCTAAATAATACCTTGCTTTTGGAAAGCTCCTCGGTAGAAAATTACCATCCACGTTGGGATGTGGGAGGAGCAGAGGGTCAGGATGGGGTTTTTCCTCTCCCCTCTTTGCCGCTGTTGGGAGGCAGAATGCATCAGCAGAGGTGGAGCATCCTCTCTGGGGAGCAGCTGGACAGCAGCCCTTAGTGCTTTCTCAGTGCAAGGCAGATGCCCTCAGCTCGCTGGTGTTTGCTGCACCACCAGGCTTCTTGGTTCCTCAGCCACCCTGAGGTGTGCAACGCAGGAAAGACATCAACAGAGAAAACAATAGATGGACCAGCTGATCTGCTGGTCTTGTCATGCTGGCTTTTGTGACCAAAATGGATAGTTCATTTTTTTTTTACATCTCCAGTGTTACACGTCTGCAAGAGGCTCAGGTGTTTGGGCAAGAGGATGCTTCTGATCCCTGGGGGTGAGGAAGCAAAGCTAGGCTCTCTTTTCTCTAAAGACCAAAAGCCAGAGGGGAACATCCACTCTCTCTGTGCAGCTCTCCTGAGTTTTACAGGCACTGTGTGGTTTGGGGAGCAGGGAGGGCTGGCACCTCTTTTGGCTGGAGCTTTCACCGTAGCCGGGCACTGGGCAGCCGGTCGCACGGGTGGGCTGGAGCAGGAGCCGTGCAAGCTGCTTCGGGTGTGCAGACACATCCATGTGGTTTTCTTCTTCTCCTTTAGAGACAAGATGTTTCCTGCTCTGGGATTCGGCGCCCAGCTTCCCCCGGACTGGAAGGTGAAGTGCTGTGGCTGTCTGCGCGCTTGGGATGGGTTTCTTCTGGTGTTGCCTGGGCAGGAGTGGAGCTGCCGGGGGTCCCCAGCTGGCTTGGCCGAGGGAAAGCTGTCAGGCAGAGGGGAATGGGTGGATGCAGCACTTCAGAGAGTGAGACGTGGCAGTGTGGGTGGGTGGTGAGGCAGGGATGGGGCACAGGCAGCCCCGTTCCTCCCTTCTAAGCTGGCATGAAAGCTCCCTGGCATTAATGGGCAGAGCCAGGCATTGATTCATTTCCCTGGCAGGAGGCAGGAACAATTCTGGGCAAGGGAAATGAATGATCCATGTGTCAGATGGCAGCAGTGTCTGGAAGGGCACTGGGAGCTGGGTCACCTCGACGTCATGTTGCACAGGCACAACCTGCAAGGACTGGAGCAGAGGGGCTTTCCCAAAAGCCACCTGCATCTTTTGTTGGGATTAGGTGCCAAAGGGGTTGAAGGCACCTTGGTCCTGCAAGGGTGGGAGCTGGAGCACCCTGCTCATCGGGTGGGCAGGGGTTGGGGCTGCTCCTGCAGCCCACACTGCCTGATGGGAAGCATCTTCTCACAGCTGAGATGTGCCAGGACACCACCATCTCTCATTACTGGCCAGGTCTTTTGGCTGCTGTTTGCTCACACCCTTAATGTGCATTTTCTTTCTGCTCACTGGTTTTGAGAAGTTCCCAGCTTCAGCCTGGGGTTGAATCTCAGCCTCTGTGCTCTTTGGGAGAGGAGCTTTGCTCTGGGCTGAGGGCAGCAGGGCACGTAAGTCATGGGTGGCCGTAAATCGATCTGGGAAGCTCCTTGCTGCCAGCCTTCACGACTGGGGATGTCCTGCCTGCCTCAGATTTGCTCTTTTCTCCACTCTTCTGGCAGCCAGAATTCATGTGACTCCAATGGGAGCTCTCACCGTTCGCCAGCCACAGGGAGGGATCCCTCCGTGTGCACTTCGGGGCTGATTCATTCTTCTTGGCCAGCAAATGTCTCTGGTCTGGCACTCACCACTGCCAGTGGGAAGATCTTGGTAGGCAGCTTCCAAGGATTAACAACCCACTGCCATCAGGAATTGATTGCCTGGGGAGAGGGATGGGAGTGGAAAATGCAGTGGGGATGGAAAGGAAGTGGTGGCTTCGCTGCTGGGAGAAGGGGTGAATCGTTACAGCCAGCGTCCCTCAGCGCCCGGGGGAAAGGTGTCGCCCAGAACTATGTCTGAGCCACATAAAGCCCAGTGGGCAGCAGCTCTCCCTCCCCAGGTGTTTGGCCCATGCCAGAAGGTCACCAGCCCCAGTGCCTGGATTGACCCATCGGTTGTCTCAGGTTAGCAGTGGGGTATCACCTGTGCATCGCCCCACACAGCTCCAGCCTTGGGGCTTCATCCGTCCCCGGCTCGCCTGGCCACGGGGGCTGTGCACCACCAGCTTGGCTCACTTGATTGAGGGTTTTTTGTCAGTCAAGGCTCGTTGCATAGTTTCAAAGCCAAAGCATTGATTCTGCAATGAGAGGAGATCTCATCATAGTCTACAACGTCCTCAAAAGGAGGAGGGGCAGGTGCTGATCTCTTCTCTCCACTGACCAGTGATGATAGGACCAGGGGAAATGGCAGGAAGATGTGCCTGGGGGTGAGATTGGCCATGAGGAAAAGGTTCTTGAGGCAGAGGGTGGTGGAGCACTGGCACAGGCTCCCCAGGGAGGTGCTCATGGCCCCAAGCCTGACAAGATTCCAGCAGCATTTGGCCAAGACCCTCAGGGACATGGTCCTATGCTGGGAGTGGACTCGATGATCCTTGTGGCTCCCTTCCAACTCAGAACATCCTACAGTTCTATGATTCATTGGAACCTGTGCCTTGTGTTGTGGTGGGCAGCTGTTGTAGCCCCAGACTGGAGTGAAAATGGGGAAGATGGTGACGAGATCAGAGCCGTGTCCATGGCACTTTGTGCTCCGGTTGCCATGGCTCCCCCAGCGCTTCCCCGGCGCCCGTCGGAGCGAGGTGTTTTGCACACAAAAGTCTCGTTGGAAATGTCAGGGAACATCTTGCCGTGCAGCAGCTCTGTGCAGAGCCCCGAGCGGTTCCTGGTAGGGAACAGGAGCGGGAAGCAGATGGGCTGCGGTTTCTGGGGGATGAGCAAAGGAGGGCGGCAGCGGAGGGGGGGATGCGCAACAGCAGAGCCCCACCAGGCCACCCGGGTTTGGAAAACAGAGCCACAGAATCGGGCACTGGTTTGGGTGGGAAGGGACCTGCCAAGCTCATCCAGTCCAACCCCCTGCAGTGACAGGGACATCTTCAACCAGACCAGGTTGCTCACAGCCCCGTCCAACCTGACTGGAATGTTTCCAGGGACGGGGCTTCTCCCACCTCTCTGGGCAACCTGGGCCAGTGTCTCACCATAAAAAAAAATGTTCTTTATATCTGGTCTGATGGTGGAGTTGGCCAAAGGAAATGTCTTTCTGCCTGCAGAGCTCAGCCAGAGCTGGGGGCTTCACTGCCATGCCACCCTGCAAGACTTTTCATATGTAGGGAAACTGAGTCACGGCAGGGGTGGGATCGCTGGGGGCGGTGGCAGGGTCACTTCTCCAGCACGTGTTCTGGCCATGCAATCTGTGAGGTGCATCCATCATTCCTGATGGGAAAACATGGAGCTGCAGTGGTCCCTCTCCAGAACGGGAGGAGGACACAGGCTGGCTGCAGTGAACGTCTCACCCTTGGAGGTGGTTTGAAAGAGTTTCCCTCTGCAGGTTACTGGGGAATGTGGTACCTGTGGGTGCTCCATGTACAACTGACTGGACTCCACAGAAACTGTTTTTCAAAGTAAGAGCTGGGTAGGGAATGAGATCCTTTTAAATTTGTTGTTGTTGTTGTTATATTGAAGCCCTCCTGTTGAATTTTTTAGCAGAGATATATATAAAAAATCGGTAAAAGCTCCAGAGGGGGTTTTGCAACACTGCTGCCATGCAGGGGGTCTGCTCTGTACACACTGAGGAGCACAGCTCCAAACCATTTTCTTGCTGCTGAAATGAAGAGAAGCCGCTCTTTGGCAGAGCAGGACGTGGCCATGTTTTTGCTTGGCTTGTCTATAAATCCTCTTATGGCAGAATTTTGAACATCTGTAAAAAAAAAAAAGTGAGCTCTTTACAAGTGAAAAATGAAGAAATTGGAGTTTGGATATATTGCCTGAAATTGAGGCTTCTGTGAGAAAGGGCACCTGCAAAAGCCAACTCTTGTGTTCCAGACCGCAGCGCTAAGCCCGGGGCCGCTGGTGGCTGGGAGCGTTGCTGGTTGCGCTCCGCAGGCGGGGAGAGACCCGAGCAGGCGGGGAGAGACCCGAGCAGGCGGGGGGAGACCCGAGCAGGCGGGGGGAGAGAGACCCGAGCAGGCGGGGGGAGACCCGAGCAGGCGGGGAGAGACCCGAGCAGGCGGGGAGAGACCCGAGCAGGCGGGGGGAGAGACCCGAGCAGGCGGGGGGAGAGAGACCCGAGCAGGCGGGGAGAGACCCGAGCAGGCGGGGGGAGACCCGAGCAGGCGGGGGGGGAGACCCGAGCAGGCGGGGGGGGAGACCCGAGCAGGCGGGGAGAGAGACCCGAGCAGGCGGGGAGAGACCCGAGCAGGCGGGGAGAGAGACCCGAGCAGGCGGGGAGAGAGACCCGAGCAGGCGGGGAGAGACCCGAGCAGGCGGGGAGAGACCCGAGCAGGCTGCTGACGCTCGCGGGTCCGGCAGCTCCTCAGCAGCACGGGGAGGACTTTTCCTTGACCTACTTCTGTTTGGTTGCTATTTCCCACCCCACAGCCTCTTGCAAAAATAGTTTCTGCTGCTTTCGACACAATGCCCAGTACAATTGGAAAGTCTGAATCAGATGTGTGTTGCTTTTGCAGTCTCAGGAGGACTTCTGCTTCACATGTCCCGGAGCAATTCCCTGGCTGAGGAGCTCAGCAAACCACCACCCTTCTCAGAGGGAGGAAATATCCTTGTTTTGTAACTCTGGCACAAACAGAGTGGGAGCTTTTTGCTTCAGAGCCCTTGAGCTGGTGGCCTGAAAGCCCAACTCACCCCTTTCAACCTTCAGAGGTGCTGGAAGAGGCAGTTGCACATCCTCAGTGCTCCTGAGAGTCTGTTTGCTTCTTAAGGTGCCTTCATCGCTAGCAGCAGAGTGAGGAATGTCTCAGCCCCCAGATCTGATGGTTGTTCTCCAAGCAAGCTGCTGACCACACCAGCAATGCCAAGGTCCATAATGGGGGCCAGGGGTCCTGACTGCTGAGCTGCCCTGCCTATGTTGGCACACAGGGGTTCAGAGCCACTGCTGCCCAACGTTTTGTTTCAGGGTCTTCCCATGGAAGTAGTTGGGGAAGGTTTTGTGATTCACAGCCAGCGCTGCTGTTTGGTTTCTCTGAATGGGCAACTGCAGCAGGCCAGGGATCAGGTTGTGCAGGTCTGTCTGCTGTTGCCAGTGCCCTGCAGGACTTCTTGTGACAGCATCTCCCTCAGCTTGGGAGGAGGTGGTTGGAAACCTGAAGGATCTTGCATCTGCCTTGAAGGAGGGATGGTTTCATGGTCAATGAAAAGTAGCCGAGACTGTGCTAGGACTTGCTGCCCACCACGCCCAAGCATTCATGTCACCTCTTCTGTGCAGCCTTTTGGCCTCATGATGGCCCAGATGTTGAAGCTAGTCATCTGCTGGCTTTGTCATGATAGCTGACATGCCAGATCAGGTCTTCAGTCCAGCTCGCTCTGTGCCTGCCTCCCTCCTGCTACACCGTGCCGCTTGCAGAGGGATGGGAGCCAGGATGCTGACAGAGCTGGGGCTCCACGTGGTGGTAATTGAGTTTTCTCCCTTTATAAGCTGCAAGAGGATGAAGTAATTTCTCCTAGTGCCCAGTGAGATGGCCCAGCTGGCTGAGAGCATCCCCTCTGCACGCTTTCCCCCCAGGCAGCCAGTGGGAAGCCACATGGACAAACCTGCTTTGAGAGCTGCAGAAGATGTGTGGTGTGGGATGTGATAATTTCAGCTGCTCCATGATGGGGAGCTTGAGGAACTCGTCCATCCTCAAATGTTGCTCAACCCTGACCGTGTTTGTAGTTGCTGCTCCTTGCTGTTTGGGCAGCAGAGGGCTGTGAAGTGTTGCTAACCCAGCAGGATGGACCATAACGTCTATGACCACCAGGTCCTGACCCAGGGGAGCATCAGACACAAACCAGTCTTGCAGCACCAGCTAACCTGATGGTGAGCACCCTGCTCTGCACCAGCCCTCTGTGCTAATTTGGTCTTTTCTTCTTCACAGGTATCCCATGAGTTTGCCATTAACTTCAATCCCACAAACCCATTCTGTTCAGGTGAGCATCTGCCAGCTCTTTAAGGTTCCTTAGATAATTTCAGTGTCATCTGTCCTTCCATCTGCATTTCCCCAATAACTTCTAGGGGATTTTCCAAGGTCTGTCCAGAGGCAGACATTAATGGTGAAGTAGAGCACACGCTAAGGATGGACTCAGGGGAAAGAAGAGACAACTTGGGGGTGTGTCAGAAGGCCCAGGGTAAAATGCAACTGCATTCAGACAGCGTAAAATCCGCCTCCACTCTGGTGTCTGGTGTGTCCCACCAGCTGTCTGCTCCTCCACCAGCCTGCAAAACCATGAGGCTTGTTGAGCAGATGGGAATTCAGGCTTAATGCTTTGTGTGGCCACTGAGCTGGTCACACTCATGGCTGGAGAACTTCTCAAGTCCAAGTGGTAAGGGCTGCCATGGCTGCAAGTGTCATCTGGTTTGACCTCTGCTTTACCCCAGCAAAACAGGGGCTCGTGCAGCCTCCAAACCTCACTCGCTGGTTCATGGAAGCTGGCTGGGAACTGCTGCTGCCTGTGCTGGGTTCAGTCCCTCTCCGGGAGCTGTAAAGCATTCATGGGGCCTGATTTATTGTAGGTGTTTGATGTTCAGAAGCCACCATACTGCAGCTCTTACCAGTCATGGGTCCTTCCCAAAGAACTGATTATCAGCTGCTCAATTGTGGAACTGGTCATTTTTTAATTGCACACCCGTGCACCCTTTTGGGGAGCAGCCATTTACCCTGCTATGTTGTGGCAGAAGCAGAAGGGTCTGTGATGACCTGCGGGTCCCAGACACAGTTTGGGAGCTCAGAAGGTGCTTCTGGGGTTGTTTTGCTTCTCTCTGCTACCTCTGCTCCACATCTGCCTGGTTTTTTGTTATGCTCAGAGACCAGGAGTTGCTTTTCTTTTTGTTCTTCCTCTTTGTCTGCTTCTGAGATTTTTGCAGAAACCCAAGGAAGCCGTTTTTAACTGTGGGCCCTACAGGGCTCTCTGACCACAGAAGGTCTGAGGACCCATTACAAAATGACTAAAGAGCAAAGCCCTCTTATTAGAAAATTTGAGTTGAGGTGGTGGAAACTCGTGGAGCTGGGTGAGGTTGGGGGCAGCTCCCATGACAGCGTTATCTCATGATGCTTAACTGGACTTGTGGTGGGCCTGGGCTGTGGTGCATTGTAACACCTGGCTTCTCTGCTTTCCCTGAAGGTGTGGAGGGCATTGTCCAAGCTTACTCAGCCTGCCTGCCCCACATCCGCTTCTATGGACCCACCAACTTCTCCCCCATCGTCAACCACGTGGCCCGCTTCGCGGCCCAGGCCACCCAGCAGGAGGCTGCATCCGTAAGTCCCTAAGCTCCCACGGTGTGATGGCAACCCAATGGCTTTGGGCAGGGCAGGGCAGAGCCTAAGCTTGATTTTGTGTCTTTCCCAGGACCATTCCTGGGGTCCCTGGAGCTGTGGGCTCTCAGTGGCTGTTGTCACTTCAGACAGAGAATGTAGAGTCATTGCAGATGCTCCTTAGGAAGAAAAAAGAACCTCAAAACTTTGACAACAGTCACCAAAACTGCAGCTGTGGAAAGTCAGAAGTTATTGAGATGAGGGTGGGAGATGCCATGGGGTGGCATCCCTGGGATTTATGCAGATGTCTTGAGCACTGTCTTAAATCTTGGTCCCCTTATCTCAAAGAGGATCCAACAGCCTTGGGAATGGCAGTGAGAATTGGGCAGGGCACTCAGTAGCTTCCGCAGGAGCTGGCAGGAGACAGGAAAGGATAACTTTGTTCTCTCCTGAAGGGACGGGGTGGTCCTGGGGTCCCTGGTGGGCATTAGGGTGGTGATGCTGCTGCCATAATGCAGGTGGCAAATATGGGCAACAAGGAAGAGGCTGAGCTTGACTTCAGACCTTTGGCTGATTTCCTTTCAGTGCACCCCAAGCAGCTGGAGGAAGCACCTCCCTCTGCTCTGTGAGGATCTGGGGAGGTCTGGGGTGCAAACAGCAGGAGGAGGGAGCGAGCCCATCCCCTGGGGTACAGCAGGGTGTTTCTGGTGTGGCCGATGGCTGAACCTGAAACTTTTGCCCGGAGAAGACACCTCTGCTATTTCCCTTCAAGTAGATTTGTATATTTGAGGGGGACTTGCAGAAAACCATGGGATGGCTCAGTTTGATCTCTGCTTTTCGTGCCATTCGGGCTCAGAGCCAGGCTTCGGGTTCCCAGTGGCTGCTCCAGCCACTCGGCAGCCCTGGAGGTCCCCGTTAATTAAGTTCATCAGAGCGTCACAGCGCTGCTTGTTAAGCCCATAGGACCGGGCTCAGTGGTGCCAGGCCACAGGGAGCTGGTGCCAGCAGGGTTTGGAGGCTGAGGCTGGTGGCTGAAGGGACGCCGGGACCCCCGCTTGTGACGGGCTCTGCAGCCGTGGGCCCAGCCTTGCCGGTGGTGACCAGGGTGTCCTTAGGGGTGTGAAGAGCATCTGAAGGCTGCGAGATGAAGGTCCCTTGGGTGGCTGTCAGGTCCCTGTGGCAGCAGGCTGCCTGTGGAGGGTGGCAGGTCTGGCCCCTGGGTTTTGCTGGCCAAAAGCAGCTCAGCTGGGGCATCAGCACATGCCTGGCAGGAGCTGCCTCGGGGAAGAAGCTCTCCTGATTCCTGCCTGGAGTAGATGGATCACACCCAAAACCTCCTCCCCACGCCGATCTTTTCCAGCCTTGCCTTGAGCTCTGCTGCTCTTCCCAGCTCTGGGCACAAGGAAACGCTGGATTTGGTTAAATCCGGCACAAATCCAGGTCGCTCCTCATTTTTTCGTTTTCTCTCTCCGCGTCAGTGGGGGAGGGAGAAGCCCACAGGCTCTGCACTGAGCAGAGGCACTAATCATATGCAAATTGCACCCCTCCATTGGCACTAATAGTTTAATCAAGGGAGATGTTAAATAACGGGCACCAGCAGTGCCGTCAGAGGCAGGACTGGGCTGGCCTGGGCTTTGTTGGAAGCACAAAGCATTACTGCTGAGGGATCTCACTCCCCTGGGGTCTGCTCCTCTCCCATCCCATTGTCAACATGTGCAGCAAAGCCACCCCTGATGCTGCCAGCTTCAGTGGCTGCCTGGACTTGCCCTCCTCTTCCTCCTGCTCCCGCTTGCTGCCAACATTTCAAATGATAAAAGAAAAAACCCGTGTAGTTTTTCCATGGCAACGCAGATCGCAAACACCGGAGCCATCGGCTCCTGAGGAATGGGAGCACTAAAACATATTGGGCTGGGGGGGAAAGACAGGGATTCCACACGATTTGCCTCTTGGGGAAGGGTTGATGTGCTTTGGGGAATTAAAATACACCTTTCCAGCAGGGTCCCTCCACCCAAACCTCCCCTTTTCTTACCACATGCTGCTTCATGCTGCCTGATCCCATCAGGTCCTGCTCACACACGGGAGCCTCATTGCTGATATCGTTAACAAACGCTCAGGAACCATCCCCAAAGCCCCCCTGGATTCAGAGATCCACCCTTTTAACAACAAAAAGGAGAAAGGGGGAAGGTGCTGCTGGGGTGGTGTGTGGTGGAGACTCCAGTCTGGTCCCTGCTCCAGCAGCTCTGGTCATCGCTCGGCAGAGGTGGCACCGGGGCCAGGTACCACAGGGAAGTGCCACCAGAACCCTGCTGACCCCCAGCATCAGCTCTTGTTCCACTTGGCCTCTGAAATATGTCATGATAAACATTTGAGGAGCTCTGCTTCCCCCCTCTTTTCCTGCATACTTTCCAGCATTTTTCTCTGATCTTGTTACAGATTTCACAGGAAAAAAAAAAGCAAAAAAAAAGAAGCCAAAGGGAACTGGTCCTTTCTGGGTTTCTTCTTCTCCACCGTGCACAGAGGCCAGTTTGGCACTGATTTATTCACAGATACTGGCAGGACTGGGAGGAAGGGAGGAATCAGCTTAAAGTCGTTCCCATATCAGCTCCTCTCCTGCTCCCAGTGAAGATCAGTGCTGGCCCCAGTGTAGAGCAGGCAGGTCTTCTGAAGTTTATTCTTACCCTCCAGACTCAGATGTTGGGGTCTTGCTTTTCAGACCTATGGCTCCCCATAATTTGCTCCCAAAAGTTCAGATTTAGGGAAAAACAAAAGCCTGGGCAGAGCTCTGCAGGCAGGGCTCACACATCGACAGGGGTTGGGGTCAGGAAGGGCTGGGCTGCCTGCCTGGGCTGGGTGAAACCCCCTCCCCAGCATCCTCGCGCTGTGTTTCAGCTCGACCCAGCCTTGTTTGTACTTGGGAGTTTAGCACTGGGGAAGACGACACTTAGGGGAGGTTTCAGGAGATGTGGGCTGGAGGAAAACCAAGAAAACGGGCTTGGGGCAGCATTCTCTGTCCTGATTTTCCAGGCCGGCTGCGCTAGCGGTTTTCAGAGGAAATGGAAAGAATGAGGAGAGGAACAAAGGGCTGCAGTGCGCCTCAGTGCTGGTTTCGTCATTGCTCCAGCACACACAGGCTGTGCAGTGTGCCAAAACTGAACCACTGCTTCTCCCTGAGGCAGAGGAGATGGGCTTTCAGGGGTCCACATGCCCCAGACGTGCTGAGCTGGGTGCAGCAGGACCATGTGTCCTTTCAGCCATCCTCCCCCAGCTCCATGGACCGTCCCCATCACCCTCCTTTCCCCGCAGGAAGGGGAGTGGGTGCCATCCCCCCGGCTTTCTGGTGCCCTCTCGCCCCGCCTCGGTGCCTCTGACACCCGCAGCTTTGTACAGGAGATGGACAAGCCCTGAGCACAGGATGGGTCCCCCAGACCCACAGCCTGGCGCTGGGATGTGGGAGATGCTCCTCATCGGCGCAGGGACGTGTCAGTGGGGACCACGCTGGCTGTGTGTGGGTAGGAGGAGATTTCATCTCCCAGTTGGGCTCATGCCCCAGCCCCAAACTCCTCCTGCCTGAGACAAAAGTTCTGTACAGGTTCGAGGGTTTTTTTCCATCATTAATTCAGTAATGCAGAAAAATATTTTGAGGTGGGAGTTGGTTTGTTGTTTGGTTATTATCTGTCAAAAACTAGGGGGAACGGGAGCACCTGAAATTTCCGGGTGCTGCTGAAGGGAGCTGTCCTGGGACGTGGTGAACCTCATGCTCCCAAATCCCCAGGGGACATCTCTACCCACCTCCACGTGCAGCATCCCAGCCACTTGCACCCCATGGGCTCTGGCTATGGCGTGAGGGTGCCACGGCATCCTCCTGTGTCTGACCCTCCACCCTCCCTCCTCTCCCCAGCAATACTTCATCCTCCTCATCATCACAGACGGGGTGATCAGTGACATGGATGAGACGAGGCACGCCGTGGTGCAGGCCTCCAAGCTGCCCATGTCCGTCATCATCGTCGGGGTGGGCAACGCCGACTTCGCTGCCATGGAGTTCCTGGACGGGGACAGCCGGGTGCTGCGCTCCTACACGGGCGAGGAGGCCGTGCGCGACATCGTCCAGTTCGTGCCCTTCCGGGACTTCCGCAACGTGAGTGTGGGCAGCGGGGAGGGGTCGCGGGGGTCTCAAGCCTGGACACGAGCCTGGGTGTGGAGCAGCCCTGCTAGAGGTGGAGGGTTGGCACCCACCTGCCCTGCCCTGGCCCTGAACGCCACAGCGATGCCCTGGCACCATGGGAATGGGGGCTGCAGGCAGGGGCAGCAGAGCTCTGCACCTCCATCACGCGCTCCACCTCAGCATCCCCCTGTCTCAGCTGCCCTGCCAGGCAGGTCAGAGCAAAAACCAGTTAATTATAATTAGTTGAAGTTAATTAATGGATTGTCCTATGCTAGGGCGAGAGTTGGACTCGATGATCTCAAAGGTCTTTTCCACCTCACGACATTCTGTGATTCCAGGGTCTGGGTTCCTAAAATCACAGAATCGTTTGGTTGGAAAAGACCTTTGAGATCATCGAGTCCAACCGTACCTGCCCACTGCTGAACCAGATCTCTGAGCACCTCATCCACCCATCTTTTAAATACCTCCAGGGATGGGGACTCAACCACTTCTCTAGGCAGCCTGTTCCAGTGCCTGAGAACCCTTTCAGCAAAGAAATTCTTCCTCACATCCAGTCTCAACTGCCCTGCGCACAACTTGAGGCTGTTGCTTCTTGTTCTATCACTGGTTACCTGGGAGAAAAGGCACACACCTGCCTCTCTGCACCCTCCTGGCAGGGACTTGGACAGAGCCAGAAGGTCTCCCCTCAGCCTCCTTTTCTCCAGGCTCAACACCCCCAGTTCCCTCAGCCGGGAACTCAGCACACTTGTGCTCCAGACCCTTCCCCAGCTCCGTTCCCTTCTCTGGACACGCTCCAGCACCTCCAGGTCCTTCTCAGAGTCAGGGGCCCAACACTGGACACAATATTCAAGGTGCGGCCTCACTGGTGCCCAGTACACGGGAAGGATGGTTTCCCTGGTCCTACTGGCCACCCTGTTTCTCATCCAGGCCAGGATGCCGTTGGCCTTCTTGGCCACCTGGGCACTCTGCTCGTGTCCCTCACCCCAGCCCATGCCAGTGTCTCCCGTTCAGGCCTCGTCCCGCACCCATGATGTGCCATGTGCCGAGGGCTTCATTCTGAATTGCCCTAGTCCTGGGGGTGATCCCTGAGCCCCCTGGTCCCCTCAAGAGGTAATGCCAGCACCAACCCTGCACGTGTCCCCTCTGTGGGGTGGCTTCCCACCCCCCACTGCCCAACCCATTGTTGAGTGTTGGAAAATGATGTAGAAGGAAAAAAAAAAGACCAAAAAAAAAGCCAAAATGAGATGTGGTCTCTGCCCATCTCGATGGGCCAGGAGCCAGGCTGGGGCAGACACTGTGGCTGGCACGGGATTGCCAGAGGATGCAGAAAACAGCCAGTGCTTTCCTTCCTTCTTTTTGCAGCTAATCAGTGTATTTCCATTTCTCCTGCTGTTCCTCAAGATCTGTTTTTTCTCACCTACTGAGGATGTTCTATTCCTCCCCACCAGTGAATTATCTCCTGGAGGGAAGGTGGGGTATGGAATCCATATCCCAGGTGGTAAGGAGCTGCCAGTGGACTCCAGGGGGCATTAAATGAAATGCCAGGGGCAGGGGCCGGGGCCAGCCCCGCCACGCTTGCTCGCTCGGTTCCCTGCGGCCGTTCTTATGCCGGTGTTTGTTTCCTTTCCTCAACAGGCCCCCAAGGAGACCCTGGCCAAAGCTGTGCTGGCAGAGCTGCCCCAGCAAGTCGTGCAGTACTTCAAGCACCAAAACCTGCCGCCCATCAACTCGGAGCCGGCGTAGAGCCGCGCCAGGCCGTGCCCTCTGCATGTCGCCGCAGCCTGGTGGTCCTGCCGGGAGCGCATGTTCCACATGCTTTTAAGAGAAGAAAACCCTCTTTGAAACTCTTTGTAATTCTTAATTTAATTGCCAAGTTCTTAAAGCTCACCCCAGAGAAGTGTTTGGATTCGTTTTGTACAGTCCCGGCCCGAGGTAACACTACATGGCCAGGCCGCGCCCTGGGCCTGCTCTCTCGAGTCACTTTTCAGTATTGAATGTACTTTGTATAATTGCAGTGGAACAGGATACAATTTTTACAACCAAAACTTGCTTTTTCCAAGCAATGAAGTGCTTGATATGTTATTATCATTCAGTGAACTGGCCATTGTATAGTTCATGTATCTGTGTTGTACCCGTACCTCTGTCGTGCTCTCTGTTCATTTTTATACTGTGTACATGTTATATTTGTTATACTCAGGTTAATAAAGAAACTTGGACATTTAAAACAAGGGTCTCCTCTTCTCCAGACTGAACAATCCCTTTAGATCAGACTTTAGGTCAGCTCCAGGCCATCCACAGCAGCAGGGTGGTGAGTGAAGGTGGAGGTGAATATGGATGTCCCAGGGAGGAGAGCGTCCCCTCGCTCCCTCTCGCCAGCCCTCAGCACCTGCCCGAGCTGAGGACAGGTTTGTGTGCACGTAGGTGTGTGCTGGGGAAAACACAACAAACTGGCAAAGGGAGATTCCTGGTTCACCACTGCTTCCCCACAAGAATCGTTTCCAAGTCTGAGTAACAAAAGCTCCTCGCTGCCTGGGAGGAGAGGGGCTGGGTAATGAAATCCTGCTCTCCAGCAGCTCCTTTGAGCTGCTCGTCAGCAGCGTGCCATCTTCAGCACTAATTGCTGCTTTCTTCTGTTGTTAACTAGATTAAGGTCTTTTAAAGCTGACAGGTGGAAGGTTGAGTGTACTGCAAGGATCACCAGCCTTCCTTCAAACTCCAGTCAGCTGGACCTCCCTTCTCCCCCTTAGCGAAAGCGCTTGTGGGGGGAGGTGGGTGCTTCTGTGTCTGTGTAAAGCCCGGAGCCCACTGGCACGTGCGTGTGCTTCCACCCGTGCTGGCTGCCACCAACCATGGGCAGCAGACACTTGGCTGTCACTGCTGCCACCGAGTCACCAGCACGCAGGCTGCCCAGTGCAGTCCCATGGCTCAGCCAAAGCCTGGAGCCAAAGCTGCTGGGGAGGTCCCAAGTCAGCTCTGAGCACGGATCTGCGTGAGGCCCCATCTCTCGGGAGAGCTGGGACTGCTCCGTGAAATATTTGCCTTGCAAAGGCCCCTGGAAAGGAAAACCACCAACCAACAGCACCACTTTCCAAATGGAGAAACAGCTTTTGAAGGGTGGCTTGTTTGAAAATGATGCTGTATGCAGCTCAGCCTCCAGACCAGAGTCTGTGGCTCTGGTAATTTATTTTTCCTTCTGTAAGAGCAGCTCACAGGCAGTGCCATCAGCGCTCCTGCTAGCAGGGTTTGTGGGGGTTTGTAGGTTTTTCTTATAACATCTCTCTGAACCTTGAATAACTAGCACAGGCAAGAAGCAGTTCATGGAGCTGTCCCTGGGGAAGGGATGAAGCATACACTGTGCAGTCACGGCAAAGAGAAAACAGTCTTAAAAAAATAATAATTAAACAAACAACCCCCAACGTAAATCCAGCACTAAATGGCAGAGTTGCTGGAGCCAGCCCTTCTTCTCCAGCACATCACGCTGAGGCAAGGTCAGTGCCACAGCTGCCGTTTCCAGAGAGCCTGATTTATCCCCAGTCCCTTGCACTCCGCGCGTCCCCGCGCATCTCGGCGCGCTCGAGTATTTAAACGTTGGACGGCTTTGACGGCGAGGAGGTCCCTGGGACCTGTGGATGAAGTGACAACCTGGGACAGTTCTGCACTTTGTTTACGTGGGCCAGGCCATGAGAACAGCAGAGGTGACTCAGACTTGTGTGAGCTAAAGGCGTTGCCCTCTTCCTGCTCTGCTGGGAACAGGAGGAAAGCCGGGGGCTCTCCTCCTGGCCCTGCATGGTCCCACACAGCCACCTGCACCCCTCTGGTCTCACCTGCAGCCCCCACAGACCACCACCACCACCACCACCATGTCTGCCTGCACCTGGCTGCCAAATCCCACTGTAAATTTCTGTCCAAACCAGCCATTTTGACTGCAGTTATGCACAACAACACTCAGAAAAATGGCCCCAGCGCGCTCACAGCCAGGCCAGGCTGTTCTGACTCTATGGAGATTATTGCTCCAGCTAATGCCAGGGAGGGACACCCACATCTCTCACTGCAACTGCTCATGACTCCTGCAAATGCAACTTTCAAGACAAACAGGCATTTTTTTTGCACAGCGCTTCCATTTCGCTCCATAGCTAAGCAGGATGAAAGTCATCAAAAGCAAAGCATCAGGGAGGCAGCCCAAGATCCAGCTCTTTTCCACCTGAAAGCACCGCAATTAGAGTAGCTGAAGAAGAAGCAGGAGCAACTCTGGAGCAAACACAGGAGGGGCCAGGCAGCCCAGAAGAGGAAGGCATCACAGTGTGTTTGTAAAGAGCTGATTGTGGAACAGGGCTGTGCAAACAGAAAGGATATTTGGCTGAGGACAGCTTCAGCAGGAGCACCAGTCTCCTTGTTTCCTTTGGAGAAATCCAACACTCAGGCTACGGCAGGAATCCTGCTAAAGGCCTTGGGTCCTCACCGCTTCTATCTCAGCTGCCCTCACAAGGTGCTCAGCGCCACGTTCAGGTAATTGCCCCCTGGCATGCACGTACTGGCTGTTCCCTCAGCAGCAGTGTCACACACAGAGCAGGACTGCTGTGGGGGAGGCTGTCACAAAGACATTTCCCACTCTGAGCGGTCAATCTGCGCTGTTCCAACCCACCCACCTCCCATTAGCACTGTCTGCACTCAGATGGCAAGGAGGGACCCTCAGCTTTCACAGCCAGCTTCTCACCCGTGCCTGGCTCTCTGGTCCACACCACCCATAAACATGCCTGTGCAAGGCTTCTTACACCAAGGTGACTTAAAAAACCACTGCAAAGGATGGTGGAGTTCTCCAGCTTCTGCACAAAGAGGTGTAGCTGAGCCAGGGTATCCCACCCACTCTGGACTCAAGCTCTTCAGGACACTGCTGCAGAAAACCTGAATGACCTGCCAAGTGCTGCTGCAAGAGCGATGGCCTTGAGCAGAACAGCCAACGGCAGCGCCTCTGAACTCACTCAGAACAAGAGTCTGCTGTCACCTCTGCATTTGTAGGAGGCTGGCTTGCACTTCTGGACAGAGCTCTGAGGAGGGGGCTGGCTGGGTAGAGCAGAAAATGCTTAATGGAACAGGAACAATTATGAATGGCACAAGCTGAGATAAAAAAATGCATTCAGAATGTCTTTAATCGTGTAACACTAAAACTTCTTTACAGTGTCATGGCAATCTACACCTCACCATCTGCTTGATTTTTGTTCTGCCCCCATTTCTCAAATACAGAATAAAAATGACATTTTAAAACAGAACACATGGCTGTTTCTACAAGACTTCACTGCTTCAAGAGAGTATTTTTTCCCTGTTTCTCTTGTATAAACTTATTAGATCACCAGAATTCTTTCTTTCCCTAATAATTTTAAAAGGTAAAGCTCTCTCCTCCCTACCCTCAGACCTTCATCCCTTACTAGCTAGGTTTGCCTTCTGGCTTAGGATGGCAGCCTTTCTTCCAGGCTCAGTATGTACCCCAGAAATGGAAAGCTGGAGAGGGGAGAAAAAAAAAATAAAAATAAAAATAAAATGAGTTGTTTTAAGAGTATCTTGAGTGTATTACAGTTGAGAGGTTAGCTAGAAAGGTTCTATTTGGGGCAGAAGGACGCATCAAGCACCCACCAGGGCTTTGGGAGATACTCTGCACTACATTACACATGGAGGGATTTGGTTATGGGCCATCGAAGAAGCTGCTGCTGCGAAAGACAGAGGAGACGATCTTGCCGGTGGAATTGATGGTGCCCTCGCTGTCCGAGCTGGACTCCGAGTCGCTGCTGCCCGAGTAGGCGCCCAGGCCCGGCAGGATCCCGATGCACACGGCTGCGGAGGGACAGTGGACCGAGGAGCCTCCCCCCGAGCTGCTTCCCAGAGACACACAGGGTGGCTTTTCTGAAAGAGAGGAGCCTCTGTCAAAAACAAGAGTACAGGAAAGGGGCTTTTCATCAGCCCAGCAGCTGCCACGTGCCGTTCACCTGCTCCTGCCACATCAGCGGTGATTTAATTAAAGCACATTGCTGATTTAATTAAAGCATCAGTCATCTGCATGCTGCAACAGAGCTCTTCTGACAGGAAGGACTCGCTACCTTGGGATTTTTATTTTTCCTCATCACTGGTTTAAGCCCAGCTCTATGCTGGCATTACAGATCTTTATTCTTAAATTGTCAGTTTGATGCTTGTCAAATACCAAACCCACTAAATTAAGAATAAATAGCTCTGCCTTGTGTAATTGAATATTTTTTTGTGATATAACAGCATAGTTGAGGAAAAGTTCTATTCCATCGCTCTGCTAGTCAACATCTCCCATCTTCCACGGCTAATTAATTGTTTCCAGTGTTCTGAAAGTTTAATGAACAGAAGGAGATTGAGGGAGCAGCTTCAGTTGTCGTTACACAATTACAACAGCTCGCCCTGGTCGTGTCCTGACAGCAAGTCAATGGCAGCTCTGACAGCTACGACTGAAATCTGAAATCCAACTTAATTCTTCTTCTAGTTGCTCACAATTTTCTGAAACAAATTGGTCTCAGGATGGACAAGATCACTTCACAGCATGAAAAGCTAATAGTGGAGGTACACAAATACCTCAAATGCTGCTGTGAGAGGAAAGGGCTGGTCTGTTCTCCACGTCACTGCTGACAGGACAAGCACCAGGCTCAAAATGCAGCTAGAGACTCCTATGAGCTGTCAGGTAAAGCTCTTTGAGGGTGAAGTCAGTTAAGCACTGCATGAACTGCCTGAGGAGGGTGGAGATGTAAGAGCAGCTCAGACAAACACCTGTCAGGAATGGTTTAGGCAGGGGATGGACTGATGGCCTGTAGAGGTTCCCCCCAGCCCTGTTTCTGTGCAGGCTGTCAGCACCTATCGTGACCATCTCTACTGCTCTGAGGGAGCAGATGCCAACTGCAGGCTGTGCTGTCCTGCATAATGAGGGAGCAGAAAGCAAATCCTCGATCAGATTTAACACCAAGTCAGCTGCTGTTCAGGTGAGAGACAGACAGCTTCCCACATGCAGAAATCAGGACATACCTTGATTCTTTTCCTCATGATCAGTATCTAGTTTCAACCTCTTCACGCTGTTACCGCCATCTGAACTGTGGAAAAAATAAAGTGTCTTGATCCTCACAAGCAACCACTTAATTACTGTGCAGCTGAAGTCCCATCTCTGCCTCAAACACTACAGCAAATGCCAGCAGGATGCCCTGATGACCACCACCACTTCTAACTGCTGTTAACTGGGGCTCCTGGGGGAACTCACAGGATCCTACACTGCAGGTGTCACCTGTTAACCTGGGGAACAGAAACATGCTTCTGGGAACCCAAGTCAGTCCTGTGAACACAGTGCCCTGAGCTGCCCATTCAGCTGAAGTACTCCATGGCAGATCAGGAATGACCACCTGAGCTGCAGCCACCCCACAGGACCACAGGCTTGCACATGTGGATGATTACCACCCTTGATGGAGCAACACTGGTGTCCTTCCCCTTCCAGGGTTTCCTCTCCTCGCTCAAGCACCTAGAGAGCCTGTTGTAAAACACCTAGAAATCTCAAACACAGGAAGAAACCCAGCAGGTTTACAACAATGCACACACACCTGCAGTGTCTGAACTAAAGAAAAGGTTCTTTTGGGGTCCAAAGTGGTGCTGGGGGAAAGGAGCATTACTTGGACTTCTGACTCTTCCAAACTCCTATATCTCTTCCTTGTCCTTGCTCAGTTTCTTTTTTCCCCTCTGGCATGTTCCCAGTTCTAAACCATCCACATAAACAAATGCTTCTCAGCTTCAGCTGTGATCAACTAAAGTGATGAAGCAGGAGCGTTTTTATGCATTAACTCTTTTCTGTCCCTGTCAGAGCACACAGTGCAGACAAAAGGTTATTCCACACAAGGAGGATTTCATAGCAAGACATCCTTCAAAGGACACTACAAAGCTCAGAGGGCAGATACTGAACTCACACTACACTTGGGTTTGGACAGTTTGCAATAAAAGATAAAATGGCAAAAGTAGAAGATTGCAAAGCAAGCCTGAGATGGCACTGACGTGTCAGTGAAGATGCTCTCTTCAAAGAGATGCCATCTGCAGACTTTAGATCTGCCATTAAGCATGTGCCAGCTCCTTCTCTACACCCTACTGGGTTAAGTGCTGGTAGTTACAAGACAAAAACACTGTTGGCTGCTTGTTGTCAGTTTAGGGTTTCTCTTCTCTGTCCTCCAAAAACCCAAACAACTATCCAACCCCCCACACATTAGGTGGTAGAAGTGATTACTTCAGTTTCCAGACATGCAACTACTGCTGTACTGGGAGCTAAACATCACCCTAAAGCTTCTAAAATAATCTCTCTGGGACAGATTCAAAAACACTGACTGAATTTCTAGATGTCAGAATCACAGAATTCAGAATCACAGCATTGCTTCAATTGGAAAAGCACTTTAAGATCCTCGAGTCAAACCCAACACTGACCAGTCCCCACTGACCCATGTCCCTCAGCCCTGTGTCTACACGACTCTTCCATCCCTCCAGGGATGGGGACTCCACCCCTGCCCTGGGCAACCCCTTCCAATGCCTCAGAACCCTTTCAGCAAAGAAATTCTTCCTCACATCCCATCTCAACTGCCCTGGGCACAACTGGAGCCCATTTCCTCTTGTCCTGTCCCTTGGTCCTTGGTTGAACAGACCCACCCCCACCTCTCTGCACCCTCCTTGCAGGGACTTGGACAGAGCCAGAAGGTCTCCCCTCAGCCTCCTTTTCTCCAGGCTCAACACCCCCAGTTCCCTCAGCCGGGAACTCAGCACACTTGTGCTCCAGACCCTTCCCCAGCTCCGTTCCCTTCTCTGGACACGCTCCAGCACCTCCAGGTCCTTCTTGGAGTCAGGGGCCCAACACTGAACCCAGCACTCGAGCTGCGGCCTCACCAGTGCCCAGTGCAGAGGGAGGAGAACTGCCCTGGTCCTACTGGCCACACTGGTGCTGATCCAGGCCAGGATGCCCTTGGCCTTATTGACCACCTGGGCACTCTGCTGGCTCATGTTCAGCCATAATAACATTAAATATTAGATGACTCATCTGTGGGAAATAAGTCTGGTTCCACACACCCAGTTTCCCCATAACATGTAGCACACCAGCAGCTGCTTCTGCAGGGCAAGATCAAAATGGCAAACAGATCACAAACCCAGCTGCCACCTCCTTGGGATGGACAGGATGTTGATGTATCAGTGCAAATCAAGGGACAAAGGAAGTTTGCCTGATGCCCTTGGGACCAAACTCTTCTCTTGTAACCTGTATCTCTCCTGTGCTGCCCCCAGTAGCAATTAAAACAACCATTTTAGACACAGATAAAATCAGCTGATAAATGATGCAAACCTGAATGAAATTACATGAGTGAGGTGATGCTGACATCTACAAATAGAGATGTAAAAAGGATTCCCTGTAGATGCCCAAGCAGGATTGCCCAAGCCTAGAATGAAGAGTCTGCCCACTTGCTTTACACATGCTTATCTATTTGAATTGCTCCATGTTTTCCCCACAGTTTGTGAGAGCCTATAGAAACAAGGCTGGTCTTTTCTTTTCCATCCCCCTTTTTTTCTTTAGGGCTTCAGGTTCACACCTCACTCTCTGGAGGCAGTCTTGGCCTGCCTCCCTTCACACTGCTAACTGGGTTCCGTTCCTCATGAATTTATAGAGGTGTGAAACTAACCTTCTGTGTTTCACAGCTCCTGCCAACAGCTTTGCCTGAGAGAATTTGTTCTTGTTTTCCACTGACTTCATGGGCAATTTCTTCTCAGTTTCCTTCTTTGGGTCCATGCTGACTCCCACTTTGGCGAGAGTGCTGTGAATTAAGGGTTAAGGAGCAACTGGGAAGAATGGAGAGAACAGACACTTCCTCTCTGATGTATTTAGACAGTTCTGCTGACAGCAACAACAAAAGTTCATTCACATATTCTATCAAAATAAACTTATTTGTAATGACATTTATCTGGCACCTTCAATCAAGGCAGAAGAAACGTCTCCTTTTGGGTTCAGAGCTCTCAATACCAGCGCTCCCTGTAAAGATGTCCAGGCAGCAGACCTGGAGCTCTCTTTCTGACATCAGAAAGGCACAACACATAACACAACCAGCATCCATAAACATACTCATCATCCTGCCTCTTCCTGAAGGTCTTGAAAAGGAAAAAAGG
The DNA here is from genome assembly GCA_907165065.1 of Caprimulgus europaeus. The sequence goes on from OU015536.1 coordinate 22,334,825, forward strand.
TTAGACTGGACAAAAAACCAAACCAAACCCCCCAAAAAAACTCAACAAAAAACCACAATCCAGTGCATCCCCCTTCTACAAGGATCAACACATTTCTAATTCAATTTTCCTGCTTCAACCCCTAATCCTTACCAAAAAGACTGAAGTTCCACTCCTCAAACCCTCCTTTTGCTGAGCCCAGCAGACCTCACCCTACTGAAGCAAAACAGCTCAATTTTCTCTTTTGATATTGATCACTCCAACTTTGCAGCTCACCTCTTTTAAGGGCCACCAGGCTCATACTGCCCGTTCGAGCACCAACCCCATGAGGAAGGAGACAGATCTGCCTAAGGGTCCATGTGGTCCAACACTCACCCAAAAAGACTGTGACTGCACAGAAAAACTAAGCCATTTAAAACAGTGTGAGCAAGGTGGGATGCAGCTGAAACCTCTAATGAGGTGGAGAAGCTTGAGCAGGTTCTCAGAGAAGATAAGAAGGAGCCTGGTCTGTTATTAAGGCACACTTGCTACAGAGGTCTCCTGGGGCAGGACCTAGTCCTGCTCCTCACACCAGAGCTGGTATCCAGCAGTATCTGTGAAGCAAGGTCCATCAAAGATCCTGTCTGTTAATGAGGTGGAATCACAAAGTCTTCTGCAAAACTTTTCACTGCACAAAGCAAAGGCAAATAAACCTCATTTAAAAGGGGATTTGTTTATAACACTAAATCTAGCTTTCTACCATTTTCTTCTCTGACTATCACTCCACTGGTCAAGTGACATAAGCACAAGCTGGAGCTTCACAGGTGCCCCAGTTATTGCAGATAAATATTGGATAATGAATTTCATATTGATGGACCATATATATTTGAAGTCAGAGGGTTTTTTCCCCACTGAACATCTGCAAATCAAAACCTCTTACACCTTCCTCTGAAGTGACACACTCAGAGTCCCCAGTCACTTTACAATTAGGAGTGTTCAGATGTCCTGTGATTTTCCTGAGGACACAGCAGTAACCCAGCTGTTCCCCACCTCAACTGTCTCCTCAGTCACAACCAGCCTGGTAAATGTTATTTCTTTCTAAGCTGGCCCAGGAGTGCCATCCTGTGGCTATCAGAGCAACCTGAGAGCTGCTGGTGTCAAACACTTCCTGAAGGTGCAACACACAACTCCACACACCACAGTGTTCAACACCTTTAGGTTCATTGCCTTGTTATATTCCAATACTGCACAGCAAATGCCTGGCTGAGGAACCCAAAGACTTTGCTTTTTCAACAGATATTAAATCACAGGGTTTTCACTGCCACCCAGGACGCCATTCTCCCAATCCTCCTCAACTATCAGGGACACAGCACACTTTAACAGAGGCTTTCTAGGTAATGACTGCTGTCATTAGCAAATGTTAACACCACACCTAGCCAAGAAGTGGCCCCTCTCAGGAAGGCTACATTAGAACTAAACCTCTCCATCTTAAATACCAACTGCATCAGAAAAGCTGTTCTACAGCAAAACCTGCTTCTGGGAGGGGTTTTCATACATTTACAGAGGATTTAAGACAAGAAGATGCTGTTCTTGAACACTTCTTGGAAGTGGCTTAAAAAAAGTATCTGTAAATCTTTAAACACTACCTGACCAGTGGGGTCTGGATAGGGTAAGGAGCAAAAACCCCTCACTGTTCATGTAAGAGGAAGGAAAATCACCATGCATCCATGCATATGAATTTCTTACGCTTGAGAGTGCATTAAAATGTCCCAGTGCATGTTTATCCTTAAGACATATGATTTCATAACTGTTCAACCTAAAAAATGAAGGAAAAAAGAAAGAAAAAAAAAAGCTCTGTACTTGAATCTTGACAGAGGTTTTACCATGAAATTAATGCCTCTGGGTAGCTTAAATTGGATGCTATTCCAGGAAAAAGACCAAATAATCAAACCCACTGGGCTGACATTCCTCTTACTGGTTTGGAAGATTATTTGAACAGCACCTATAGACCCAGCACATTTACCTAGCACCCACTGTCTTTTCCTTACTGTAGTGATAAAACACTAGGAACAACCTGCAGTTGCAAAACCAGCTTTTGGATTTTAAAAGAACACTACCAAAAACTTCAAACACAGATGAGTAATTTTGCAAGTGGCTCTAAAGTTGCTTGAAATGTTGCAGTTAAATAAAAAAACAAGTAAAAAAAAGGAAATGGAGAACAAAAAACTTCAGTTTCCCATGAGATGAGGTGACCATAAATCATTCTCCCTTCCCTCACCCCATCAGCAGCAAGTTCTACAGTTTTATTTACAGCAGGACTTCAGATCCAGAGCCAGACGACGTTACCAAGGCTGTGAAGACTGAGATCAGATGTGCCTGCACATCCTGAAGAGGCCCTGCTCAGTGGGTTATAGCCTCATTTGAGACAACCTAAGATTCCCTTTGGGCTGGTGTGGCTCACTCCAGACATATGTGACCTAACTAGAGCTGTCAGCTGCTTCCACAGCACAACTCTTGCACGTCCCTACGTCAGGCAGACCCGCCAGCAACCATTACCAAAACTAAATATATCCCATGAGCATCCCATTATCAGATCCAACAAACCCAGAAAACATTTCAAATTCATCAACCAACTACAGCCTATTTCTGAAGTAAAAAAATCAGTATTGTAAAGTAAAAAAAAACCAAATCAGTATTGCTTTTCCATGAATGCATGACTGAGATAACTTAAGAGAGTCTCCACAGAACACATGGTCTAAGTTGTAAATCATTAATGCAAGGTAATGCAGATCTTTGTAGCACTGGCACTGCTCAGCTTTATTTGCTGACTGGTTTTGGTTACCTCCTTGTGTCCACAAACTCTTTCATTGATACTGAAGTGTCCCTGAGAACCTGTGCTTTGTTCACTGATGACTTAGAAGTGATGGTTTTCATCAGGAGGCAAAGAAACCACTGGGTTCTGCACAGATTCAGTAAACCTCAAACAACATTTAGCTTAGCAATTCTGAAAACATTCCAACCTCCCCTGGCTGACACTGATTAGAGAAAAGCATCCTGTATTATTTTCTAGCACCTCTCCATGAAAATGTGGTATTCAGCAGCAAAGCCAAGCTGTCCTGCTCTCAGCACTGCCCTCGAGTCTGTACTACCCAAAGGAGCTGAGTCTTCAGGGCACCGACCTTCCAGAAGAAAATCAGTGTATCTGCACAGATGGTTCATATCCTAATGACAGGGGAAAAAAATACCAACCAACCAACCAAAAACCAATAATGGGGAGAGGGAGAAGGAAAGAGAAGTACCAAAGCCATGTGGAGGTTGAGGGGGAGGAATATCAAACATCACAGTGGGAGATCCAAGCTGCAGTGGAAACATTAAACTTTCAGAGTTTATCACTGCACACGTTCTGCAAAGCAGTTTTATAGGAAGAATGACAGAATAAAACTACAGCCCAGTTTCTTCTCCCCCTCCATATAACTGCCAGCCATTTTAATGCAAAGGATATTCTGTATTCATTTAGCTCTTTCAGCTCTTCTTCTCTTCGTTGCTTTTCTAGTAGCTCCTGCTGCCGAGAAACCTCATCAAGGAAATGGGTCTCATCTTCATCCAAGCCTCTGACCATGTTTTCTGAATAAAGGAAAGCACACACATTGATAAGCTAAAGCCACTTAGGGAGCAGTCATCTATTCTGTGTTACTTTGTCACTCTCTTGGACATTTTACAGTGATTCCACACTGCCCCATACATGTGGGTACGTGTCCACAACCCGCACACGACATTTCTAACACTGCCAAGGTAGAACACAATCACTGGGAACACAGGGACCAGAGTCCTGGCTGACTGGGTGAACTGGGTGCTCCAGCAGCCACACTGCTGTGCAGAGTAAAGGCTACAAAGCAAACTCCACAAGCTATCTGCTGGATCCTGTAATTAAGGAGTAAAAATATTTCCCAGTTAATGATCCTGGATGCTAACCAGCCAAAATTCTTTCACACTCAAGCACACAAACTACAATAAACTAACACAGTTTGAACACAACACTAGGACTACAGAGAAAAGCAAGACACAATTCACAGGAAGCCATGAAATGCTGTTGGACTTTCTGATATAATTAAGGAAAACTGACAAAAAAGCAGTTTTCACACAAGCAGCCTTTCTGCAGTTCTGAAACACCAGTTGGAACCGGTTACACAGAACAACAAATAACCACATTAAGCAATGACATGTTTGTTGTTTCGGTTTCAGACACTGAGTTTAAGCCTGTCTCCTCAGAATCTGCTCTTAATGAACCAATAACTGAAAAAAACACACACTTCTCCCCAAAAATCTTGCCTCAAAATAGGAAGCACATTTTCTTAAAGCACACAATAACTTAATTAATATCCAGTAAAAAAAAAAGAAGTGGAAGCAAGACAATTCTCAACTTCCAAATAAAAACAAATTCTTTCTGAACATGCTACCCCACTGTAAGGGAAGTACACAAAGTGCACTAGTGCAGTAGGAAGGTTCTTTATTTTCTGTTCTGCAAGTGTTCCACGTCTCTCTATCAAGTCTAAAAAAAATATACTTTTTAGAAAGACCAAGTCTTGCTGTTTGCAGTCATCCTCAGAAATCTTAACCCAAAGATCACCTTCAGTCTTCATTAGAGTTTAATTCTGGAAGATGATTTTTAGGCTTTTGCATGAGGCTGCCATGGTTTTTTTCATCTTCACCCACATGGTCAAGTACTACTCACTGTAATGGCAAACTAAATCAATTTACACTGGTAATTGGCAAACTTCTGCCTTTGACAGAAAAGCTCTAGAAATCCATTATAATTTGAGGTAAGTTTTTTAAAGGCTGAGCCCTACTCTTTCCAGCAATAATGCAGAGCTCATTTGCAAATCTTTAAACAGTAACTTGCAGCTTTCACTACTACTGCTGAGGGGGGCCCTGCAAACAGACAGTAAAAGCAGTTCTCCTGGTTTTGCCAGGATAGAGTTAATTTTCTCCTGAGTAGCTGGCATAGCTGTGTTTTAGTTTCAGTGTAAGATCTGTTATGAGAAGAATGTCAATAAGGAACTCATGTTATTAGCTGTTGCCGGTCCCAGGTCATCATGGTTTCTGCCAGTTTGCCAGTGCAAAGGACTATGAGGGGGAAGGGCAGTAATTAGCAAACCCCAAACTGGCCTTTGGCTCTGCCAAGGGGATACTCCATCTCCTGTCCCAGCATGGTCAGTGCATTAGCCAGGGCTGACCAGAAAGCTGGGGATTCTCTGGTGGATGGCTTGGGCTCACTCTTCCAGGATTGCAGTTTCGGGACGGTCTCAGCTCCGGGATCGCTGGCTGGGACAGGCTGGGCATCGGTCGGTGGGTGGGGAGCAACTGCCCTGGGCATCACTCAGCTCCATGTTCTGTTATTGCTGTTATCAGAGTCACAGACTGGTGGGGTTGGAAGGGACCTCAGGAGATCATCCAGCCCAGCCCCCCTGCCAATGCAGGTTCCCTACACCAGGTTGCACAGGAAAGTGTCCAGGTGGGTTTGAACATCTCCAGAGATGGAGACTCCACACCCTCTCTGGGCAGCCTGGCCCAGGGCTCCGGCACCCCCACAGGAAAGAAGTTTCTCCTCATGTTTCACTGGAACCTCCTGTGTTCCAGCTTGTGCCCGTTGCCCCTTGTCCTGTCTCTGGGCACCACTGAGAAGAATCTGGCCCCATCCCCTTGACACCCACCCTTTAGATATTGATAAACACTGATAAGTTCCCCTCTCAGGCTGCTCTTCTCCAGGCTGAGCAGACCCAGCTGTCTCAGTCCTTCATCGTAAGAAAGATGCTCCAGCCCCTCCATCATCTCAGTAGCTTCTGCTGGACTCTCTCCAGAAGTTCCATCTCTCTTGAACTGGGGGGCCCAGAACTGGACACAATATTCCAGATGTGGCATCACCAGGGCAGAGCAGAAAGGTTATTATTATCATTATTTTCTTTCAATTATTAATTTGTTTTTATCTCAGCCCATGAGTCTCCTCACCCTTCCTCCTCCAATCTTCTCCCCTGTTCCCTGGCAGGGGGGGAGTGAGAGAGTGACTGTGTACGGCTGCAAGCCAAAGGAGTAAAACCCCCACAGCAGCGAAACTGGACATTTTTAGAAGCAAATGACATGAATTCATTTCATTCTCTGCCTGTCTGACCTGCAAACCAAGAGAAGCAGCCACAGAGATCCTTGTGGCTGACACTGGGTTGATACTGAACAGTCTGCAGCAGGCTTTGCCCTCCAGGTGAGCAGGGATTGCCTTAAAAGCAGCAGCTGGTTTAATTTCTGGTCACCCCCTCTCAGGGGTGCTTCTCATTCCAGTACTTGGTTTACAGGTTTCCTGAGCGAAGGGGAAGACTGTGCAGATCTAATAACTTAGCAAGGGACACAATAATTAATGTAGACAGTTATTAGAAGCCTTTGCCATCCAGGCTGATAGCAGTCAATTTGCTGGCAGTTACTTGGACAAGAATTGCTCAGTCACGTCACCAAAGACAACCTGGATCAAAAGTTTACTAAAGCAAACTGGAAACTCCAGCTGGGAAGAATCCTGCAGGTACAGTTGGAGACTTGGATGCATTAATGCTGCTATCTGCACTTTCCACTTTTCACCAACAAAAATACAACTGAAACTAAAGAGACAGGAAATAACTCCCACTTATCCTTATTTTGGTTACCATCATCATTCAGAAATAAAACTTCTAAAGTTGCACTTTAGAGAATCCCAGCACTGTTTTTCATTTACAAGGCTGTAATGTTCTACTGAAATTATTTAAAAAGGAAGACATTCCTGCAACACTGAATAACCCAGCAGAAAGAAGAAATGCCAGTCTGCACAGTTGTTTTTATCTCCACAAAAAGTTTAGGGTAACCATGTTTGTGGTTTTATGCAAACACAATTCTTCAGCATTAAGGCATTTCTCCTCCCAAGTCCCATCAAGAACTCTGGCTGATAAGAACAACAGGGCACTGAACTTGTTTCCTAATCCTCAGAAATTCTGTGGATAGATAAAATACTTATGAATATTTAAAGGCAAATTCTTATATAAATAATTCTTATATATATAATTCTTTCTTAAATAAAGGCAAATATTTAAAAGCATATTGGGGAACAAATCTTGTCACAAGTGGCCAGACTGGGCTGAGCTCTGATGAGGTAAACAAGCAGTCTCAGTCCATGCAGCATGGATCTTCAGTTAGTTAGTTCCTCCCAACCACCTTCTCCCAAAGAAATCTGGGTACAGGAATGATCCTAAAGGCACGTCCTGCACAAGAGGAAAGGCAGTCACGGTCCCCAGGGACGCACTGGACAGTGCCTGCATGGGCAGGGAGCGTTGTCTGACAGAGCCCACAGATTGTGCCACACTCAAACTGCAGTTTTGATGTGTTGCAAACACAAGAGAAATTCTAGACAAGATCCAGTTATTCACACTGCAGCTTAAAGAACACAACAGTTTGGGAGTAAGGCTTGCAGCTAAAGAACCAGAGGTGATCAGAACCCACCTTAAGATGGAGTCCCACAGTATAATTGTCACTTCTCTTCAGACAGAGCCAATAGCTCCCCTTTTCCCAAAATCGCTGACTAATAATTTTCCAGTTCTCATTATCACCTTGGCACTCAGCAGCACAGATACAGGTGATAAAATGCAAAGGATTTTTCTATAACACCAGAAATTCAAACACCAGTAGAAATTAGGTTTCCATTTCACTACGTGAGTTAAACATCTACTGTTTGAAGAATCAACTCCTGCAGGTTTACTTCTTCCAAACAGCAATCTTGAGCCTCAAATCACTTCTGCACCACCTAATTACGGCTTGGAAATGTAACAGCTGCCGGAACAGGGTTTCTTATTTATTCAAATAGGACGGTCTTGTGTTAAAACATGACTTCAGGAGTCACAAAACCAGGTTACATTTCCACTTTTCCATGGATTTTTATCAGGGTTTTTTTTAATTTAATGTGCAAACCAAGCCTGTATTCCACACTTCCCAGGAATGCAGCTGCACAACTGCAATCAACCTGTGAGTGTGGCATGTATGCAGTGCTCTCTCAGTGCCCACAGCACTGTGTCATCTGCTGGAACATCTACCATCCCTGAAAAACACCAGATTTCAGTCACACTTTCTGAAGTCTGTTCATCCCTCAGAGCAGGAAACAGGACACACAGACACATCCCTTTGTCAGATGTTGTATTCAGCTGCTGCACACAATACCTGTCATTTGCTGGCTTTGGTTCAAAATAATAACAACTTCTGGGGCTTACTGAATTTAAATTGCTCCTCAAACTCCTGCTGCTTCTTTTCCCTCTGTTCCTGAAGTCTTTCATACAACGACCGTGGGTCATACGCCTCCTCTGGGCACTCTGAAAGGACACGAGACAATAGTTGAAATAATAAATCACCAATAGCTTCATTCCTTCATGTAAAAACATTTTGAACTTGCAGAATACAAGCCAACTAACTTTTATTTCTGTTTTCCACCAAAGTGAAACATTCTCTAATCTCTTCCCTATCATTATTAAACTCTGCCCCATACCTTCTGGATCCTCAGGTTTCCGGACCCTTTCCCACTCCTCCTGCCTCCTCTTTCGCCGCTCCTCCAGCTCCGACTCGGACACAAACCTCTTGTTAATCACGAGGTCAGCAGTCCCATCTCCCCCATCCATCGTGGATCAGCCCCTCCTAAAAACACAACACAAAAGACATCAGGGGCTGGATTTTGCCTCTCAGGGTGTGAGACATTCCTGTGCATCCTGAAAAGCAGACTTACAACAATTTCAGTGCTCTAAAGACCACTACATAGTAAGTACTGAGCAAGGTACCTACTCACTGCACAACTGCTAGGGCTAACAGCACCTACTGCTCCTTCCTTACTCTTTTTCACAATTATGTTTTCCCTGTTAATTGCCTGCCTCAGGCTGTTTTTTTATTTCTGATGGAATTTTCCCCACCCCACTGGATTTACCTTGCTTAAATAAATATTAAAAATAAATGAAATTAAATTTTTAAAAGCCCACAGGTGCACTGACATCTTTTATTTCAGTTCTTGCATCTCTCTGCTCTGGGGATGGAAGGATTTGACACTTTGCCTTCACTTTACCCAAGCCCTCTGCACCCGCCCTGTGAAAACTTGCCTGTTTTCAGTGATCTGAACACATGTATTTGTAAGCAATTAACAGTGAGATTCCAGAAATTAGCAACTGAGTTCTCCAAGTTTCCAAAGCACTCTGCAGCTCTGGGGAGAGCTGGGCTTGGACGGGCTGTGCCGGGGGCTGGCTGTCAGCGTGAGCCCCACCGTGCGCTGGCAGCCCAGAGCCAGTAACCGTGTCCTGGGCTGCACCCAGAGCAGCGTGGGCAGCAGGGCCAGGGAGGGGATTCTGCCCCTCTGCTCCGCTCTCCTGAGACCCCCCCTGCAGTGCTGCCTCCAGTGCTGGGGCCACCAACAGCACAAGGACATGGAGCTACTGGAGCCAGTGCAGAGGAGGCCACGAGGATGATGCCAGGGCTGGAGCAGCTCTGCTGTGAGGACAGGCTGAGAGAGTTGGGGCTGTTCAGCCTGGAGAAGAGAAGGCTCCAGGGAGACCTTCCAGTGGCCTCCCAGTACCTGAAGGGGCTCCAGGAAGGCTGGGGAGGGACTTTGGCCAAGGGCAGGGAGTGACAGAACAAGGGGTGATGGCTTGAAACTGGAAGAGGGTGGGTTTAGATTAGACATTAGGAAGAAATTCTTTGGTGTGAGGGTGGTGAGACCCTGGCCCAGGTTGGCCAGAGGAGCTGTGGCTGCTCCTCCCTGGAAGTGTTCTCGGCCAGGTTGGATGAGGCTTTGAGCAACCTGGTCTAGTGGAAGGTGTCCCTGCTGCTGGCAGGGGGGTTGGACTGGATGAGTTTTAAGGTCCCCTCCAATCCAAACCAATGTGTGATTCTATGATTACACAGAGTTCAAGAGGTGAGTGAAAGAGGGAATTCCCTTGGGTTAAAACAGGGCTGGGATTAGAAAACAGAAGCAGCAGGTCTGCCCAAGTGAGCACAGCCCTTGCTCCCAGAGCACACTGAGAGAGCCTGGCAAAGGAACTGTGGTAAAAACACACCTCAACCAGCTCCAGAGGCAGGTGAGCAAACACAGGCCAGGTCCTGTACCAGCCCTCCCACCCCGATGACCAAGGGGACTGATACGAACAACAAAGAGGGAGGCCACGGTGGGGGAGTTGTGACAGGAACAAGCTCTGCACAGGGCATTGTCCTGCCCCCAAACTCCAGTCTCCACCTGGTGACCACTGATGGTGGTGGCCTGAAGGAGATGATGGTGCTTCTGATGACAAAAGAGAACTTCTGTGGGGTCTGTCAATCACCAGAGACCCCCGAGCCCATTGCCAGAGCCTCGTGGACTTGGCCCATTCCCAGAGCCCTCTGGAACGCCTGACTGGGCCTGCGTGCATCTGCTGTCACCTCCACTCCCTGGGAAAGCCTTGAGAACTGGAGCAAACAAAAGGCAGCAGCCTTGGCCACCAGTGGGACACCCCCACTGTCCTGGATCCACCAGCAGAAGAAAAGCCCACAACTCCATGGCCAGACTGGAAGAATTGTCCTTGCTCACTGCTGGAGCTCGGGGTGGTGAGACTTTCCTCTTTCTAGTTTTCCTCTTTTCTGTTCTTCCACCTTTCTTCACTCACTTAAATGTCACAACACACACAACCTTGATCCTTGTTCAATAAATGTCTTCCACACATCTGACTGCTTGGTGTGGATGCACCTTCATTTGCCTCTCAGGAACCCAGAGCCTGAGGCAAACCCAGCTTGAACCCAGGGTTCCCACACTGTCCCTGGCACACACCCACCCTCTGCTTCAAGAGATCCCAGTACCAGGCACTGGCCAGGTGCCCAAGGGACCACCAAACGCAGGGTAAAGATGCTCCAAGGTGTCATTCTGAGAAGAAAGCTCACAGTCTTGACACCAGTGAGCCCAGGAGGAAGCAAACTGCTTGTGCAAGTCTTCAGTGGCTCACGTCAAGATTGATTCTGCCAGGTCCCTGCTACAGAGCGAACCATTTACACCTGGTTCTGTCTCTCACATCAAGGCAGTACACACAACATAACACAGCTCTCCATTCAAAGTCACACCAGCCTTACTTTTTTCTTTGTTAAGAATTCTTCAAGTACCTCAAGAACCAGAGCTGATGGCCCCTGCACTGCCAAGCATCATCCACTGAGGGTCTCACCGTGCCTGCGTGTCAGCACCGGGAGAGAACCCGGCGCGTTTGTTCCTCCAGGGAGAGAGGGAGGCAGCGACCCAAATACCAGAGCCAACCAGTCTGTCATCTGTTGTAGATCACTGGAGATGTTGTACAATCAGAGGCTGCAGTAAGCCAGCTTAGGCCCTTGACATAAGTCAGGGTAAATTAACAGAAGTCTCCAGGATACTGACTTGCCCTTGGGACTTCAGACAAACAACTTTAACTAGGCTGGGAAAAAGAAGGGAGCTGATAACCGCAAAGTGAGGAGTGTCCTGTTGACGTCCCTGGGACGTGAACAGAGCAAAACCACCCGTTATAACAAAGAGAAAGCTCCCAGGAAAATTAATGAGCCAGTCAGTGTGGGTCTTTGGGAATATGCATGAGCTTAATTAACCACTGTATATAAGGAGCACGTATGTAATCAATAAATCAGAAGCCTGCTGAAATCTGCTGATCACGCATATTGAGCGTCTGGGTTTTCCCTCCGTCGCGACAGTCATCCTCCTTTCGTTCCACAAGGAACCCCTCCTGCAGGAAGCAGAGCCTCAGAATTCCTATAAAACCTGCTGATTTGTGGGGTATGGCTTGTAACAGAGATGAAAAACTGAGGTCGCAGGAGAAGTCCAGGTTAGAGCACTGGACAGCAGTTGCTGTCACAGCAGGATGCGTTTTTAGAGTGGGAATTATCAAAAGAAGACAAAAGGATCCTGCTGAGAACTGGGGGAAGGAAGGACAAATCAAAGGATAAGGATTTTATCTTTATCTTTTTTTTTTTTTACTTTTCTTTCTTTTTTTTTGTTTCTTAATTTTAGTATCTAACAAAAATCCACCCTCATACAGGTCTGCTTCCCAGACAGCACGGAACCCCGGCTCTTTGAGTGTCATTTCTGAAGGTGGCTCAAGCTGGAAACCTACAGAGAAGATGAAAACTGAACCTCCCTCCTGAATACAGGCCCTGATCACCAGGCCAGCTTTCTACCCAAGTGCTGTATAAACAGGATCACCTGGTTCTTCACTTGTGTCATCTCAGCTTTTCCATTGAGAGAGGAAACAAAATGTTGCAACACAACAGCGATGGAAAGTCATGAAAACAAACTGAGAGCGAGGGATTCAGCAAGGGCACAGTGTCACCTGGGGATGGAGGCTTCAGCAAACCAGAACCTCTGGCTCACCCAGCTCACTGACAGTGTGTTTTAAGATACCTGAAGTGAATGAAGGTTCGATTATGAGTTGTCATACAGTGATATATTTTCCCTACAACCCTGGTAATTGGTGTCTGATCAAACACATTTCAGTAAACAACAACTTTACTGACAAACACGTCCTGGGGCACAAAGATAAGGAGGGGGGGGAAAAAAAAGAGTCAAGCAGCATCACATTTAATGCACTTGCACTTAAGAAATTTGCTGATCTTGCTGTATTCTTGGCCCTTCCTCTCCTCAAACACACAGGAAATCTTCTCTGTGTTTGCAAACTGCCCCTGGTCACCTATTTTTTGCCTGGTGACTGCACTCTAGTGAGCAATACACTGTCACTGTGACTGACACAAGTGCATGCCACAGCTGGAAACTGCACCTTTGGGGACCACCAGCTGGAAACGTTCCTAGGATTAAAAAAAACCCCAAAACTTCCCGGCCGCTGCCATCACCTCGGCCGGAACAGATCAGGCGCAGAGGCCATATCCTGGTACCGGGTGCAGCTTCCAAAACGTTCCGGTCTCCGTTAAATAACGGGCCCCTTCACCCATCGCTGCCTGAAGCTCGTGCAGCGCTCTCCGCGCCGCGCACAGAGCCCGGACTCCACCGAGGCGCCCTCAGTCTGAATCCCGCCACCGGGAGCCGGCCCCGCTACTAACGGTGCCCGAGTGCGCTCGGAGCGGGTCACCCCCCGCCCTCCCCCTCCGGCACGTGCCCGGGCGTGCTGGGCCGGCGCCTCCACCCCCAGCCCGCGCGTCGGGCCCTGCCCACCCCCCCGCCAGCTATTAGCTCTGGGAGCGGCCTCCCCCCGCGGCCCGGCGCGGCCCGGCCCGCCGCGCTCCCATGCCCGGGCCCGGCCCTCTCCGCCCCTGCCCCCGAGAGGCCCCGCACCGCAGCCACTGCCATTCTCCCCGCCGCGCTCACGGAGCCCCCGGTCGCCACCCCAGGCCCCGGCACCGCCAGCTCGTACCGCGGCCGCCGGCCCGTCACAGCGAGAGGCGCAGCCCAACTGCGAGCGCCGCCATTGATCCCCGCTCGGGGGCCCTCCCCGCTGCAGTCGCCGCTGCCGGCGCCCCGCCCCTTCCGCCCACAGGAGCCAACCGAGCGAGATCTTCCTTAACAGGCCCCGCCCCCTCCGGCAGCCAATCCCCGCTGCTCTTACGAAAGGCAGAGGAGGGAGAGGGAGGGCTGGCTCCAGGTGACGTCAGGGCGGCCCCGCACTGCGATTGGGCGAGGCGCTGGGGCCGGAGCCGGGCGGGTCGGCCGGGCGACGGCGGGGGGCGGGGCCAGGCGGGGCGGGGCGGGGCCGGGCGGTGCGCGGCCTCCATCTTTCCGCCGGCCGCCGCCGCCGCACAAAGGAGCGGCCGGGCTGGGCCGGGCCGGCGCAGCGGGAGGGTGTGCGGCCTCCGCGCGGCCCCGCTGCCTTCTGGTGGAGGTGAGGCGGGGCGGGCCCGGCACCACCCTGGGACAGCGGTGAGGCGGGCGGGCGCGGGACTGAGGGGGAGCGGGGCGGGCACCGAGCTGGCACTGAGGGGACGGGGCAGCTCCGTGCTGGGCTGCAGGGGCGGCGGTGGGCGCGGGGCGCCGGGGGCCCGCTGAGGCCGTGGACCCGCTTTGGCTGGCCTTGGGTCGCTAAGGAGAGGTTGTGGTGCTCGCTGCCACCCCGTCCTCTGCTCCCTCGGAGCCCCGCGTGGCGCCGGGGCAGGGTCCCGCGGGGGTTGCGGGCCGGGGGCCTGGCCTGAGGCAGCGGCCCGCGCTCCCCTCGCTCCTGGAGGTGCTGCCCTGGCTTCTGGGGGAGCGCGCGGCCTCGCCGGGGACCCCCGCAGCCCCGGAGCGGGCAGGCAGCGGTGCGGGGAGGGCCCTGAGCTGGGACGAGCTGGGCTCGGGTGCGGAGTTCGGAGCTGCCGAGGGAAAGTGGCAAAACGTGAATGAAAGGGCGGTTGGGTGGAGTCGGGCACCCGGGCCCGCTGCTGATCGGGGCGATGGGGTGTGACAGCCGTTTAACGGCGCCTGGAGGAGGTCCCGGTCCTTGTATGACTTGCAAAACAAGGGCTCCTCTCCAGCGGGTTGGGGTACAGTGTGCAGGGGCACAGTGATGCGCTGCTCTGGGACATTGTGGGAGCCCCAAACGCCTGACGAGGTTTTATTGAGCCCTTGAATGTTTTTATCTGAATGTAAAAAGTCAGAATCCTGAAAACTATTTGCCAATCTCAATGTAAAAAAACTTCTGCACAGTGAGGTTTCTCGCTTTTACAGAGGAAATATGAAGCAGTGGCCTGAGCTCCCCAGTGCAATTATTCATTTAGATCTTTTGTTCCCCATCCTCGGGTGACAGATGTGGCAGCAGCACCTTTCCTGGTAACACCCCGGCACTGCTGTGCTCTCAGTTCCGTGTGTGCAAAGCAGGGCTCTTCACAGCTTGTATTCTGCTGATACCAGGCATGCATTTCTCTTTTAAGCCCTGTGATTCCATCCTGCTGATTCCTGTGTCTATCTTGCATCTCTTCATTTTCCCCCTTTTTTTAAAAATAATACTATTTCTTGCCTCATGTTGTGCAGCAGTGGTACCGTGTCCCTTCTGGGTGGAGTCTTAGTGTAGGTCCTGAGAGTGCCTCTTGGCTTTTTGGTTTTCAGTTTCCGTGTGCAGAATCTTGCTCTGAATCTCTCCATACCCACCCTGAGCCCAGAGTTCATGGGAGTGCTCAGCCTGCATTTCTCTGTTTCTCATGCAGTGGAGCTCTGGTCCGTGGGGAAGCACGGACCTAAGAGCTGCCTTTTCTCTTGGAAATTTATTCAGCATCCTAGATGCTGCACTGTTTTCTGAGTACTGCTGTCTTTGGTGTTTTTTATGTTTGTGTCAGTATTTGTTTTCTTCAGCATAAGCAAGAGTTGATTTTTTTTATTTTCCACTTAACGCTAGTTTTGCCTCAGGTTTTTAGATTGTCTGTCCTTTGTCTAGCAGTGAGTGCATTTACTTAGTTTGGTGCTTTGGTTTTTTTCTTGATGCTGATCCTCAGTTCAGTTCTGCTTTACTCATGATTTTCTGGACATCCCTCAGTGCTATGAGGTTATTGTCATATGGAGGCCCACATATGTTTATGTGCTGTGACTCTTCCCCTGTTTACTTCTCAGCCTTTAAGCCTCTGTTATTTCTATGCTCAAAATCTCTTAACAGTTGTCATCACCTACGAGCCATCTGAAATATCCCCTTGCATCCTATCTCCTCCTGGACTCCTGTATCTGGCTGTTGATTTCTGAAGGCCCCTGTATTCTCAAAGAGAATTGCTCTGTTCTTTGCTCTGCTCTAAATCTGGCCCGTTCTTCTGCAAGAGCTTCTGCGTGTGTCTCTGTTCTCCTCTGCCAAAGCCCACTCAGCAAAAGAGGTCCTTTCTCCTGCTGGCACCCATTGCTCTGTGCCTTCCTTTAGGACACTGCACCCATTGCTCTGTCCCTTCCTTTAGGACACTGCACCCATTGCTCTGTCCCTTCCTTTAGGACACTGCTGTTACTGTTTTGTGCCCCAGTCTCTGCTGTTTGTTCTCATTTACAAGTCTGCTTGGGTAGGTTGGGTATTTCTCCTGGTGTGTTCTTTTTTCAGGTGCATGAAGCATAACTGGACATGATCACTTCTCGTTGCCTCTCTCCTTTCCATGCAGACACTCTCTGGAGGTTCCTGCTCACTCTAAGAGTTCTCAGCATCTGCACGGGAAACCTCTCCGGGGTGTTTTAAGGCAGCGTTTTGCACCGTGCCCCGCTCCTGTCGTTGCTCCTGCTGAGTGTGTGTTACCTTGCTCTCGGCTCTGGACCTGCTGTTGGGTTGCTGGTACCTCTGAGGAGCAGTCCCCACGCCTCGTCAGTGGCGACAGCAGCGCGTGCTCCCAGGTGGGGAGGGGTCTCGGTTTCCTTGGAGTCCTTAAATCTGTTTTTCATTTACCTTCAGTCTCCTGTGTGTGGAGTTCAGCTGCAACACTTGTGAGCCGCTCTGGTATCCTGCTCTCTGGGCTCATCATTCAGTGATCACTCAGTGATTGCTTTAATCTCACTGTTGCCTTGTTCTGGGCTTTTCTTAATGCTCTTTTTTTCTCCTAGAAGGGACATGGCAGTTTTCCCCACAACTTCTCAGCGCTCTTCTTTGGGATGTTTTTTGTATTTTCACCTTGGAGGTCTTGGTTCTCAGCAAGTTTCATTTGCTGTGAGCCTCATGGCTGTGCTGTAGTAGATTACTGGAAATATTTTGGTCCCCTCCTATAAAGTAGGACATCTCTTGTACTCTGCCTGACAGGTGGTGTCAGAGTCCACTTCCCTCAAGCTTTTTCCTTATTTATTAAAGTTAAGGAATAAAAGGGAGCTATTTAGCAGCCCAAGCAATGTTACAAAGGTGGTGATTTGTCATGGAATGCTTGCTGGCCTGTTGCTCTTCAGGCTTCTTCGTTCAAATTTCCTTTCACATCAGCATCTCTCCTAGCTGATAGTGTATTTGTAAATGAATTCTATTTCTCTCTTCAAGTCACTTAGATCTGTGGAGGTATCATCAGAAAATGGAGCAGAGCTTGTCATGTGCACCATTAGGTTTCCCTCTTGACACAGAGGCAGCAAGTTAAGATCATAAATCACTGAATGTTGTGAGCTGGAAGGGACCCACAAGGCTCATGGAGTCCAGCTCCTGTCCCTGCACAGGACAATCCCAACATTCACACCATGCTTGGTGCCATGAGCACCTCCCTGGGGAGCCTGTGCCAGTGCTCCACCACCCTCTGCCTCAAGAACCTTTTCCTCATGGCCAACCTCCCCCTCCCCTGCCACATCTTCCTGCCATGGCCTCTGCTCCTGGCGTTGGTGGCCAGAGAGAAGAGCTCAGCGCCTGCCCCTCCCCTGCCCCTTGGGAAGAAGTTCCAGGCTGCCATGAGATCTCTTCTCCAGGCTGAACAACCCAAGTGACTTCAGCCTCTCCTCACACCCTTCCCCTCTAAGCCCTTCACCAGTTTTGTGGCCTCCTCTGGACACTCTCTAGTAGCTCACCTCATGTTAAATTGAAGGCAAGCTCATCTGGTGAAGTTTGTCCCATTCTGGTCCGTTGTTAATATGCTGTGTTTGGTATTTTGAACTGTTTGGTTTGTTTTTGTTTCCTCTCCTGGGCTTATGGTTGCTCAGTAGAGTTTGAGTTTATTCCTTGCTCTAAGGTAGCGCAGCAGAGGAGCTGTGCTGGGGTTGGTTCTCTTGCCAGTGCCTCGTTAGAGCTGTGTCACTCTGCGCTGCGTTTCCTGTGGCCTGGCAATGTGTTTTGTTTCCCTTACTGGTGACTGTGCAGGTGGCATGGCAGTGGCTGTGCCAGCATGATCCTTGTTTCCTTTTCTGTTCCTCACCATGTCCCTGAGGTCCAACAGAAGTCCAGTGCCCATGCATGAGTCCTGAGGCTGTGTGGCTGAGCAGAGCATCGTCACCTCTGTTCAGCTGCGCTTGTGACGGTCCCAGACCTCGCCCTACCGCTCCTGTCTGAGCCTGTGCCCTCGCCGCTGACCCGGTGCTGCCAGGGGAAGTCTGTGCACTGGGGAGCCTCCCCTCTTGGGGGGGTGTTTGCTGGCTCAGTCTGGGCCGAGGGGCTGCTCCTCATTTATTAATTAACGGTTGTTAACGGAGGTTCAGCCAGTTGCTGTGATAGGTGACAAGAGATCCCTCCGTTTCCTGGTACGTCTGTCCCACTGGAGAGGTGGTTTCTAATCACACAGAACACTTGCAGCTGGGGGTGGTTTCTCCCTTTCTGAGGCTTTTTTTTTTTTTGCTCTAGGAAGTGTTTCACTTTTCCTTTCAGTTTCTGAATATTTGAGTGTTTTGCTGAACACAAGGAGAAGGACTGGGGTTGAGGACACGTGGATCTGATGTATTGGTGTGGCTTTTTGGACTGCTTGTTTGAGTGCACGTGCACAAATTGATATGATTAGAGCTCGAGTCACAGGTTGGAGGACATCTGGTGAGCTCCATGCCAGGAGGCTGTGCCACTCATGTGCATTTTACACCTGCCTGGAGACAGTGGGATGTGCAGGAAAGTGATCTCAAAAAGGAAAAAAAAATCCAACAGGTGTGCTAATGCTCTTTTTTCTAAAAGTAAGGCTGTCTGGTGGCACAGGGAAAGCTTGGAATTTTACTGCTTTTAAAAACATTCACCTGATGTTGAATGAAGAGTTGTGTTATGTTTGCACTCAGATGTTGTTCAGTGTGTGAGTCCTGCATGAAAGATTTAAAATAAATAAATAAAATAGAACAATGAGCGAGTTGTTCCCTCTTTAGAGCTTTACACCTCAGGAACATTTAGTGAAGTAGTATTTAAATATATTTATAAAAACAGTTTAATCTTAATTCCCCTGAAATTCCTCACAAAGTTGTTTAGCAGATGCCCCAGGTGATTGTGACTTTGTGTTCCTGACATCATTACAGGTTTCTGAAGCCTTCTTAAACAGTTTTTGAGCTTTTTGCCTTTTTTGATGCATAGCCACAACAAACTGAAATGGGTAAATGCCCTCATTTAAACTATTTTTAGTCTGTCTTGTGCTTGCCTTTGTCCCACTTCCTAACCCGCATCTGCTTGTCCAGGTCACCTCTTGGGCAGTCAGTCCCCTTCCCCTTCTTGACCAGGGGAGCTCCAAAACCCATTGACCAACTTCCCCTTGAGTTTCTTCACACAGGTGGAGGCCTCAAAACACTATAAAGTAAAAAAAAAATGCCACAGCTCAGTGGCAGGAGCAAGAGGCCTTTGAGACCTGGAGTCCCTGGCTCTGCTGCTGACAGAAGCACTTGGGTTACGTACACATGGTCACAGCCTCAGTGTCAGGATCTCCTGCACCATGCTGTCTTGGTAGACTTGTAGTGGGGCAGAGAGAAAAGGTCCTCAAGGCAGAACCTGAAGAGACAAATGGGGAGAAGTGAAGCTGGATTCTTGTCTGGGGTTTTTGTTTTCTTTTTAATAGGTGAGAAAAGGGGTTCCAGTGACCTGCCCAGAGCTGCACATCAGTTTGTGTAGACTTCAGCTCCAGGTCAGGGATTACAGTGCCTCTGGGGCAGGTTTGCTAACCTGGTCACCTACATGTTAGGTTTGACTCAGGTGGCAGTCTTCTGAGCAGCTGTCACTGTGTCCACTCATAGGAGGAAACGGAATCAGAAGGATGTCTCCTGCTCTGCTGGAACAGTTCCAAGCTTAAGCTATCAGAGAAAAGAGCTGCTGGCAGGGAAGGTCTCAAGACTGATTCCATTATGGGTGTTGAAAGATCAGGCCACCTTCTGATGCTGCTTGAGTTAACAAGAAGTTGAACTTTCTTCAGCCTGTTTCCTGCCTCCCTGCTAGGTTTTTCATGTTTGAGATGATAACCAGTGTCATGAAGTGAGGAATTGGGTGAGGCTGGGAACAGGAGGGTCTAGACACTGTCTGTGTGGTGCTCTGCTCTCGAGGCAGTTGTCAGACAGCCAACAATGCAACTCCCAGCTGAGGCATCACTGAATTTTTCAGCAGTATTATCGAAATCTTTCACACATCCAGAGCTGTTTTCAGTGTATTTTGTGCATTTGGAGTAGCTGAGCCATGCCATCTAGCTGGGCTCATTTCTGGAGTCCACAGCAGGAGAGTGCTCTGCCTTTTAGAGAGTAGTTCTGTACCCAACCTTCCTCTGAAAACTAACCCAGCTCTGCCACTGGAGCAGCAAAAACACTGGGGTTAGCTGAGAGCCGGGCAGCAGCCCAGCTCTGGGGTTTCACCAGCTTGGCTGTGGTGCACAAAGCCGGTGGTTTGCTGACAAGAATCTGCCCCTGCTTCCAGCAGCTCCTGCTCCTGAGGTCCTTCTGTAGCCCATGGTGTGGTTGCTCAGGTGCCTCTGTGCCAACCCTAGGGCTGGTTCCCATGGCAGGGCTGTGCTGTGCGACTGTGTGAGCTGCTCAGTCTCTTGATTGTCCCTCACAATGGTTCTGTAGCTCGTCTTTTGTTAAAGTATGAGGGGCTTTAAACCAAGTATGGTGTTACTGCAATTTACTACAAGTTATCTCCTGTGATTTAAGAGAACTCTTTCACTGGTTCCTGGATAGTAATATAGGTAAAGCCTTATTCTTTCTGAATTGGACTGTTATTAATTTGACTAGAAAAAGCTTAAAAAACCCTGCATTGGGTTTTTTTGTGTTGTTTCTTTGCAATTCTGCACTGGTGGTTGGTACCCAGAGAGTCCCCACTTTCCTCCCAGCACTCTGTTCTGAATTTCTTGGGTTTCGGTTTGCTTTGTTTTTTAATTTTGAATCCTGACATGAACATTTTTTGTCAAAATCCAGCAAATTCATTTATTGTTGGTAATGTCTGTAACTTTCAGGGCAGCAAGGAAGATTAACTTGAATTAATTGCAGGATTTATTTATAAGCCTCCAAATGAACATCTGTGCCAAAACTTAATATGGGATGGCTAATCAATTTTATTCAGTGTGTTATATCCCTTCAGTCTGTGGGATTGGTGTTCCTTGCCATCTGCAGGGCGTGATCCTGATCTCCTGCTGTTTCTGAAGCAGTGCTTCATACTCTGCTCCTTGGGCAACTGCTGAGCTTGTACAGCTCTGCCACATCAGCTTGCTGGAGGCAAGTCTTGTTCAGTTTCCTCAGAGCTGTCAGGTTCCACTATCTTGTTTTAACAGATCATTATCTCAGATATGTATCATCTGCCTCAGAGCACAGCTTTGCCTCTGAAGAGAAATGTACTGACCCATCTCCAGCTTGGGAGGAAGGGGAGCAGGAAGCCGTGTCCTACCTGACTGATGCTGATGCTGAATGAGTGGTTTGGACATTGGAAGCATTAAAGCAAAGCTGAGATTTTCTGAAAGCTGTGGTACAAAGGACAGTTCCACCTAAATGATCATGAGATGACAAATGATGACCTTTGAGATGCAGGAAGCCAGGAGGTAGTAAATGCTTCGGTTTCTCTGTCTGACAGAACTGCATCAGAAGAGTCTGTGGTGCTTGAGGAGCCCTGGGCAGCCTTTCCTTATCCAGAGGCAAGGGCAGGCAGGAGGCTCTCTACCAGGGCTCCTCTGGGGGCTCTCTACCAGGGCTCCTCTGGAGGCTCTCTACCAGGGCTCCTCTGGAGACACTAGTTTAAGTGAGACAGTGAAGTTCATTTTAAATCCATGTTGTAATTTTAGCATTGCCATACCAGCTTAAAAACAGACTTAAGGGAAGTAAAAAGACAAAGTAGTCCCATATACAGGTGACTATAAAATCTGACTTTCACAGTGAGTCTACAGAAAGAGAAACTGCTGTGGTGGTAGCCAGTGTCTGCTGCTGCTTCCTCCTCTGACTGTTACTGCACCAGGTTGAACAAGAGAGCAGATCCTTCAGTTCCCCTTGTCTTTCTGCCAAGGCTGGAATTACCTAGAGAAGACTGCAGGCTTTAAGCCCTGTTTTTTTGCTTAAGCCCTGCACAGTCCTGGAGATTTCCCCTGAGAAGCACTTGAGCAGAAGCTGGGAAGGTTTTTGAGAGGGGGTCAGTCTCTTTTTGAGACACAGGCACGCTCAAGGTCAGTCTGCTTTTGGTTTAGAGAGCTCTGACTCCATCCAGCCAGAGAGCAAATGACTGTGGCAGTGGCTTTGTCCTGTGGTGGTGACACACTGCGTGCCAGTAAGCGCTGTTTCCCGTTGAGTTTTGACACTAGTCTTAACCCTCCTGGATATTTTTAATGAAAACAGAGTTGCATCAGGGGTTTGCCTCAGATTACATCATGTGTGTGGTTACTGGGTGCAGAAGAACCTGCATGGCATTTACTCACTGCTCCTGAAGCCTGTGGTCCCCTTCCTGAGTGCACTGTGGTGTGGCCAGGCTGGATGCTAGGCAGCTCTTTCTCTTTAGTTGCACAAGTCTGAAAAGTCGAGAAGTTGACCTCAGAGCTCTATGTGATTTCCTGAGAAAGTCTCAATTTCACATTATAATTTAATTTACTGGAAATTCTTGGGTTTTATCACCTACTCTGATTATTTCAAAGCTGGTGTCTGCACGTTATAAAGCTGGTAGTTGCAAATAAGCCTCCCCCCCTCTGATTCCCATATCAGAGTTGGTTGTCTCGCAGCAGTCTGTAGCTGTGTTTCCTTCTCATGGTAGCTTGAACTTTTCATCTGGCTGTTGTCACAAGTATCTCCATCTTTTCCTTTTTAGGGATATCATTTATTTAGGAAAGCAATGCTGAGGAAATATTTCTAATTATTTTATCTCCTCAATAGGAAACTGCTGCCCCAAACTCTCCCAGTTTTGCATGTGAAAAGCTGTCGGCTCTGCTCTGTGGTTTGCTGACTGAGCTCCTGTGTCACTCTGCTCTCGATGAGCAATCACTGGTCTTGCAGAAGCTGGACAAGTGATTCCAGTAGCTGAAACCCTCTCTACTCATGTCAGTATTTGAGGGTTTCCTTGTTTGTCTGTTTCATGGAAAGGAGAGGCATTTTCACTCATGAGGAAGTGTTAAGGTTGGCTGTAACTGAATATTTGAGGGGAGGAATCACTGACTCTTGGTCTGCTTATTGCAGAGAAAATGAGCCTAATGCCATCGGAGCTGACTTCTCCATCGGTGTCCTCTGGTGGATCATCAAGAGGAGGCCTCTCTTGGGCAGGCTGAGCATCCCTGCTGGCAGGCAGGTGCAGATCCACTCCAGGAGCACTGGTTTCAGTGGCTGATGATTTAATCTCTCCCACTTGGACTCCCAGCTGTGGCAGGTTGGTCAGTCAGTGCAGCTCGCGACTCCTTCGCGCACCCATGCGTGTGCTTGAGCCTCCCAGGAGAGCAGCTGCTCTGCTGTGGTGGGGCTGGTCCCCATGGCTGGTCCCCATGGGCAGGGGCACAGGAAGCTGCTGCTGGCAGGGATCTGGCTGTGTCTCTGTGGCTGCTTTTCCCCTCTGCTTAGGGGAAATCATGCTGGGGTGGCTGTTTGGGTGTCCTGCATGCGCTGCCTCGTGTAAGTGAGGTGCTGGACGCTGACACTGTCTGCTGTCCCTGCAGGGTTGGCTCAGGGTGAGAGGTATCGATACCAGGTGGTGCTTGTACAATAAAAACTTACATTTTGATCATGTTTGTCAACTTCATCAGCCTGCATTGCAGAGTAGCATCTGATGGTCAGGATTCGGGTGACCCTCTCTGTTGAAAAGCAGGTACTGGTGGCCAATAGGACCAGGGGAAATGGCAGGAAGAGGTGGCAGGGGAGGGTGAGGTTGGCCATGAGGAAAAGGTTCTTGAGGCAGAGGGTGGTGGAGCACTGGCACAGGCTCCCCAGGGAGGTGCTGATGGCACCAAGCCTGACAAGATCCCAGCAGCATTTGGCCAAGGCCCTGAGGGACATGGTGTGAATGTTGGAATTGTCCTGTGCAGGGACAGGAGCTGGACTCCATCATCCTTGTGGGTCTCTTCCAGCTCACAACATTCAATGATTTTATGACTGGCCCTGCCATTCTTGCACTTAAAAATGTGGGGTCAAGCTTTTATTAAAATACCATTGAAAAAAAATAAAAGCATTAACACTTTTATAAATCTGGCTGCTGTTGTGAACAGCCTTCATAGTCTTGTTGTCACTTCCTCAATTTGCCAAAGAATATTCCTTGGGCAAGTGCAGAACTGATGGGATGGGGCTTCCTGGAGCTGCAGTGTGTTTGGATGACACAAAGTCGAGCTCATCCCAGGGAAAGCGGTCACAGCTTTTAACCTGGAGAGCCTGCTCTCTTTCTGTCCCATAGCGTCCTGGTTTCACCTTAGCTCTTGCTGGTGTTTGCATGCTCAATTGCTTCATCTGAAGATTCTCAGTTCTACTTCAACTTGCAGTGATTGTTTAGGAAAATGGTGTTTGCACGATGTCACTGTAGCCTTGACAGGAGGCTGTCAGTTCTTGTTCCAGAGGCCTTCCCAGGAAACTTGTTCTTACTCTTGTCCTGGTGCTTTGGTGTATCTTAGCTGTTAGCTCACAACATATTTGAGTAAGAGTGTTCTGATGTGATGTTAAAACATGAAAAGTAGAAGTCACAAACCACACTAAATTCTCCAATAACATAGTTTTTGAGAAAACTGGTACACTTTGGTTAACAGTTGGTCACAATCTTGCATCGCCCTCCTGTACTGTATTTCCCTGTTCCAGCCTGCAGCTGACCTGAAGTCTGATGTCTCCATCCTTCTCCACTTCAGCAGTGAGAGTGAAGGAGTTGGGGTGGCCACCAGCAGCCTAATGCTGAAGCTGCAGTTCATTAGAGTGTTGTAGAGCCAGCCTTTAAAGAGCACGCCAGCTCAGATGCAATCTAGCACATCACTGGGTTAAAAAGCCTTCCCTTAGCACTTCAGAACCTTTCTTCATGCATCCATACTCTGTCCAGACAAGCTGCTTTGTGAGGCAGATCTGTAGCAATCTCTTCTTCTACCTTGTGTTCCTAATTATTTAGTCTTTCACTTGATTTGAGGCTTGACAATGAACTCCTTGGACGTGATGGTAAGCAACAGCCAGGTGAATGCTGTCAAACTCAGCTCTTTACTAAGTAACAGGAATTTATCCTGGCACTTCTCTTTTCCCTTTATCTAATCAACTTGTATAGTATATTTTATAGTATACTTGCTTTTATTTTCTGCTGCCCCTGCTCTACTTGAGGGTGGTTGGGAGCAGATGATACTGCTTCCCTTCTTCCTCCTGTAAGCAGTAATTTGAGGGAAGGAGTTGGTCACTGCTCTGCTCGTGGTGCTGTGGTGTCTGGAATACCAAGGCTGTAGGAACAGATTGGGTTTTCTGTAGCTGTGTCTAGTCCTAAAACCAGCAGGTGGCAAACTGGGTTTTGAAGCCTGGAGATAACTTCTCCTATAAAGGCTGAATGTGGCTGAAAATAATGCTTGATGTCATGGTGGGCGTAGGGAGGAGGTGGAATACCTTGGAGAAACCTCACAGGCCATTTCCAAGTGGATTGTTTGTTCTTTTCTCTGTCTCCAGGGACTCTTCAGCGTAGTTCTTACAAAGTGAAAGCAGGGTCAGCTGTAATGACTCAGTGCCCACGACAAAGGCTGCTTTCCTGGGTACAACGGTGCCTGTGCCCTGGAGAAGTTCAGTCCACTTCTGTTAGTGCTTCCTGAGCAAGCCCAGCTGCTCCTGAACCAAACATACTTCAGGGTAAGTTGATCATAATCACTTGGTTTAATAATGCTTTAAGTTGTCGACCAGAAAACCTAGGTTTCAATAATCAGTTTTAATCTTGACTTATGTCTATTTTTGTTGCCTTAGGTCGGTTCTTACTCACTGCTCATCCCTAAAATACAGCTTTTCTATCCTTGTTTTGATGACAAGATAGATTGGCTGTGTTAACATTTTCCTAAGTCACAGAACAGCTTAACTCAATTCCAATTCTAAACCTTTAACAGTTTTATATTTTAGTACCATGTTCCTAGAATGCCCTGAAGTGATCTGGATTCATAAATACTTGCATTTTTTTTTTCTTTAGGAAGACATGTATAATATAACTAGCTCTTCTTTAAGACAAACAAACCCAAAATGAAACAACCCTCCCCCCACAACCTTTTAAAGTTATTTGAGCCAGTTGTGATCTTGCACAACTCTGTTTAAGATCTATACAGTCTATTGGCACCCTTGCATCTGCTTTTTACTTGCTGACTGAGAAGATAACAGCTGTATTGGTTTATTTATTCTGGCATGCTTGAAGTGCAAAAGTAGTGAAATTATGCCTTTTGGTAGAGTTTTATTTTAGCTGAGACTTTATAAAATGTTCTGTAGAAATGTACCTTGTAGCTTGAAAAGCAACTTGCAATGAAACAGGGTTTAAATGGTCTCGCTCCTGCTGGCATTCTCAATTTAGTGACTCGGAGGGGCTGCTTACGGTCTCCGTGGCTAGTGGGGCTGTATTTGACCCAAACCATTTGAATCCAGAACAAAAGAATGACTGAATTAATCTTTGTTCCCAAAAAGGGAAGGTTGGGTTGATGCTAGCTCTGAACAAGCATACAGCCTTGCACAGAAAACGCCCCTTTCCAGATCCCAGTTAGATCTGCAGGTGTTAAAATGGTGTCGGTAATTCCTCTGTAGATCAGGGTCAGTACTTGGTGCTTCTTGGGTGAGAATCCACTTGCATGTTACAAAAAGATGTGTTTATGCACAGGTGGGTTACATCTACTGTTTGTTGAGATCAGCCACAACTGTAAGGCTAGTTTTTGGTCTACCTGGGAACAATACTGAATATTCCTGATGTGAAATGAGAACCTTAAATGTGCAGCCTGTACTTCTGTGGCTCGAGCAGTAGATCTCTAGCAGGTTAACTTATTCTTTGCCTCTTATAATACTTACCACTTACAAGGTAGCAGTGTGCTAGATTTAAGGAAAAACTTGTTCCTCTGCATCCAAAATCCATGGAAGAAGTGGGAAATAATAGGAGTGTAGAAAGGAATAGTGTGTGGATGGAAGCTACTTACCTTAAAGGTGAACTTTCTCCTCCTCTTCCTTTCTTTCCCCCTCCCCACAATAGACTTCACCTGCAGACTTCATGTTTCCTAGGTGCTTTGTCCACCAAGGCTGATCCTGTTTACTATAAAATAGGAATGCTTCTGTTCTTCATTAGAAGTAGTAACACTGACTGTTGTTTTGGGTTTGCTTTTTCAGACCTCCTTCTGGATGCCCCATGTGTGTTCTAACCGGCTCTGTCGGGACCAAGCCTCCACCTTCGCATTCATTCCAGCTGGCAGCAGCGCTCACAATGCAAAAGCCTCCCAATTCAGGATCACACCAACCGTACTCTTAAACCTTCCTAGATGATTGTAGTTGCTCTGGCTGTGTTCTATGCTAGCAGAAGCCTTTTCCAAGGTTTACTGCTGACTCTAGAGCACCACATTCCCCGCTTACTGGGTGCCTCGGGGGCTGGCAGCATGGGCAACTCGTGTGTTTGCCGCGATGACAGCGGAGCAGAAGACAATGTGGAACCTCAGAGTCGGCAGATGGAGAACAGCAGAGTGCATGTGCCTGAAGCAAGGAGCCACCTAAGGGACCCTGTCCGTCCACCCAGGAGGGGCCGAGGGCCTCACGAGCCCAGGAGGAAAAAACAGAATGTGGACGGGCTGGTGCTTGACACACTGGCTGTGATTCGGACGTTGGTAGATAAGTAAGTACCTCCTCAAGGAATAATGCACCATGAATGAAAATGTTCTTGTCTTCTCCCAAACTGTGACTCCATCCTCTCACCGATCTACACCCGGCCCTCCCTGAAGCAGCCGCCTGTTTCCATCTGGAGGCTTAGGAGAGGAGCACCTTTCCTAGGTAATAGAAGTAGCTCCTGAGTGCCCAGGTACAGACTCTTTCAGGAGCTGAGGAGCCTCCTCACAGTTCCTGTATGGGCCTAGACCCAGGTGGGATGAGGAGTGTGCTCAGGATTTCTTACCTGGCATAGACACACAGCATAGGAAGCAATGAACACTCCAGAATTTGGGAACTTCTGTCCTAAAAATTGGTTGTTGGTGCAAGTTTTCTGTTTTCAGGCTGTATTTACTTCTTTGGAAACGGTGAAGGAAAATGGAGAGCTTTGATCTTTGTTAGCTTGGATAAACAGACTGAGATTTTCTTTCCAGTTCTAAGTCTGACTGCTCTTTAAAGACTGCATGTTGTGACTGTCAAACTCCTGATCCCAGGATCGCATTCCTGGCATGCTCAAAGCATCCATTAAGGGTGTGGAGAATATTTATGGAGTCATCTTTTTTTGTTGTTGGTTTTTGTTTTTGTTTTGTTTTGTTTTGCATTGCTTTCTACAAAGCTTTAAAAGGACCTTCCAAATGATGGGCTAAGTTAGCTCATCACCTTTTTGGTTAGGTGTAGGCTAGGAGCTGGAAAGGCCAAATCAGAAGGAAAAATGCTATTGTAGCATCACAGCTGAGGGTTGAGTTTAAGGTGGGTGAGGCTCAGGATAAGTGAGGCTTAGTTCATATACCTGCATCCTTACTCTGGAAAGGACCTGCAGAGGAGGACTGTCCCTTCCTACTCTGAAATGCTTTAAGTGGAAATACCAGGACATGCTTTTTTCCTGAGCATTTAAATCTTAAGTTTGGTTTTTGTTTGTTTTTTTAACGGGTTTTATTTTGTAGTCTGTCTTAAAATCATTAAGTTAAAGTCATAGCAATTTTTTTAGTCTCTCCCTAATCTCTGATGCCTTCCCCTTTCCCCTCAGTTCAGCTCCATGAGCTGTTTCACAACACACTTGTGCTTAGTTGATCCTGTTCCTGTGGGCCTTGCAATCAGTTTGGTAATCTTGTAAGCGCTTTTCTATGCTGCTGAGGGACAATAAGAACAGTTGTTTCACTGATCCTGGGTTCTTGTTTCTGACAAATTCCTGAAGCTACTGTTTTGTTTTGGGTTTTTTTGTACAGACTCCAGTGAAATACTTCCTTAAACTCACACATGGGTTGGGAGGGACCTCTGGGTGTTTGTCCACTCCAGCCTCCTGGTTGTTCAGGGTCTTATCTAGTCAAGTGTTGAACATCTTCAGAATACAGAGATTCTCTACCTCTTTGGGGCCCTGGTCCAGTATTTGACCACCCTTATGGTTTAAATAAGTGAATATTTTTAAAAGTTGGAATTTCCCACGTTCCAACACATCCCTGATGTGTTTCTGAATGAACAAACCTGTTTCTCTTGGCTTCTGCTTGTATGTTGTGTTCTCCAGCCCTCAACCATTTCAGAGGCCCTCTGCCAGACATGCTCCCTTGTAGCAGTGTCTGCCTTGTTCTGGAGAGCCCAGAAGAGGGCTGTGCTGGTGTACTGGTTTCCCCTGTTTCATATTAAGGCAGTTGGCAAGACACAGCTGGTTTTATAGCACAGCTACAGATGAGAAGCTGTTGCAGAGGAGACAAAGACCCAGGGTTATGAATGATGGAGAGTCTGTGCACAAGGCAAGCTATCTAAATGTGTCTGCAAGAAATCTAAGGAGCCTTTCTCCTAGACTTGAAGCTAATGATAGCCCTGTTTAGATTAATAGGAATATTGGGGCGAGGGAGGGGGGGAACAAAACATCCATGGCTGGAAATCTTGGTTCTTGGTGTAAGAGACTGCAGGAGTGTGTTCCATTATCACCTCTTCCTCCTAGAGCCTGACTTTTCAGTTTTGAAAACACCACAACTGAAGGGAATGTTAGGGAAGCTGATAAATCTCTTTTCATGTCAAAAAATGTGCAAGAATAAAGTAAAACTAAAATGAAAAGATGTACATAACATCAGGCTGGAAATATGGCTTCAGTGTGATCATGCAGCCTTAGAAAGCAGAAGGTAGCAGACTGAAGAATGGGAAGCAAACCCCTTTTTCTGACACTTTACTGAAAGCTCATACATGGGGACACTCTGAGATAAATTGTCAGTTAAGTTGTTACACTGATCTGCACTGAACAATTGCTTTCCCTGTTTGCTGTTTGTTTGGGTGTTTTTGTTGGTGTTTTGTTTTATCAAATCTCAAAGTTCAGACCTAAAACATTTCAGACAGCTGCTTTTCCCTCTCATGTCTAGAGGTGTCTCCTTCCTAGAAGGAAAGGAGTTGAGATCAATTTCCCAGCCTCTGAAGGATAAGTGCTAGTTTTTTGAGTTTATATGAAGTGCTATTTTGCAAATTAAGAAGTTAGCACAATGACTTTTGTTTCCAGTTGAGGAGGGTGTGTGCTGGGCTGGAGAGGATGTTTGGAAATTCAAGTGGTTAAAGTGGCAAATCAGTGGAACAGGATTCTCCTTTGCTCAGTACCAGCACTGCTCACAAAGGCTGCACCTGACAGAATGGGAAATCTTGCTGATAAAAATGTCATCCTTTTTTATCATAGCTTTTACTTGTACTTACATTTTTGGGGTTTTTTTTCATCTATCTTCAGGTCTCTGCATCCTTTGTCTTGAGGTAATTCTGCTTGCAGCATTGCACCGCTTTTCCTGTTGGGGTGCTTGGTTTCCAGAAGACAGACTGAGAGATGCTTGGAGGAATAAAAAAATACTCTTTGTTTCCAATGTTATGGCAGTTAAAAATGGGTTAAACTTCACTTTAGCATTTTCTTGTGGAAATATTTAAGAGTGTGCTAATTTTTTGGTAAGACAAGCATTGTATATTTTTAATCCAAACTGAGATTTTTCTCTTTTTTTTTTTAATAATTAATCCTCCAAAGTAAGTAGTTTTGTTATTTGCATGAATAATTTGTGTTGAAATTTTCTAAAATTAATCTGTATTTTGCATTTCCAAGTTAATTTCAGAGCTGTGGGCTAGAAGTTGCATGTGGAATGTATTCCAAGCCTGGGGATAGCTCACAGTGCCTGAGCAGCACTGAATGAAGCACTTGGGACGTGCTGCTGGACAAGCACCTGGAGGTGCTTGCTGAGTAGGATTTGGAGACCTTACTTTGGGTGCTTTCCATGGCAATGCCTGCTCAGATAAACAGCCCTGGCCATAGCTTCTTGTCCTTGCCCCAGCAAACCAGACTGAGGAGCTGATCTCATCAAACCTTTTTTTTTTAATTATTATTTTCATGTTGGAAAGGGGATTGGGTTGAATATTTTCTGTTAAAACTGCCTTAATTGTTTCTTACATCTCCTGTTAATGAGTCTGAAGTCTGTGATGCTGTTATGTAGTTTGCCTTTGAGTTTTGTGCGGTTTTTATATAATTTATATTTAGCAGAGAATTTCAGGGGGGGAAGAAGTAATGTTTAAGCAACATCCCTTGTGCACTGCTCTTGGTTTGCTTTGACATACAGGCTGATGTTATTCTTGTATCCTGAGGAGCCCTGCTGATAAATAGTATTACACCTGAGCATTTTGTTTAGCTTTTAGACATGCAGATATGGCTCACCACTTCATTTATCAGCTATGGTAGATGTGCAGATGTTGACTTTGAGCCAGAAAAAGGCTCAGATACCATCAGTATTAGCAGTCTGCAGCCTGTGTAACTTCCTTTTGTTAAATACTGACTGGATTAATTTTCTGTCTGTGTGTTATCATTGTATTTGGTGTATTATGTTGATGATTGTGCATGAATGTTGACCTGTGCAATATCTCTTTCAGTGACCAGGAGCCTCCTTATTCAATGATCACGTTGCATGAAATGGCAGAAACAGGTATCAAGGCACCGTGTTGGGCATTTTGCTTGTGACTTCAAAGCAAGAAAAACTCCTTTCCCCCCTCCCTCCCCCCCCAAAACTACGTGCTAGCAGTGTGCATGACACCCTGACACAGCTCCAGGGATGTGGGACCCAAAACACACTCTGACCTTCAGCAGTTTCACTGAGCTCAGTGTGGTTTTTTGAACTCCCTGAAACTTCCTACGTGAGCTCTCCAGGAGCAGCCAGGAGATGGCCACGAGCACGTGGTGGTGGCATTAATCTGTGAGCCAGGGGGAATGTCTGTCTGCAGTGGGGCAGAACCAGCCCACAGTGTATGGGTGTGTGGTTCAAACCCACGTGCTCCAGTGGTGGTGAACAGTACACACTTTGTCTTGGCTTTGCTGTCTGTAGGTCAGTCCTCCTTTGTGGAGGCTGTTATTGATGCAGTTGTTCCAACCTTGTCCCCAAGTACTCCTGCCAGCTGAGCTGTGCTTGTACATGGGCTTTTATTTTTTGTCTTTGTTACAGTAAGATAAATTCTCCCAGCTCAAGCCCTCCACCAAATTTCTCATTTAGGTAATTTTTCTCTCTCTTAGAGTTGGTACTGGTCTTAAAAAATTTATTTCTATATAAAAATAAATTGCTGAATAGATATTTCAGCAATTCAGGAAAATGTTTTTCAGGGGAATGTGCCAACAAAACTCAAACCCCAATGTGTTACTTGTATTTACTTGCCCTTGCTGAAGGGAACACTACATCTCTTCAGCCTCGCTCACTTGTATGAAGATGCAGTCTCTGTCTTAATTTTCACTTCTAAGGGAATTAGTTTCTTGTCAATCAAAATCTGTTTATTGTTAGTTTAACACCTTAGATGTGGATTGTTGTTAGTTTAACACCTTAGATGTGGATTGTTGTTAGTTTAACACTTTAGATGTGGATTGTTGTTTGCTTGCAAGTCAAAGCCCTTGTCAACTAATCAAAAGTGAGAGCTATTCCTTGTGAAAGCAAGTTTTGGACCACCAGACATGGGTCAAACTAAGGCAGTTCCTCTGATGTCTGTATTACCTGGGGGAACTCTAGCTCTGCTTCTGGCTAGAAGCAATATTTCTTCAGTGTCACTGTAGATGCAGCATTTAACACTTAAGAGTTGATATTGGACGTTGAAGTCTTGAGTATCACACTGGAACAAAGTGCTTGTCCATACTGGTCATGAGTGTTCCTTCCCCATACCAGTGGGAACCAAAGGATTCTCTGGCCTGGGCAAGGCTGCTCTCCCAACAATAAAGCTGTTCACTATTACCCAAGCTGCTGTAAACTTTTTTTTTCCCCTTCTTGAATTTAAACTTCTAAACTACTGCAAACTAAGACATTGATGTGTCGGAAATCGACGGAAGAAGTGCCAATCCGATGATTTACAGCAAGTCTCCATTTATTAGTCTTTTTAGCACACATTTATAACACAACTAATGAAATTCTTACCTAATGCAAAAGCTTAGCTTCTAATTGGTTAGTGATTAAAAAACTACTCACACCCCTGTTTCTAACAGCACACTTCTCTTATAGGTACAGCTTCAAGGCCTCACTCCGCTCCCACTTCATTCCCACCGATAAAAGCGTTCCTTTCTTATTAACTATTTCTACTACATCCTGACTCTATTCTAAGAACACAGATACCCAGATATCCTGTTTTTCTTATATTCTAACTTAGCTAGATTTTCTCATGACCCTTATTTTATAGCTAATTTTCAATA
Organism: Caprimulgus europaeus; assembly: GCA_907165065.1. Next base: position 22,368,046 of record OU015536.1, read on the forward strand.
ATGTTGCCCACATTGATGTAAAAAGGAAACTGTTTTGGTTTTTGGCTTTTCTTTGTTTGGGGATTTTTCCCCAAGTGTCTGTAAAGTCACTGGGTAACTTTGAGGATTTCCCAGTTTACATTTCTGGATGTATTTTGAACCCTTCAGAACTGCAGTGTTAATTCTGAGCGTTGCTTTTGTCTTGTGGTTGACAGATGAAGGCTGGTTGGAAGTTGTCCAGTCTTTAATTAGAGTTATTCCGTTAGAAGATCCTTTGGGACCAGCTGTTATAACGCTGCTACTTGATGAATGTCCACTGCCAACAAAAGTGAGTTGAAAGCCTCTGTGTTTATCTGGGGCTGAATTTCAGTTATTTGTGGTTGCCACACCCCTGATAGCTTGTGGGTGGGTTTCACCAGTGGTGCAAGACGCTGTTAGCTGCTCAGAAAATGGGTGGAACTTGTGACTTTGAGTAATTTTGTGGTGGCTTGGTATCTAATTTCTACTCAATGCTAGAAGCACTGTGGGGATGGGGGAAATCTGGACCCTGGGGAAGAACAAGAGGCCTTTGGTCTCTAGCTGGTTTTCTTGCTGTCTTCTCCTGCCCTGTGGTACTCACATGCCTTGCAGTGAGGATGTGCAGATGCTGCAAAAGCCATCCAAGTTTTCAGGGTCTGAAAGTTGTGCATTTACAAGTGACTGTTGAATCTGTGCCTGCCTTGCACGTAAGGAATGCAGCACAAGTAGGTGTGTTAAGTTAAACAAATAGCACATTTAAACTAGGAAATGTCTAGAGAATTTTGGCAAATTTGAATACTTTTTTGGTTTTTTACTGACTACTAATCTCTTTTTTGGATGGAAAGATGACCCAAGATGTTCACACTGTTTTGGTACAGGTGTTCTAGTGAGGCCCTCAAGTGTTCCAAGATACTAACCATTGCTGAATCCCTTTAAGTGTGGTGATTGTACAGAGAACTTGTCTGTCTTCAAATACTTGCTACCTCATTGCATCAGAAGTTGATGATGACATCACTGCAGCTTTCATTTATTAAGCTACTTCTTATGCTGCCAATTTTAGTTGTCAGTTTGTGTTGTTGGGGATATAAAAAGCAGGTAGCTTTCTGTCTTATGTAAATGTGTGAGTGGCTGGAGAGCGAGTCAAGCTCCACCCCAAGTGAGTCAGTGAGTTCATATTTTTTTTTCTCTCTTGGCTGTTGATTACAGTCATCTGAGACTTTTGAACAAGTTAAATGTTGTATGGACTGTCACACAGACTGCAAAATAATTTTTGAAAGCAACACAATAACTAGAAATTTGCCTGCTTTGAGAAAGAAATCGAGAGGTGGAGACCACAGTGACTGCACCATGTGAAGAGTGATTCTGGTTTTGGGGTTTTTTTTGTTCAACTATACAATGTACTTAGCAATCAAATGATTTGTCTTTCAAAGATGCATGGCTTCTGTTTAGGTACTTCAGTTTTAAGGAGTTAGCTATGACATAGTTGACCTTAAGACAAAAGGAAGAAGATGCCTGTGTCTGGGGTGCACAGAGGGGTTTTTTCTGTGCAATCTCTTCACAGCACCAAGAGCTGCAGTTGTGGGATCTGCTGGTCACATGCAGCCTAGTAAAGTGTTTGCTGCTGTTCACTTTTTCTGTTCAGAATGAGTTCAAGTTTTTGGTCTGAAGGGTTCTAAGTCATTGCCCCACTTGTGTGACAGCTGGAGAACAGCAGCAGGCTGTATTTAACTTTCTGTTACTGCAGGCTATAAAGTTAAAATGGAGTAAACTGTTTATTCTATAAAGTCTTTATTTAACTCAAAAGTAGTTGATCTCTGTGACAGTTCTAATAATGGCTAAAAGCAGTACTGGAGTTTGTCAGGAGTCTGATTTCAGTGAGGCTTTTCCATCCCAACTCATCCTTTCTTCTTTATCTGTTCTTTCCACCTAGCATCAGTTCTGGTTTTGTGGCTTTTCTCTTGGGAACAGAACTACTTTTCAGTGCTATCTCTGTGCAAATCTGACTTCAGCACAGTAAACACTGGAGCATGGCTCAGAGCAGAATTCAAAAAAACACAGATTTAGCTTGAGCAGTACTCATTTTTTTTCTCTCTAAATGACCTGCTGGTGATTTCAATATGAGGAGTTCTATTTTAATTAGACCCTAGCCTGCAATTATTCAGTTTCAATGTGAATCAGCTGAAACTTTCATGAAATCTGGAAAGTTGAGGGGGGTTTGGAACTTTGTGGGGTGGTGTTCTCCCTGTGGCATAAATTGTTCTGGCTCTAGATTAACCCTTAACTACTCTGAAAATTAAGACTGTGCTCTAGATCTATCCTGAATTTTATAAATATCATACTGCCTGAAGCAAGTCAAAGCTTGGCATTTTAGATTCATTACCCTCAGTGGTTACTTCCTAAATTAGTGTGACTACAGAAAGCCATTTCTGCTCTCAAGAGTACCATTTATGACGCCCTGCAAAGCTGACAGCATCCTAGATTGGTGGTGGTGTTGTGGGCTCTTTTTCTGGGGAACTTCTCTTTAGTCCTGAATTCTGAAGTCTAAAATGTCCCTAAATAGTTTTGGGACACTGGATACAGATGAGATGGCAGCAGTGCCACATGAGCTGAGTGGTGTTGTCAGCCTCTGTCTACAACTCAAGTTCCTGTTGCTACTTGTGTGCATTCAAAGATGTCCTGAGTTGTTGGTCACAACAATGAGCAGCAATCTGGTGGTAATTTAAAGTTACAAATCTTGAGTATGTTGAACTTCTTTTCCCATCTGTTCTTTATTTTCTTCTTGTCTTAAAAGATAGCCATGCTGGCTGGAATATGATGCTGACTTTAGTAATAGAGTGTAAAAATGATTAGTTCTACTCTATTGAGTTAGGGGGAAGCTCTGCCTGTCCGTAATGTTGAAGAGATTTCTGATTTTTCTTTTTCAGGATGCATTACAGAAGTTAACTGAAATATTAAACCTAAGTGGAGCTGCTGCTTGCCAGGATGCCTGTCACCCTGCCAAACACCGCAACACAACTGCAGTGCTGGGCTGCTTGGCGGAAAAGCTAGCAGGTAAAGCCGTGGGATTCTCTGAAAGCTTGTGTTTGGCTCACTGGAGCACCCACGATGCAGGCTACCTCAGAAATGTTTTCTTAGAGCTCAATAACGTTCTGCACTGAGGGGAGGCCTTGTGTGACAGGAGTGACAGTCTGCTGCTGGATTAAAGTGTTGAACAGTCACCAGCTTGGGTCTGAATGAGCCATTCACAATCCTAAATCTATCAGATCCTCTGCTGTGTGATTAGCAGCTGTTTGTGGATCAATGTTTATTATTGGTCATCAGTCTTTTCTGTAGCCCTACCCTGGCTGTGTGTGAATTATTGAGAACACATAATTCTTTAGCACCCAGTGCCACTGCTCAGCACCCGCCCACCCAGCCCGGCCCCTTCCCAGAGAACGATCCCGGAGCAGCGACAATCCCGACCCGAAACCGCAATCCCGGGAGAGCCAGAGCCCGAGCGAGAGCCAGAGAGAGCCAGAGAGGAAGAGCCCCTCATGGATCTCCTGCCCATGGGGGACAGGAGCTGGAACAGCCCCTTGGCAGAGCCCAGTGCCCATGGAGCTGATCCAGGTCAATATTCCTCACCCCTGAGCTCTTGCGCTTGCAGAGGGACAAACACAAAGTCCTTCAGTGCCAGGGACACCAATGCCAACACGGGGATGTTCTCAGCGTTTCTCTCCTGACAAATCCCAGCTGAACCCAACCCCAGCGCTGCTCCAGCTGCTGAACAGACCCAGCTCTGGCCCAGCTGAAATCCAGGACAAGCCAGTAGGCAGGAGTATCAAGTTGGTAGTCTTGAAGGCTGCATAGAAACAGAAAAGAAAGCTGCTCTTTCTGTGAAACATGTTTGATTCTGCTGTAGTTAGCTGAGAAGATTCTCTCTTCTGTGTTACTTAAAAGAGTATTTCTGGGATTCTATTTTAGATTCTATTTTAAGGCGACTTTTCTTATAGAACTTTTTATTCCCTGTTGTTTCTAGTACTGTGCTGGAATCTGATGATTAAGTTTGCTTCCTGCTGGTGGTTGGTTTTCTATCTATTTTTTTTGCTCCTTTTCTGAAAGTGGACAGGAAAGGGAGGAAAGATTGTCTGGTATTACCTAATAGTTATTAAAAAAAAAATAAATCAATATTTCTGTCAAAAAAAGTAAAGAACAAGGGCAGGAAGTATTTTTGTACTCTAATACTTCTACCATGCTAAGTCCAAATGAGCTCCTGTATCTGCTTTTGTCTTGGTGGTCATGGAGTGAATCTCATTGTGTCAGCTCAGGCAGGAAATCAGCTGTGTTGGAACCCTTGGCAATGTGTTAGAGTTCACAGATGCCAGGGTTTGATTCCCTTGTGTCTCTCTTGATTAAGAAGACAGTTTGGCTCCTTGCCATGTTGCTGCTGCAAATGGTGTAATTAACTCTCAAGTAAGCTGTATTAGATGCTCAGTTTTACTTATTTTGGGCTACTGATAAATGGAGCTGGTCTTTATACTTGGACTTTGGAAGTAAAAGAGAGACAGTCTCTTTTGGAAAGTAGTGACCATGCAGATGCTGAGCAGAGGCTGGTGGAGTCTCACTTCAGATTCTCAGAACTCTGTACCCCCTTACAGCAGGTAAACTGAGTATGTTTGTAATTAGCAGTGACTGTGTAATTATTAAATGTGTAGCAAATACTTGGCTGGGAGCAATGATAATTGTTCTGTTTTATAGTTCTGCTTTGCAGTATAGTTCTTAATGGTCTTTAATTTGTTGCCTTGTGTTTAAAAGTTCTGTGTGATGATGAGTATATGGGAGTTCCTGTGGATGGATTTAATTTTTAATGTCCTTGTAGGTCCTGCAAGTATAGGCTTACTCAGCCCAGGCATATTGGAATACTTACTACACAGCTTGGTGAGTGTCTCTGATCTCTTTGTATGTATACATACATAGCAATTATAATGCAATTTATTTGTTTATTATTGTGAAAAGTTAGGGTTCTGTTTGGTAAATACTGGTAGTGCATGTTAGAGAAAGTTGAGATTCCAACCAGTCTGTTGCATCTCCATCCTGGGAGAGGATTAAAAGTCACAAGGCACTGAGTGGCCTGATCTGTTCAAACCAGCTCTCAGCGGCAGGATGAGCTTTGGAGGTCTGTTTCAACCTAAAGCATTCTCTGACAGACTAACACCTTTTCTTATCCATCTGTGCTGGGTATTTATTAAATAACTTTTGTTGCTGCCCCTGTTTAGAACTTCCAGTCCCATCCAACAGTGATGCTTTTTGCTCTAATAGCACTGGAGAAGTTTGCACAGACAAGTAAGTACCAGCCTGATAATGCTCTTAACAGTCATACTGGGGCGTGATTGTCACTTGGCTTCATCTGATCACACTGGGGAGCATGAGAGACTGGATTGGTGGGAGCACAAATGTAGAAGAGAAATGTTTGTCCACTCACAAGCAAGAAGAAATCTTTATTTCCTTTAATGACAGCCCTCTACCCCTCAAAACCCTTGAGATATTTGCTGAAACTCAGTGCAGTCCTTCCCAGTCAGAAATTGCTGCAGAAGGACTTAAGAGGCCATTGTGGTTGAAATAAATGTGTATTAAGAGATGGAGAACGGGTCTGATAGCGTGTGTGCAGGCAGGAAAAAGCAGTATTGCTGTAATGACACCCCCACCCACAGACCCTTCAGAAACTGGCTGAAACTCAGTCCTCAGCCTAGAAATTGCTACATAAAATCTTACGACGTGAGACCTTTGTTCCTTGAAAGGAAATAAAACTGTATGAGAGAGAGAACAGCCATGATCTCAATCTCTTGATGATGCAGCTCCATGCTGGAAGTGCCGTATCTGAGCACTAAGTTAATTCCACATCTGCCTGGGGAAATAATTTCATGCTCTTTACAATGGTGAGGGTTAAAGGTGCCTGTGGGGGTTTACTGCATTTGTAGAATGTTACTATTTTTAACTAAACTTCTCCCTAGTTTATAGTAACTGTTCTTTTTTGCTCTTAAATTGCAGGTGAAAATAAAATGACAGTTTCTGAATCATGCATTAGTGACCAACTGATCTTGCTGGAGAGATGGACAGACAGTCCAGACTATCTGAAACGCCAGGTTGGATTCTGTGCCCAGTGGAGTTTAGACAATCTGTGTAGGTACAACGAAGGCCTGGATTCATTTACTGTTAATCCCTTCTCCAAAGAGATGGAGGACTAGTTTGTGTTTGTTTTGTTAAGCACTTGGGGTAAATATACCTGACTGCATTTGTAATCATTCTCCTTCCAAAAAAAAAAGGGGGGGGGGGAGGAGGAGCAAATAAATCCAGTGTAATGCAAATAAATCCAGTGTAATTGCATGGAGAGGAGATTTTTGGCAAGGGAAATGTTTGTGAAAGGAAGTGGTTTGTACTCTGCAAGCTGGAGCTGCAATGAAAATTCTTCTCTGCACTGTATTTCCTGTGACCCACGCCTCAGCAGACGTGCAGAGTAGCTGCATGGTGCAGCTCTGTCTGGATTACTGACATATCTCGGTGACAGTCACTGCTGTGACCGTACCCCAGCACTGTGTACTCTCACAGATTCAGTAAAGACTTCTTAAAGTATACATATGTGGTCTTGTGATGAGAAATAAAAAGTGTTTGATGAAGCACTTTACTAGATCTGTCCTTTTGGATGATTAGAAGCCATCAAGTTTTCTTGTTTAGTTGTGATTTCAAGGGTGAAGCAACTCTAAGGACCCTGTAGTTTCTAATGCCTTTTAGATAAATTGGGGTAAAAGGTCTCATTGGTCTTTACAGGTCTGTAGCCACCTTACAGAGAGCAATGTCAGTTGTGTTCAGTAAATACCTGTGTAAGTGTTGTAGCAAGTTTGGGTATATGAAGAGTCCTAAGATAAGGTCTCTGATTTGTAAATAAACAAGTATGAACTTGAATGCCTTATGTTTGCCTGTGGCTTTGCTTAAAGTAGTAATGAGTCTGTAGGAGCTCTGGCCAGAGGAATAGGTTGTGTTCTGATGCTCAGAGGATATTTAACACACAGTTATTGGAAGTGATGCTGTTTTCATGCAGGCAAAATGACAATATTTCATTTGGTTATGCCAAAAATCAGCTGGATCCTGGTGAGATTGATTAGCACTGTATTAAATGTTTACAATCATTTTTTGCTGCAGCAGTAACTACAGCTGGTTTTGTTTTGCAGTTCTGAAAGAAGGCAGGCAGTTTACATATGAGAAGGTTGACCTGACCAACATTAGGGCCATGCTGAACAGTAACGATGTCAGTGAATACCTGAAGATCTCACCCCATGGATTGGAGGTAGAATGTCACTTAATTATTTCAACCTCAAAAGGAATCTGAAGGGAAAAACACAAGTTTTAACTATTTTTGCTTGCTACTTGCTCCTCTGATTTCCTAGAATGAATACAAGTTCTCTGCTAGCTTTGTGTAGAAAGCCAGCTTTGTCAGAGGGTTGTGACATTGTTATGCTGGTTGCAGTTGTAGAAATGTTCACAGGTGAGTAACACCTGGACCTGTGTTCTGAGGAGGATGCTTCAGAGCCTGCTGGCTTTTCACTCATTTTCACTAAAACTGTTCACAGAACAGAAATGCTATTGTTTGTCTGCTCTAGTCTGGAAAAGCCCAGAGCAGTAGGGTTTTTGTCTCATATGTGGGTGGGTTTTTTCCTTCCCCTGTTACTTTTTCTAAAAACTTGTTTGACTCCTTACAGATGAATTTTCATCAGTTAACACTGAATACCTGTCTGCCCTTCATACTGGGAGGCAGCTAACAACCAGTGACTTCCTGTCTTGGTTGTCTTAGTCTTTCAGTTGACCCTGTTGGCTCTCTGCTTCTTCTTCCCCCACCATGGTTGTCTTAGTCTTTCAGTTGACCCTGTTGGCTCTCTGCTTCTTCTTCCCCCATCATGGTTTACCACTGCACAATTTTCAGTCTTGCCTACTTGGTGGTTTGTGTGACAACTATTGCTATATATAGGAATGCCTCTAAAATTATGTTGGTGTATTCCTGAATACAGGAAGCTTGATCCAGGGAAGAATGGGGCTTGTTTGAATGCTGGTTTTCTAGAACCTTGATTTGTGGTTTGATTTTGGCAGGCTCGATGCGATGCCTCGTCCTTTGAAAGTGTCAGGTGTACGTTCTGTGTTGATTCTGGAGTCTGGTACTATGAAGTGACAGTGGTTACTTCGGGAGTGATGCAGATAGGATGGGCTACCAAAGACAGCAAGTTCCTCAATCATGTGAGTACATGTAATGTCACCTGGCTGATGATGTCACCTCAGTGTTTTTCTACTTCCAGCACCTGTGGAAATAGCTCTGGTTGTTCTGTGGCACTAGCTGAGCGCTTACATGTCACCTCCAATTTTTCTGTGCTTTTGTGAAGCTGTTTTTGCTGCATTTAGTGGTACAAGAAAAGGCTGTGTTGTCATTTCTACAGACTGGCACTGCTAGCTGCTGCACGTGACTTGTGTGAACAGTGACAGCTTGTAATCTGCTTGCTGTTGTCTGGAAGCTGTTTCTTGTGGCTTAGTTGTGGAAGTTCTTTAGATAATAGTGGTGGTTACTGACTTGTTTTTGTGAAGTAAACAACTGCTTACTGGGAACTAGCAGATTGTCATGCACCCACTTTTACCCAGGTCACTAAGCAGCCATTTGATTACCCCCTTTAACATACTTTCCTGTTACATTCATTTTCACAAGCGAAATAGTTATTTAAATTGACTCTGGGATAGCATGGTACCACTGGATGTGCTGGTAGCAGCAATATGGTATGGTTTGGGTATGTGACAGCTTCTTTTTGGTTAAAAATAAGGATTACAAAAAGATTAAACCCTCTACCTTCTTGCCTTTATTCTGATGATATAGAATAAGTACATTGTCTTATTTTATAGCTTGCTTTATTCTCCCTCTCACCCAGATAACCTAGTATCATATTCTTAATTCTAAATATTCTCCTTCCTATTATTTTACATTTTAAGTTATGTACTTACTAGCATTAAAGGAAAATGTGGCATGTGCATATGAAGTCCAAAGCTATCATCAAAGAACAATCTCAGATGTTAGCAGAGATGTAACTTGGACTTCCTAAAGCTTCATGGTAGCTGTGAGGTGGCTGTAAATTCAGAGTATGCTGTAACCTATTTGCTTCAGTATTTCCATGATACTAAGAAAGCGTAATGATTACTACCCAAAAAACTTGTCTGCTTCAGCTTAGGGAGGACTTGCCATGTTATCAGCCTTCCAAACTCCCTTTCAAGTTCATTAAAGTGCAAGCCAGGGTTTTAGTGCAAAAGGGGTGTGTGTGGCCTGACCTGCTGCCACTGACCGGGATGGAAATCGAGCCCTGGGATTTTCAGCTGACACTTCTTACTGGCTGAGCTTGGGTAAGAAATAGAGACCCTGAGCCTTACCTCGCTGCTGTGATCACATGGCTCTCTGTTAGTACTTGGCATTTAATTTAGGAGAAGAATTATATGTATTTAATGTAGAAACAAGCAGTTAAAACTGCTCATTGCTGATGATAGAAAGTAATTTTACAGCTGAGTCATGCAGAACCTAATGTGAAGATTGGCCAAATACACACGTGAGTAAACCCTGATGGTCAGGGGTATGAGATCAATACATCAAGGAGGTGAAACAAACACCAGTGGCAGGAAACCCAACAGGAATGCAAGGGTAGCTTTTCTCACCATTTGAGTTGTCTTCCTGTGAGTTCAGTGGTCTTGCTCCATTTCTTTTGATTATTCATGTAAACAACACTGTCATCTGCTGATGTGTAACATGGGTATATCACTACAGCACAAAAACAAACAAACCTAACAACAAAAACCCCCAACCAAATAAAACCACCACACAGACCTGTCCTGAGCACAGGAGAGTGTTGCAGACATTGAGTGTGATGGAAACTGAAATAAAAGGCTGTGTGTCTGCCTTTAGACTGCTAAGAGGCTTAAAAGATTTTTCCCACTTACTGCTAAGGAGCTTGGTGTATCTGTGTTTTTCTGTCTGTGCTTCCTGTATGAGAATAGGAAGTGTCACATCTCTGAGCAGGGTGATTTTTCTCTTGCTACAGCTGTTTTGCTGGTGGCTAAATGCTGTGCTCACGTTCATCAGGTGTCTGCCTGAAATACAAGGATGTTATCTTCTGGGTATGTTGCAGACACAGTCATCAGAGTGGCCACATGCTCTTTATTTACAGCATGTGTAACAAAAAGGCTAGTCTTAAATATGACATTAAACATCCATTAGCTGGGATGAGCTTTAATTTGGGACATGTGAGGCTTGTGTAATCAGACACTGCCTAGTATTTGCACTCCAGACAAACCATGCTGAGCATGAGGAAGTTACCTTCCATAACGCTTTTGGGTTTCATGTTTGACCTATGACAGGTTCTTCTCCCACTCTGAAACTTTTAGTTTTGCGTTTGTCTTGGACTTTGGAACTATCACTCATTAATCTTTTCAGAACTTGAGGGAGGCTGGCACTGGAAGGGACACAATATGCAACAAATTCAGCGAAGGGACTGTGGGGTTGTTCTCTCTCTGTGTACTGTGTGTTCTGGTGGCACTCGGGTATCTTGTGGGGGAAGATAGTACAAGTCTGATACTGGGACTGAAGAGTTGTTACAACTCTGTGGTGACTTTTTAAGATGCAAAAAGTTAGCTATTTGAGTACTAGCCTTCTGATGTTTAAATATTTTCATAGACAGGAGTGATTTGAGCTCAGAGAAATGAAAAATGTTTTGGAGACAATATCACCTTCTTCCCCCCCCTCCCTCCTCACCCCAATAAATTCCTTTTGATGTGAAAATGGAAATAAGACTAGTTTGAAAAAATTATCTTCATGAGGGTGGGAGAAACCCTTTCTGCTCTTGAATGAATGGTTTAGTTGAATGAAAACGCTGTGTGAAGAGTGGCTGCAGACTGAAGTGCTCTCCTCTTTCCTAAAGGAAGGCTATGGTATCGGGGACGACGAATACTCCTGTGCGTACGACGGCTGCCGGCAGCTGATCTGGTACAATGCCAGAAGTAAACCACATTCCCACCCCTGTTGGAAAGAAGGTATTCAATCCAGCTTCTGCTCTTTATCCCAGCTGGATTTCTGCACAAGGTTTTTTCCTCTTGCAGGTCTCTGGAAAACAGTTTGTTAGTAGGTGTGAACAGAGCAGTTCCTGCCTCATCCTGGTGACACTAAAGGTTTAATAATTATTGTGCCTTTGCTGGTATTTGCAGTGATTTACATGTATGGAGTGGGCACAAGACTGTTCCACAATCTGTGTAAAGAGAATCTTGCTGGTTAAATGCTTTTTCTTTCCATAGGCAGAGTACAAATCATACCACCATCTCATGTTGCTGGACACTTAATTATAAGACTTTTTTCCAGATGTTTGTAGTCCTGCAGAACAGGGTTGAAATCTGCCTTTCTGGGTTGAAAGAGTTATTTTAAAGAAGGGGAAAAAACCCCCTTGATTTCTGAATTAGACTCCTCCTTAAAAAAAAAAAGGTGGAGGAGTGGCACAGTCTATTTAAATTCTTGGATAACTACTTGGACAGCAAATTCTGTTCTTGATCTTAGCTTTGAAATCTTGGTAGGAGCCTGTGCATGCCATGCTTGCTTGAACTGTGTTGCTGTATTAAAAATTTCTCCCGAGGATGGCCAAATTAAAACACCTCTTAAAAATAAATAGCACAAGCATATTAGAAACATAGATTTTTAGCAAGTGTGTGTGCTGAGGATATCTTCAACGGGTATAAAATAGGTAAGAAGAGACAGAGTGCAGCGCTTTTTTTTGGCTTTGGCAAATACTCTGCAATACTTCTACAACTGTGTAGTATTAATGCTCTGACAGAGCATTTTTTATTATTATTTTGTCCTGTTTTCTTTTTTTAGTTACTGTCTGTATCAATATTTCTTCCTTATGCTTTTGCAAACAGTTCCTTTTAAGTGAGACCTTACTTAAAACAATAACTGTTTCAGCTGTTGGCATTTAACATAAGTTAAATCTTTAAATTATCTTTGTTTTGCATGCAAGGAGACACAATAGGATTCCTACTAGACTTGCAAGAAAAGCAAATGATCTTCTATTTAAATGGAAACCAGCTTCCTGCTGAGAAGCAAGTATTTTCATCTGCTGTGTAAGTATGTGCTGATTTAGGAGGACAGTGACCTGTGTGGGTAATTGTTTTAATTATATGAGCTGTTTCCCATTTTAGATGTAAACTCATATTTGCTTACTTGAAGCCATCATTAAGCAGGTTTCCTGATTGAAAGTTGCTTAGACATCAGTGAGAAGGATATAAGTTTACAGGTGGATTTGAGGGTCCAAAATAAATACTTTGGATCTTCCAGAGGTAGGCTCAGCTCAGTGTTTTCTACTGTTACATCAGCACAGCATTGAGAGAGAGTGAGGCTGTAGTAAAGGTGAAGAAATTTCTTGTAGTGCTTGAGGAACTTTTGGCCTTTTAAAAAATAAAGGCTCAGTCCTGTAAACACTGAACATGTGTTAACTTGCTGCTGTTCACTGGGGCCAGTTCCTGACACAGCAGATTGAATATTCGTGGCTGACATCTCTTGGTGGCATTGCAGAAAGCTGTTCAGCTTATTTTGCTAACTATTAAAATTAACACAGGGCTAACTCCTCTGAGTCTCAGGGAGAAGTTCAGCCTTTCTGTTTTTAAAAGATAAGCTGGTGTGATACTTGAGAAAGAAGCTTCCTCTGCAGCTTAATGAAACATTACAGTACTCAGTAAATTAATACTGCTGTGCTAATGATTTAATTCATGTTTTCTCTGCAAAATTAAGTTCAAGATGCAAGCAAAGCATAGTTGAGTTTCAAGAGTTTCAGAGTATCTTGTCTGTTCAGCTTGCTGTACTCTGTTCTTCATGTAGAGTATGCTACTTATATACTCAACAGTTACTCTGTTGGAACTTGGAGTTGGGCCCTTTCAGTAAATAAAGCTGAAAGAGATGACAGTTGATGTGTTTTTACAAGGTGGCTGTGAAGAAAAGACAGCTGTCCTGAGGTAATCCTGCAAGGGCAAGGAGGAACAGATGGGTGTTGTGCTAAGAGAGCTCAGACCTGGATTCATCCTGCAATGGTCCCACACAACAAGTGTGTGAGAGCTGCGGGTTCCCCAGCTTTATGCCTGCTCAAATACAGCAGCGGTGGCCGTGGAGGTGTCCCTCACAGTTTGTGCTGCTCCTCACAACTCTACTAAATGGCAGTGGCTTGGAAGAAAAAGACTTTTTTCCAGTACTGGAGGAGATAACTAAGCTGATCCCTGTAAAGAGGATCAGGCTGTAGGCTGTTCAGGTGTATCTGCTCTCAGTGTGTGACTAATCCCAGCTGTAGACTAGGCAGCCTGGTCTACAACAGCCTTTATTGGCTGACTCAGTGGTAAATTCAGATAAACTCTGAGAGTAAATTCAGAAGCTGACAACTAAAGAAGGAAAGTGTGGACAGCTGAAACTGGATGTGTTAGAGGGTTTTTTTCCCAATTAGCTGTAGAACAATTCTCCTGAAGGAAGTTGTCTCTTTATTTCAGGGTATGTTTTTGTCTGGTAATAGTAACAGGTCTGGAAAATTGTATTATTGTTTAATCCATTCTAAAATGTGTTGTTTGTTATATTGCAGATCTGGCTTTTTTGCTGCAGCTAGTTTCATGTCCTATCAACAATGTGAGTTCAACTTTGGGGCAAAACCTTTCAAATACCCACCACCAATGAAATTTAATACCTTTAATGATTATGCCTTTCTGACAGCAGAAGAAAAAATCATTTTGCCCAGGTAATCCTCCTGTTTAGTTTGAGTGTGATTGCATACAGAGAAATAAAATGCTTTGCTTCTGAGTTGCACAGTCTTACATTGTCTTTTATAAGGTCCCACCTCCACAGGCCTCTTTCAGGAAGGGATTAGACCATAGGCTGCAGTGCAACTGCATGAGTAGGGCAAGAGATATACAACCAAAATCCATTAAATTAAAACTATTTTTTGTAATATTAAGATGAATTAGAAGTAACTAGGCTTGCACAGTATTTTAGTATAAGTGCCTCCTGCTGTCTAAGAATGATAAGGTTGGCTGAGGAGGTATGGACTTAATTAAAAAAAGATGTCTTATTTAAAAATGACCTAATTTGGGATGTTGGCAGCATGGAGGGGCTGAATGACTGCAAGGCTTCGATTTGGGTTTCTTTTCTAATCCAGATGAAAGCTTCCCCATTTGTGAATGACTACCAACAAAGGTTATTCACATTTAGAAGTGCTTTTCTACCTCACTGTAAATCAAGTCAGATAGAAACAGGTTGGGATACATTTTTCCTTAATGTACCAAATGAAAACTAATAGCTTTCCTGGTTTAGGTCATTAGTAATAAAACAACTTACTGGAACACAAACAGTAACAGCACACAGTGTAATCTGGGATATCATGTACCCCAGATGGGCAGCTTTGTCTAAAGATGCCCCCCTAGAGCAGTGCTGATGCACGTGGTTGAAACAATCTTCTGTTGCACCTCGTTAGGTGAAGGTGGGGGTTGTGGGAGGTGGGGGTTGTGGGAGGTGGGGGTTGTTGGGGGTGGGTGCCTCTGGCTGTAGGAAAATTCAGAGGCTGCTTTGGGATTATCCAAGCGTGCTTGAGGTGCTTCCGTGTCTTGGTGTTTAAAAAGAAAATGGATCTGAGTCACACATGGGCAAAGTCTGAGGCGTATGATATTGTATTTATGCAGAGAAAATCAACACAACTGGCAAGACCATGTTGTACTTGTATGCAGGCAGAGGAATTTACGCTTGCTCTGGCCACCGGCGCTGCGAGTCGGTGTCTGATTTAATCCCCTGACGTGATGTGTCAGTTACCATTCCTGGCCAGCCCCCTTCGCAGATCAACTCTTCTGTTGCATCACTGTCGTGCACTAGAGGAGGGGTTCTGCAGTTTTTGGTTGATGATCAGGTGTGATTGTTCTTGATGTCATTCTGGCACTGCTCTTGCAGTGTGTAAGCATGAGCTGTGGGAGCTGTTAGTGGATTGTGCCAACAGGCTGTAGAGAGAAACTGGGTAGAAACGTTTCCTCTTGGTGCCTGGCTGGCCAAACCTGGCCTCCTGTGTTAAAGCCTGTTTAATATGGGATAGCACTGAAAGGCTCCACTCAAGGTGGGACACTTCTGCTCTTTGGGTCAGCAAAGATAATCTCTGCCCTGCAGCCTGAACTGTCTGGAAACAAGAAGCAAATCCTAATAAAAGATAGCTTTGATCTTAAAAGTGACAGTGAAAAAAGGCAGGAGCGTGAGTGGACCCTAAATATTGATCACAGGACTCAACATGAGCTCAGGCAGAGTTGTGTTGAATTGAATGCAGCTGGTGTGGGACGTGGTCTGGGCCAGACACGTCACCCTGCCATTGACCAGTTTGGATGTGTTCTGAACGCCCCTGAAATGCCCCATTTCATCAAAGGGGGGATTTTTATCTATTGACTCTCCCTTGTGAGAGTCACACTACTGGGCTGCTGATTTTATTTTCAATTTCTATTCTTATAGACTGTGTTACAGCATTGTAGAGTTTCTGAATTTTGTTGAGATATGGCTTTGTGTGGTTTATTTATTTATTTAACTCTTAAAAGTACCCAGATACTAAAGAACCATTGTTTTTGAAGTGTTCTGCTGTAGGAACTACACTAGAATTGCAATCCAGCACCTTCTTTATCCCTTTCTGACAGACCCAAAGGGGAGTCAGAGCCTCTTTTGAACAAAGCTATGAGCAGTGTTTATGAGCAGTGGTGTTGAGTAGCACAGGCAAGAGCTGCATTGGTTTTGATGCAGTACTCAGAATAGTTCTGGATCTCTCATTTTGAGTCAGGCTAACGCCTGTGTGTGGGAATGTCTCTCTCTTTTCAGACACAGGCGCTTGGCTCTGTTGAAGCAAGTAAGTATCCGGGAGAACTGCTGCACGCTTTGCTGTGACGAGGTAGCAGACACAGAACTCAGGCCGTGTGGACACAGGTAAAACCTTAAAAATGACCCAAACAAATCCAAACCCAGAGAAAACAGGAAAATGTGTGTGTTTGGCATTCAGTTGAGGTGAGAACAGGTGCAGTCCCTGCTTATCTTGATGACTCGGTAGCATAAAATAACCTCTCCTTTTAAGGATGTAACAGATAGAGGTTAAGCTTTGTATTCCCACCATTCCACTCACCCTAGACCTCAGCAGATTTAATCCCTAATTGTGTGTTTGGGGTTGTGGAAGTACTGTGGCTACCAAGTCCTTAATTCCCTGATATCAAAGGTTTTACTGATGAGTACTTGCTTAGTCCTGGTGCTGGGAAATCCAGATCACATGAGGAGAGCAGAAAATTCATTATATACTCAAACACTCATTAAATGTTCAACAAAGGGTTTGTCTCAAGTCACAAATTCACCTAAAAGCTAAAAATGGGACAGCAGTACGAGTAATACTGCAGTAGCACTCTCCTGCATTTAAGCAGCCTACTGGGAATTTAATCCAGTGAAGTCCAGTTCCTCAGTGTTTTTAGAGCATGTGTGGAAGCAACCTGGCCCCAAGTCATTTGTCTGGATGCTGTGAAGACAGAGATGTGCCCAGTGTGCTTCAGTGAGAAGTGGTGACAGCTTCAGGCAGGGCACTGGGCTGCTGGTCCCCACTCCACAGAGGAGTGTTAACAAAAGCACTCGAGTGTCATCCCGACCTCCTGCACCAGCAGTTTCGGGTCTGTAAGGTGCTGAGCAGCAGGAGCACCTCAAAGCCTTCAGATACACAACACCTGACTTGCAGTTCTGATCTCCACGCTGTAGGACTTGACTGTGTTTCTGACAAGCAAACTAAACTGCTTAGTGCTTGGATTTTTTTAATTATTATTATTACTTTAGTTTTTCATGCTGTAAATGCAGGCTTTAACAGATTTTTCTTCTCCCTCAGTGACCTGTGCATGGAGTGTGCCTTGCAGCTGGAGACCTGCCCTTTGTGTCGACAGGACATACAAACCCGAGTCAGACAGATCTCTCACATTTCATGACAGATGTGGAGAAATACCACAGACTGGTTCTTAATGAACTCCAACCAATGCTGAAAGGGGAAAGCATCTCTAACCAGATCCTTACGCACATAGAACCATAGCCATGGCCAGATTCCACGCTAAGCTGTATTCTGTTTCTCTTAAAAATGAAATCTTTAATAAGCTATTTCAAGTTGCCAGCAATGGGAACTGCTTTTAACAGCAAGGAGAGGTGGCAGGTCAGCGTGCTGTGGCTGTTGGTTCCTCCAAGCAAGACCTTAGGAGAGGGTCTCTCTCCTTCCCCCTTTCCTTCTCACCTGTCACGAGTGCTGAGAAAATGTGCACTGGAAGTACATGTACAATGCAGCTTAGAAAAGAAGAGAAAAGCAAGATCTCCTAAACCAGGGCTGTTCTGTCTTGTGCTCCAAAGCCTCTGTTTTTGGCAGAAGTCAGTACTAAAAAGAGAATGCCGATGTTTTCCTGGTTAACGTAGCCTCCTGCTGGTCAGAGACTCTGCAACTTCCAACAGTGGACATTAAACTGCTCAAAGACTTAATCTGGACACAGACTAATGTGAAGAGACAGTGTGGAGACTGTAGAGAAACTCTCATGTTTTAATAACTTGGTGATTCCAAAGAATGTTCTGATTTGTTTTTAAATGTTAAAAGATGGGTGGTATTTTCAAGTACATAATGTTTCTGATGCTTTTAACTTCAGTACCCACATTTTTTTGTGAGGATATAATTTTCAGGAGGTATTCTTAACTAATTATAATGCTGGACTGGAATTAATTTGATATTCTGGGTATTTTTTAAGGTATCATCAAACATCTTTTTTTAATCAGTATTGGTTTTGAAAGTTATTTTCACTTTGGAAATACTGAGCTACCTTAAAAGATTGGAGGAGAATTTGGGGCCAGTTTATTTTTTAAAAAAAACAAATGTTATTTGGAGAGCAAGTTCAGTCTTACTCTGTAACTCTTGAAAAATGCACCCTGCTTGCCACATGTCAGTCCTGCTCTGAGCAGGTTTGGGGCCACACTTTGTGTTTTTGGTAGGGATCGTACAGTGGGAATCTCTGCTCCAGTTTCATCCCACATTTGTGATGGTTGTGTGTTAAGGATGCATTTCAGCAGGCAGCTTTTGACTGTTTTGCTGGGTTTCTCCAAGGAATCAGGGTTCACAGCTGGTGTCAGTGAGGTAGCACAAAAATTGGTGGAGTTACACTTATTTTGCACCAACTGAGGAGGTGACTTGGTCTCTTCCAAGACTCGTACAGGTTGCTTTTTTAAATGATCTGGCTTTATAGTAGAACCTTACTAATTCACACACAACTTACCCCAAAACCATCCCAGTTCTTGGCAGTGATTCAACAGTGGAGGCTGTTGCAGTGAATTCTCATGCTGCAATATATATTTTTAAAATGTTTATCTTTATTGTACTATCGAGTACAAAGCAGAGCTGAGGCTGCTTCTTCCTGCTGGGCGCTCTTGCTTCCTACTAGAGCTAAACCAGAGCCAAGAGCTCTGCACACAGGTCCCAGAGTCAAGCTCTAGCAACTCCTTTCACCTTCTGCCTTTGCTAACTCAACGGTGCTGAATTTCATCCAGAGATTGAAAAAAAAGGAAAAGTGTCTTTGTTGAATGTCTGGAGTGCAAGTGTGAATTGGGAAAGTTCTGTCCATCACTGTCTTGTCGACTTTCTTCCAAGTATGGACTGAATCCAAATCCAGAGTGCTGGTTAGTCTCTCTGCTGAAGTGTGAATTCTCTTCTCTCTTGGATGCCTGTTTTGGTTAAAGTCAGACTGGCACATCTGTGCCGTGAGGACCCAATTTCCTCCCTGACTGTACTTGATGATGTTTTGCTGTAATCCATGCTGCCAGTCAGGGCTGAATCCCTTCCTGCTTGGTGCTGAGTGAGCAAACCTATGAACACCATCACTGCCACAAGGATCTTGAGAATTTCAGAATCACTTGAAGTTTTAAATGCTTCCAAATGCAAGGACAGGTCTCTATCCCTAAGGTCTACAGCTACTTTAGGGAAGAGGTGGGACAGAACTACTTTGAACTCTGCCTTAATAGATTCTAGTAACTTCAGGGCTTTGGATTCCCTGGCCAGGATTAACTGAGGTAAAATTTTCAGAAGTGCCTAGGACTCCTGATTTGTGTCAACTGCGGTATGAGATTAAGCTCTGAAGGCCCAGGTCCACAAAGGCTTCTAGGTATCTGGTGTCCCCCTGAAGCAGAGGTGACCCAAGAGCCTGGCTGCCTGTGTGGACACAGGACCAAGTGCCTGTGTTCTTTGTTGAGAAGATGCGAGTGCTTTGGAAAATTTTGCCCCAGCCCGTCTTCCGTGCAGCTGGTGCTGGGCAGAGGAAGCCAGCGGTGCTGGAGGAGGGAGCTGTGCTGCAGAGAACTGTCCTGTTCATTTCACAGAGGGAAGGACTGTGCCCTTCAACTGGCTTCCTGCTGAAATCCACCACGGGGGTGTCTGTACAGCTCGATCCTCCACGACCGGTGCGGAGCCCCCCTCGCTCCCCGAAGGCTCTGGGGCCGGGGTGGCAGTGGCTCTGCAGGCCCTCAGGAGCAGTGAACTGTAGCGGAGTTGTGCATTCAACAATAAAAAGCGTCTGGAAGGTCAATTGTTCTTTCCTTCTTTTGTTGAGAGCTGGAGTTCATAGAATCATTTGGCTGCAAAAGACCTTTGAGACCATAAAATCCAACTGTACCTGTCCACTACTACAGCAGATCTCTGAGCACACCTACCTCTCTTTTAAATCCCACCAGGGATGGGGACTCCACCCCTGCCCTGGGCAACCCCTGCCAATGCCTCAGAACCCTTTCAGCAAAGAAATTCTTCCTCACATCCCATCTCAACTGCCCTGGGCACAACTGGAGCCCATTTCCTCTTGTCCTGTCCCTTGGTCCTTGGTTGAACAGACCCACCCCCACCTCTCTGCACCCTCCTGTCAGGGACTTGGACAGAGCCAGAAGGTCTCCCCTCAGCCTCCTTTTCTCCAGGCTCAGCACCCCCAGTTCCCTCAGCCGGGAACTCAGCACACTTGTGCTCCAGACCCTTCCGCAGCTCCGCTGCTCGAACGTTCCCAAAGTTTCGAGGCGGGCTCTCGGGGGCTTCGTGTGCCTGGGGCCCGGCTCGGGCTCTGTGTTTATCCTCCCCCCGGCGCCCGCACACGACACCGGGCACGGACGGCCCCGCCCGCCGCCATTGCTGCGGGTACCGCCTTCCCGCGCGGCCCCGCCCGCGCTCTCCCATTGGGTCTTCTGGGTGTGGGCGGGTCGCCCGCTGCCGGCTCCGCTCTCCGATTGGCTGCGGCGGGCCGGAAGGAAGCGTTCTCCAGGAGACGGGGCCGGGCCGCGCCCTGCCCGAAGCGGCGGTAGGTGCGGGCGGGGCCGGGGCTCCGGGGGCCGCTCCGGGGCGGGGCGGGGGGAGGCAGAGGCGGCAGCGGCCCAGCGCCCCGTTCCTGGGGGCGGGGGAGTGACGAGGGCGGGTCTCTTGGGCGCCTCCCGGAGAGGGGAGATGGCGGCAGCGGGTCCCTTTGAGGAGAGGGAGGTGAGGCGGGTGCGTGGCCGGGTCCCCCGCGGGAGGGACGGGGCTGGGGGCTTCGCTCTCCCCGGAGCCAGGCCCGAGAACGGGGAGGTGGGGGCTCAGGCCTGATCCTGTGCCGTCAGGCGATGCCGAAGAGCTCCGGCTGCCGGCGCTGGTGTGGCTCAGCGGGGTGGCGGGAGCAGCGCGTCCCCAGCGCGGAGCCGGGAGCCCGCTGGCTGCCGCACGGGCCCGTCGCAGCGGCCCCGGGTGCTGGGTGCCCTGTCCTGTGCCACGGGCCAGTAACTGGGCACGGCCACGGGCTGTTGGCCAGGACACAGACCAGCGCTGGCCAGAGCCCCTGGCACTTGCGGTCACTGCCCAGTGCCTGGTCTGTCTTCTCGCTGGGGTGCACTGGTGGCATCTTCATCTTCTCTGGCTTCATTTGCCGGTGTCTCTGTAACAGTCAGTCATAGAGGCTTCAGGAGAGAAGATGCAAAGGTCACCTAAAATCCCTCTACGGAGATTGACTCCAGGTGTGTACAGGTTTGAGCCTGTTCTCTGAGTAGGCAGAGAAAGTTCCTAGAGAATTTGGGTTATCACAGAAAAGAAGTAGCAGTGACTTTAGAAGAACATGATTTTTGAAATTCCTACATCTGAAAACTAAAGATTCCTGCTTCGCCGTTTGAGAGGAGCAGGGTAATTTAATAATTTAATCTGTATTAATGCCAAGTCATCTATTATTACTTAGTGCTTTGTCTGAAAAGAGGAAATAACCGCTAACAGCAGCAGTGCAGCAGGTTGCCTCTCCTCCAGTCTGGTTATGCAGTGACAATGGAGACTTCTGAGGAAGAAAACTTTGGTGTAGGCATGTGAGTACACTATGTTCTGTGTTAGATCTTCAATAAGCTAATTACTACTTAAAACATCCTAATAGGAATGTAATTACACGACTGAAGTTACACCACAGTGATTAGCAGATCCTACCTCTTAGAAGAACAAGGGTGCAGAAAAATGCAAAGCTCCAGGGGGGGATAACATCAGTTCAGAGTTTAGGTGAAGGCAAACTAAACATAACTGCAGTGAGCAGAGCACCAGATAGCCCTGGCTGAGGGATGAAAATAAACACTGTAAGGCTGAAAACTGGGGGGGTTGTGTTCATTTTAAATTCAAAATTTCTCTTTCCAAGAGCACATGTTGTGTTATACTGCAGATTTTTAGAAGAGACTGCTCATCTGTGTTTGAGTGTGCTCCTTCTAGATGTGTGAGGCCTTGCACAAGTGGCCTCAACCACATTCTCCACTGGTGGCTGCTAGGACACTGCTTTGCTCCACATTTCTCTGGCATTCCCTTCTCCTACAGCTCGTGGCGGAAGGGGACGTGCGCCTGTGCCTCTGTCACCCCGCTTCACAGATTCAATTCTTCAGTCTCCAGACTGTCACAAGTGGCCCTGTGCCTGGGCTGCCTCAGCAGCACGGGTTGTGCTGGCCTGAGCTAGACATGATGAGGTGACAAACCTGACACCACACGGTCTGTAAGCGTGTGTTCCTGCACGGGTGCGGGTGTGTTGTACGGAGAGGTGGAACCACTGCTGCTTTGGAACAGTTAAAATCCCATTATTGGTCTCAAAAGCTTAAACTGGGGTTTAAATTAATGCTTTAAATTTTCTGTTGCTGTTAGAATAAGCTGTAAAAGCAATAGTAGTGCTGGTTTGGAGGAGGAAAAAAAGGGTTTGGAAATTATCCATAGCAGAGGTTGGATGAGGCTCTGAGCAACCCGGTCTAGTGGAAGGTGTCCCTGCTGCTGGCAGGGGGGTTGGAACTGGATGAGCTTTAAGGTCCCTTCCAATCCAACCCAGTCTGGGGTTCTGTGATTCTAAAGTCTCCTGTCTTTGCCTGTACAGGGCCAGCAGTGACCCTGTGGCCTGAGGTCCTGATGGAGATGCTCAGAGTTCCTAATGCTTCGGCTGCGCTGTGCCAGCGTTTCCCCTGGTCATGCCGTGCCCTCTGGTGGAGAGGACACTTTTCCAGCCCTTGGCTTGGCTTTGCTCGGCTCCCAAGGCTTAACAGACCAGAAATGTTGCCAGAACGTTGCTTGGTGATCAGATGCCTTTCCAAGTCAAATATTTTTCTCATTTTTCCCGGTCAGAATGAGCCATCTGGCTGTTGTAGTTCAGCTGTTGTTGGGTTAATTTCACTGGTCTATTACTCAGTAGCAAAATAACTTCAATGAGTTTTTTTAAACTTAGCCTGAAAGAGCATTTTGCTCTGTTTACTAAAGAGAAATTTGAAAGAGAGAGGCACTTAATTTTAATTTAAATGTTGCTTTTGCTGATCAAAGCTAATTTTTTCTGAAAGCCAAATGTCCTATGAGACTCGTTTCCCTCACGTGTGAGAAAAGCCTGTCTTTCATGTGCTGAAGGATATAGGAAGAGTTCACTCCCACTAAAGATGAGCTGTGAATGCCAAGGCCAGGGAGATCTTGTGGGTTATCTGTTGTGTCTGAACAAGCTGCACAATAATAAAATGTAGCAGAGGGATCCAAAGTCCTGAAGTGCTGGTACCAAAGGGTTCTCTCCTGATGACTTCAGATCCATAGTGATGTTTAATGTTTGCTCATGATAGAGTGGCCTGAGGAGATTATGCCATTTATTTGTGGCATGTAGGGGTGGTTTTTGCATGAGAAAAATATTTACATTTCTTCAGTTGTATAGTACCTGTGCATACCTTGAGTTTGAGGGGTTCCACAAGACCAAGGATTTCAAAATATTGTCTAGAATTTCTAGAATTCTGTGGTCACCATGTATAGTTAAGCAGGGAGGAGAGCAAAAGGAAAGGTTGTGGTAGCAGCTAGGATTTGTGGGTTGGAAAATGCTTAATTTGCTGTTCTAATTACACCTTTTAAATCCTTCTGCACCAGGACTAGAATTACCTTAACAGTCATGCCAGAAAGACAACATTTATAGCAACCTGTCTGGGGAAAATGCAGTAGAGGCCTGATGGGAATCCCCATGAAGCACTTACCAGTGTCGTGGATTATTTCATTTCAGGTTGAAACTAGGAAATTATTCAGTTATCTTGTAATTACTGGGCTTATTTGTGCTTAGGCTTTTGTTAACAGTTTTTTAATATTGACTTTAATTTCTACTGTGCTTGAAATGTATATTTATGCAGTATGATCTTTCTTTGCTTTCAGCTCCTCCCCTTCTGACACAGAGTTTGATGCAGTTGTTGGCTACCTGGAGGACATTATAATGGGTAAGCTCTGCAGATAGTTAGAGACAAGCAGATGAGTGCTAAACGTGCTTCAAGCTGCTCTCCTGTTAGCAGGCAGGCAGATAAAATAATGTCAGTAAAAAAAAGACAGGAGGAGCTTTCCTTCCTTTGTTCCCATGCCCCTAACCTGGCAGCACATCAAAAACATACCCTTCCCTTCCCCAGCTCTGCCTAAACCTCTCCCAGTGTGTTGGTCTGGTGTGATGGTTTCACTGGGCTGGCCCTTGGCCAGTAGCCAAGTGGGGGTGGGTCTGTTCAACCAAGGAGCAAGGGACAGGACAAGAGGAAATGGGCTCCAGTTGTGCCCAGGGCAGTTGAGATGGGAGGTGAGGAAGAATTTCTTTGCTGAAAGGGTTCTGAGGCATTGGAAGGGGTTGCCCAGGGCAGTGGTGGAGTCCCCATCCCTGGAGGGATTGAAGAGTCGTGTAGACACAGTGCTGAGGGACAGGGGTCAGTGGGGACTGGGCAGTGCTGGGTTAATGACTGGACTCGATGGTCTTAAAGGTTTTCTCCAATCCAGGCAATTCTGGGATTCCACAACTGGAAGAAAAATCTTCAGCAGTTGAAAATGAATCTGGGAGTTTCACTACTGTTTTTTAATTCAAGGAAAAAAACCAATTAATTATTATAGGGAAGAGGTGGTCACTTCATTAAAAAAATACAGATGTTTTGCTAATTTGAGAGCCTGAACAAAAAGGGGTTCAGAATAAACAACCTGGTTAAAAAAGCATAAAGCAGGACAACTTTTTTGCTAATACTGAGTGTAAATGAAACTTATAAGAAGTAATTGTAGACCTTGCTAGGTAGAAATGTTAATTCCCATTGCATTCTGAATACACAGCTGCTGCCAGTGTGCAGCCTGCTGTGCTGCTTCCCTCCACAGCAGCCTCTGTTTTCTCCCAGATGGGCCAGGAATGGTGGCTCTGCAGCTGCTGCAGCACTGGTGTGACTGCCTGCACGTGTGTCACACCCAGTGCTGGGGCTCTGTGGCTGCAAGGGAGGAGCAGGGGACTAGTGAATGGGGTTTGTGCTACACAAAGAATGACTGAGCTCCTAACTGTATGACCCGTTTTTGTTGTGGCCCAGATGATGATTTCCAGTTGATACAGAGGACTTTTATGGAGAAGCACTACCAGGAGTTTGATGACTCAGAAGAAAACAAGCTCATCTATACTTCCATTTTTAATGAATATGTAAGATACTTTTCCCTATTTTTTTATGTGTGATGGTTTCACTGGGCTGGCCCTTGGTTAGCAGCCAACAGAGCCGTTCACCCACTGCCCCCCACCCCAGGGGACAGGGGAGAGGATTGGGGGGCAAGGGTAAGGAGACTTGTAGGGTGAGATAAGAACAGTTTAATCATTGAAATAAAAGAAAACTTAAAAAACACCCTAATATTAAAATAGTAGTGATAATAACAATAGTAATAGATATGCAAATGAGTGACCCCCAGTGCCACTGCTCAGCACCCACCGACCCAGCCCGGCCCCTTCCCAGAGAACGATCCCGGAGCAGCGACAATCCCGACCCGAAACCGCAATCCCGGGAGAGCCAGAGCCCGAGCGAGAGCCAGAGAGAGCCAGAGAGGAAGAGCCCCTCATGGATCTCCTGCCCATGGGGGACAGGAGATGGAACAGCCCCTTGGCAGAGCCCAGTGCCCATGGAGCTGATCCATGTCAATATTCCTCACCCCTGAGCTCTTGCGCTTGCAGAGGGACAAACACAAAGTCCTTCAGTGCCAGGGACACCAATGCCAACATGGGGATGTTCTCAGCGTTTCTCTCCTGACAAATCCCAGCTGAACCCAACCCCAGCGCTGCTCCAGCTGCTGAACAGAACCAGCTGTGTCCCAGCTAAAAACCAGGACAACATGTATTGCTTTTTTGGTTTGTTTTGTTTTTTAAAGCCAATGTCAGGTCCTGTATTGCTCCTGTATAAAATACATGGAGCAGAGCCAACGTGACAGCTGCTGTCCTGACTGCTGTCCCTTCGTGATCTGTGAGCAAGAAAGATGTTTTCTGGAGTTCTGGGTTCCTTTCTCTTTGTTTCATTTGGAAACTTCTTCAGGTGTTTTTTCCTCACCTGTATTCCCAGCAGAAATGCTCAGCTCAGTGCCTCGGTGGTGATGTTGAACTGGCACCACTGAGCTCAGGGCTCTGCAGTTGTTTGCCCAGTGAGGAGAACACAAAGATGTCAGTGTGAGGAGGAGGCACTGGTGTGAAGTCTGCTCCTGAAATCTGTTGCAGTATTACAGAGGTGGTTTGTTTGGGTTTCTTTCAGATCTCTTTAGTAGAGAAATACGTCGAAGAAAAATTGCTTGACCGGATTCCTGGTTTTAACATGACTGCTTTCACAATGTCACTGCAGTAAGTCTCTGCTCTACTTTTGCTTGGGGGGCAGGTTGTGTGCTTCTCAATTAACTCTCTCTATGTAGATTAAAACACAGGTTTGACAGCTCTCCCTTTAGAAAGAGGTTCCTCTTTAATTAAAAAAACAAGTGTTACTGTGTGCAGTGACTGACCACATTTCTCTCCTTCATCATGTTGTGCTGCTCTGAATTTCTGAGCTGCCATGCTGAAATTTATTGGGGTTAAGGGGTAGGAAGAGAAATCAGAATGAGAACACTGAAAGGGTTTCTCCATCCATTGTCACTTTGAAGCCAGACCCTTGAAAGGTTGGGTCTCGTTTATCTCTCTCAGGTTCTGTTGGACACTTAAACGGCCTGTTAGTCCCTCAGCAGTCATGTGATGTAATGTCTTTACTGTAATTTTTGTAAAAAGCATGCAGATAAAACTTTGGTTTCTCTTAAGCTTTTGCATTTGGTCACTTTAGCTTAACCAGCTTCGTGAAGAGTTCACTTCTGAAAGATCCCTGGTTTTCCCCTTGAATAAGAAAATCAGGTCCATTTGGGAATGGAATATCTTACAATATTTGAATCTATTTATTTTATTTTTTTTAAGATAAAACATTTGAAGTTCCTGTGAATACATATAGTACACTTCAAAGATAAAGCTCCTTCTGGTAAGAATTAAAGAATTAAAACAAAACAAACAAAAAAAAACAACAAAAAAACAAACCCAAAACCTGAACAACCCAGCCCTTGCCTGCTAAGAAAGTCTGGTTGAAATATGCCAATGTGGGAGCAGAGAGTCTTTATTCCACACTGTTTTCATCAAAAGTCCTCTACCAAGTCTTGGCAGTACAGTCCCTTATTCGTAAGGGCTATGTGTGAGCATTCTGTGCCTCTCCCAGCCTTTCTCAGCTGCCAGGGGACTGTCCAGCTGTCTCAGTGCTCAGGATAAATCAATAGATGATATTTAGGATCAAATAGTTGAGTGTTGCTGCTGTTGACTTACAGGTCAGATTGTTTTGTCTGGTTTTCAAGGACTGATGTGATGTTCTGACATCTTGGATTTACATAAATATAATAATGTCCTTGGATTGGGAATACTACAAGGTAATATTTGGCTCAAGTTTTGCTTTACAAAAAAACTCAGAATAACATTCTTGTTTAAATGTTGATATTGTTCTGCTTGTCCCTGTATCCTTTTGGTCTCAAACCATTTTAAAATAAGAGTTTATTTACTGTGCAGGTTTCTAATTCCCCAACTTCTCTCCACAGGCAGCACAAAGATGAAATGGCAGGGGATATATTTGATATGCTTCTCACATTTACTGACTTCCTGGCTTTCAAAGAAATGTTCTTGGATTACAGAGCTGTAAGTGTGTCACACTGTTTATTTTCATTGGCACAATGGCTGTTGTTGAGTCCCACAGGCAGTATTATTACAGTAGATAGCACCATTTATTCAAAGGCTCTACAGGGTCAAAAGGACAATAACTCCCCTGGGTGGCTATTTAAACTCCAAATGCACATTTAATAATAATATCTGGAACACATGAGTGAAGCTGGCATGTGGAGCCAGCTCTTCAGAAGCACACACCTTCTGCATCTCTGAACACTGATTTCCAACTGAGCATCAAGGAAAACTTGTGAGGGTGACCAAGCACTGGCACAGGTTGCCCAGAGAGGTTGTGGAGTCTCCATCCTTGGATGCATTCAAAAACCATCTGGGCATGGTCCTGAGTGGCCCTGCTTGAGCAGGGGGTTTGGACCAGATGGCAGCCAGAGATCCTTTCCCATTCTCACCAGTCTAATTCTATGATACATCTTTTTCATGCTTTATTTTTTCCCCAGCCAATCCAAAATTAGCTTTTATGCTTATTCCATTTGTATTTCTTCTCCTCTCTGTCCAGGCCAGAGAAACAATCAAACAGGAGTATTAAGGTTTTTAAATGAGCTTTTTTCCTAGGGAAATGAAATACCTGTAAGCACTCCCCCCTGTCTGTCCAGCCACACTGGACAAAGGAGCAAAGGAGTCAGAGCTGCTGTCAGAGTTATTCTGTCCTGGGCCACCTTACCCCACCCCTTTCAGCTTCCTGAAAATGAGGGCAGGTTGGGGAGAAAGAGACAATCTGAGTCTCAGCAGCAGGAATAGGTTCAGCTGGGGTTTGGGGTCACCTGAGAAGCAAATGCCAGCAGCTGGATTTCACTAGCTCCTCAGGTGCTGGGTGAGCCTGCTGGCTGGGTGTTCCTGCCCAGAGAGAAGCAGAACTGCTCTGCCCTGGGTGTGTGGCTGGCAGAGCCACAGCTACCTTACTGCAGAGATCCTGCACGTTGGGTTCATCTACAGAGATGAGCAGGGGAAAATAAATGCTCTGCTAAACCATTTTCAAGCCTCACAGCAAGCTGCATAGGTGCTCAGGTGACAGGTAGTTTGATATTGATTTGATGTACCAAACAGAACATGAATTGCTTGTTTCATTTTTTTTTAACTGCTTATTCCAAAACAACATTGAGTCAAGGATTTCTTTTTCTTCCATTTTTCTAGGAAAAAGAAGGTCGAAGTCTGGATTTAAGCAATGGATTGGTGGTGACTTCATTAAACAAATCATCAATATCCTCCTCTTAGAACAGTTTATGCACTACTTTCCTTCTCCAGATGAGTTCTGCTGCTTTCATTATGGATGTTAAAACACTACAGGTCATGAGAATCAAGGTGCTTTTACATTATGAAAACTCCTTTGCCCTCCAGGCTGTACCTTCACAGGCCTGACCCTAGAAACTGCTGTTTGCAAATCCTGGTTGGTATTCAGTGAAGAAACTTTCAGCTCCACCAGAGTAATTGTTTTTAATAAATGAGCAGTGTTTGTACATCAGCCTAGCTGTTGTGCATGGTGAGGAGCCCAGCACGCTGAGGACAGTAAGTAGACCTGTGTGCCTGTTATGTGGGTTGGCATCTTCACCATCTCCCCAGACACAGAACTCCTCAGAGTCAAGAAGATGGTGCAAAAAGAGTATGTCCCTGCAGCTCCTGTGAGGACAGGTGCAAATACAGAACCTCTGAGTTCCTCCTGTCAATGTTTTGTTGGTTTGGGTTTTTTGGGGGTTTTTTTTAGTATTTAATATGATCTTAAGCACTACAGCTCTCTAATGGAAGAAGATGTTTAATATGTGGATGTTCTAGCATAAGGCTGCCCCTCAGCTCTGGCAGTTAATATGCAAGTGTGTGAATCTCTGCTTTCTGGCTTTTAGAAGTCTCATCCTTAACGTGCAAAGTTCTCCAATTCACTTTTGTTCAGGCCTCAGCTATGCTAGACTGGGAAAAATAACAGTGATAAACTGAAATCACAGAATCACAGAGTGTTGGGGATTGGAAGGGACCTCAAAAGCTCATCCAGTCCAACCCCCTGCCAGAGCAGGAACACCCAGCTGAGATCACACAGGAAGGTGTCTTTTAAAAGAATCCCATTGAAGTATTTTAATTGTTAATTGTTGAGCTAAAATAATTATTTGCAGCTAAAACTAAAAATATCCCTGACATTCTTGTTTACTGAAAAAAAAAATTCATTCCCATTAACAGTTGTTTCAATTAATTACTTAAACTAATGGCAGTGTGAGTGAACACCTCAAGCAGTTGCTTTCTAAAGGGAGCTCTCTTGTATTTCAAGCAAGGTCTCTTGGAGTTTCAGAGGCTACAAGGCACAGTTGGGGATGAATTCTTCTCTCAGTGTTTCCTGCAATACTGTTCTGCCCCCGTGCTGCTCTCCTGTCTGTGTCTGCTGTGGGCTGCTGCTCCCAGAATCACTCGTCCCCCTGCGCTGCTCCTGTCACCCGTCCCTGCTTTGATGGATTTTCCATCAGGCAGAGGGGCTTTTTAAGGAGATTAAATTTCTCTGTGTAACAGACTCTGTATGCAAGTCTAACTTCACATTTCAAGAGTTTTAACTTTGTGATAATAACACACGAAGAGGGCAATTTTCTTACTGATTTATACATGTATTCCTAGTTGTGGAAACTTGCCCCTTCATTTAGCTCGCTGAAAGACAAATGTGCCAGGGGCTAACACAGTTTGTCCAATTATTTTCAATTTACACCTTCAATTAATGCAGTTCCATCTCCTGAGCCTCTTGGAGAAGCTGTAGCCCAGCCCTGCACTGGGAGCCGGGCCAGGGAGGGGATCGTCCCGCTCTGCTCTGCACTGGGTTGGCCTCACCTCCAGCACTGGGGGCAGCTTGGGCATCACAGGAGAAAAAGGATCTAAAGCTGCTGGAGAGTGTCCAGAGGAGGGACACAACACTGGGGAAGGGTTTAGAGGGGAAGGGTGGGAGGAGAGGCTGAAGGCACTTGGGTTGTTCAGCCCGGAGAAGAGGAGACTGAGAGGAGATCTCATGGCGGTCTGGAACTTCCTCCCAAGGGGAAGAGGAGGGGCAGGCACTGAGCTCTTCTCTCTGGCCACCAACGCCAGGAGCAGAGGACATGGCAGGAAGATGTGGCAGGGGAGGCTGAGGTTGGCCATGAGGAAAAGGTTCTTGAGGCAGAGGGTGGTGGAGCACTGGCACAGGCTCCCCAGGGAGGTGCTGATGGCCCCAAGCCTGACAAGATCCCAGCAGCATTTGGCCAAGGCCCTCAGGGACATGGTGTGGATGTTGGGATTGTCCTCTGCAGGGACAGGAGTTGGACTCCATAAGCCTTGTAGGTCCCATCACACTCACAACATTCTGTGGTTCTATGATTAAGTGCAGCTCTGGCTGCTGCCCTACTGTCAGGGCAGCATATCCATCACCCCCTCTAGTCCCTGCTCTCAGCCTGTCTTGTCTAAAGCATCTGGTTCCTTGCTCTGCCGCTGGCTCCAGCATGCTCAGTGACAGGATATCTGCCAGGCAGTCACTGGGATGCAGAGCCAGGAGCAGCTCAGGTATCTACTCACAGAAAAGTGCTGCTAGGTGAAATCCTTGCTCTGGCCAAAGCAGAGCAGCAGCTTTGCAAAAGCCCACAAATATCAGAGACAGCAGAGAGCCACTCTAGAGTGACTTACAGCAACAAATCCAGCCCACCTGACTGAACAGAAACTGGGAGAATCAGGCAGGTGCAGCCAGGTACACGATATCCCACTGCACCAGCCCACTCACCTCCCAGCCCGCTCTCCCCCACAGAATGGAGAGGGCTTCAGCCCAGCCCAGCGCTGCTGTGTAGCTCTGTGCCACAGCCCAAAGTCACTCCCACAGCTGCTGGAAGGTGACACACAGCACTCACAGCACCGTAGGCTTTACCCAGGGACTGTCACCAGCCACCAGAAGCAGCCTCCAGGTTGTGGTGACATCCAGATACGGCCCCAATGGCATTTTAAAACATTCTCCATTAAGTCTCTTTGCATCTGCTCTGCTTTGGCTCAACCGATCCCCCCCAAGGTAACTGGGCAAGAGCTGTTTGGCAACAGTGCCCTGGCCCAGGCTCCTCACACCTCACCACGCTGAGAGCCAAGAACCAGAAAACCAGAGGCCTCTGGTTGCTGCCAAGCCTTCGAAGAGGCTGACCCTGCCTGAGCCCCGGCAGCAAGCGGACAGGAGAAGGCAGTGACACGGCAGCAGAGCACAAGGGCACTCGATACGAGTGTTCAAGGGGAGATGGAGGAGCAACACTACAGCACCCAAAGAGTCTGAGATGCAGGGTGCAGGATGAGGCTTTAACAAGACCATGCTGCTCTGAAGTGCCATCAAGACAGCAAACAAAAGACAACAAGGTGGGGCAGAGGAGGGCACTGGCACATGCTGCTGTTTCTGCAGAGATTCCTGCTTTGCTCCCTCACCACATTTTTAAGTGGGGCTTTAGGCAACACGAAATGGGATCAAAGGCCTTGTTTTGTCCATATCCAGTGGGTTCACCACCCCAGTCACGGTGGGAACGTGGAGACGGGACTTGCTGACAAGCAGAGGGACGGCACTGACCGGTATGACCCGGGGGTTGTTGGAGATGAGATCGCGGGACGTGACGTGACGAGTCTGGTCTTCGTTGCACCGGACGTCAAGGGTGAACTCCACAGAGCACTCCGGACAGAACTCGTCACACGTGCAGTCCTGGCACAGACACAGGTCAAGGCCTTCACACCAAACCTCTCCCAGCCAAAGATCAGTAGTGCTTCCCACCAGATCAGACACCCAGCACCATCACAATAAGCACCCACAACATTGTGCTTGACTCACTCTAGAATACTGCATCTTATCCACAATGTCATCGCTGGTGAGCGGGATGAGACCTGCAGGAAGAAACAAATTGGGGCAACATCTGAGTGAGACCACAGGAGCACTGACCCTCCCACCAAGATGGGCAGAGGGAGAGCAGCCTCCTGACAAGGGTGCTGCAGTGTCTCTGGAGTGACTTCACCCACAACCTCTGCCTTGCTGCACCATCTTCACCCTCCTCTCCATGCCCAGCACTCACCCAGCCGGTGTGCAATGAACTCATCGTGCAGGACGGAGGAGTTGGCGTCTATCTGGACCCAGTCGATGGCTGCAGGGAGGAAAGTCACAAGCTGAGAAACATTCCTGTGGGGAAAAAGCTGAGCAGATGGCATGGGCATGGAAAACATTCTGGAAACTACAGTGAAGCTGAGACAGCGGCTGGGAATACAGAGCACTGGCGAAACACGGGTCTGGCGAGCGGGGGGCAGCTTGGGGATGGAGGAGAAAATGTGGGGTGATGATGGGAGTGACGGGGATGGGGGGGGCACTGATGGGAGTGATGGGGACGGGTGAGGCACTGACGGGAGTGACCGGGGTGGGGGGGCACGGATGGGAGTGACCGGGGGGGAGCGGGGCAGCCCACGGGCCGTGAGCGAGGGAAGCCACGGCAAGTACCGATGATGGGGACCTCGGCGATGAACACTCTTCGAATGGAATTGGCCACCCTGAGGAGAGAAACACCCGCGCTCAGCCACGGGCGACGCGGAGCTGCGCCACGCACCGGCCGGGCCGGGGCTGAGGCCCGGGCTTTGCCGCGGGGGCCGTGACCGAGCCCACGCCGGGGGTGCGCGGTGACAGCAGCCCGCGACCCGGGGGAGGGGGACCAGCCCCGCCGCCCGCGAGCAGGCAGGGTGTGTGCGGGCCGCCCCCGGCGCTCACTGCGGCCTCGCTTCCTCCCCGGGCCCGCCCGCCCCGCTCCGCCCGGCCCGGCCCCGCGGCGTTGCTCACGCCAGGTCCGTGTTCTCGATTATGAACTTGACGTTCTCGTCCGTCAGCTCCGTGATGCGCACGGTAGGCTGGTTGGCGTACGGCATGGCCGCCCCCCCGGTCCGCCCCGTGCCCTCCCGGTCCGCCCCCGCTCCGCTCCGCTCCCCCCGCCGGTGCGCCCACAAAAAGAGTCCGTGCCAGGCTGCGGTGCGGCTTTATTGGTGCCGGGGAAGGGCCCGTCTTCTCTCCCGCGCCGGCGGCTCCGTCCTCACCGGCGCTGGTTCAGCCCCGCCAGGTTCCTGATCTGCGGGGCAGAGGGAGAAGGGGGTGAAGTCCTGGTGCCCCGGGGGAGAGGCCGCGCTCCCCGAGGCACAGTCACAGAGTGGCTGCGGTGGGAAGGGACCTCTGAAGCTCATCGAGTCCAACCCCCCTGCTCATGCAGGTACTCCTAGAGCACAAGGACCAGGATTTTGCCCGGCCCTGGGGGTTCCAAGCGCCCCACGGGTGTGCTCCGAGGCCGAGGTGGCTGCAGAAGGGCTGGGGAAGGGTCCCCCCGGACCCAGCCACAGGCACCCCCTGCCCTGAGCCTGCTCTTGGGGCCAGTAGGTTTCAGCTCCATTTTACTTCTGCAGCCATGCAGACCCCGGCAGTGAATTTAAGCCTCTGACGCATCCACCTTGCTCGTCCTGCACCGCCCTGGAGGGCTCAGCACACCTGCACAACACCCTCGGGCGTGGGAGCTCTGGACTGGTTGCTCCCAATAGTTCATGTACTGCGATGATTTTGCCTTAAAAGCAGCAACCCAGCCCCTGCAGAAGCAGCCTCGTTCCTCCCCCATATCTGTGGAGCAGATCTGCTGCCGGGCCAGACCCAACACCCGGCAAGAGGAGACATCTCGGGCCAAAGGGCAGCTGAGGGACACGAGCACAAACAGAGCATGGGGAGTTCTCTGCTGGACGATCCTGTTGGCACACACAGGTGTGAAAGCAGAGAGAGGCTGGGAAACGGTACAGATGGAAAACTATTGCACCATAACTGCTGGGGGAAGGAGGTGGGAGAAATTCTGGAGAACTGCTTCATTCAGTAAAAATTATTTCTAATTTATGTTCCAGCCTGTTTGTCTTGCACTGGTAAGAAGAAGGAAAACTTATTTCTGATAACAAGGAAATCACTTTTCTGCTAAATGCACTGGGAAATGTCCAAAAATAGAAACACAGGGAGCCCCTGACATCCTTCAAAAATCATCCTTGAGTACACAGATTGTTTCCTATCCCGGGGACACGCAGCTCCCCCTGCATGGGCACAAAGCATTTCAGGACGCTACCAAGAAGCAAAGAAATTCTTGGAAGGATGCTGCAGTCAACTGAAACAGCTCGAGGAAGTCACCCTGCTGTGGCTCAGGGACTGGTGCCACCTCCCACGGGGGTGTCCATGGGGGCACAGACCTTCCATCAGCATCTCCCCTGCAGGGACTGGCCGAGGAAGAGATCTTGTGACAAGTGACAGAGGACACTTGCATTTATTCTGATTGCCTGTCTCCCATCCCTAAAGCTCACCCTGCAGCTTCAGACTTCATTTCTTATGCTCTATTACAAGTTTTTTCACCACAAACCAATGAACTAACCCCAAACTACCCGGAAAATCATCCTTGTGTGTAGTTATGAAAGAGAATTCCTGTTCATGCTGTCCTCTAGATCCGGGAGGAACAGCGTGCTGCTGTTCAGCATGGGAGGGAACAGAGTCCTGCCCCCACAGCCCCGCTGGTTTCAGCACTACTTACGGTAACTGCAGCTCCCATCAGGCCCTGGACAACTGCTTCTCCTGTTGACTGCACCTAGGAGACACGAGGACAACGTGAGGCTTTGCTTCCTTCCGAGATGTAACATACAACATGCATGTGCTACAGAAAGGTGCTGACAGAAGCCAACTGCTGCAGACAAACGATAGCCAGAGACAAGAGAGGAGGAAGAGATCTCCTGGGAACGTTTGTCCCCAGACCATTGGGCCAGGCTGATACCAGGGCGCCTCCCTGTCGTTTTATTAGCAAATACAGGAATGTTTTTTGCTGTGAAACCGACAGCGTTTGTGCAATCCCCCACCAGCACACAGGGGTCTCTCAGCAGAGGGGTGCTCTGCACGATTGAAAGAGCAGCTCTGGCTGCAGCTGTCTGTGGGGAGAAGGGGGATGCAGCACGTGCCCCGTGCCCGCATCGGGCAGTGCCGTACCTGGCTAGCTGCATTGCCCATGTTCATGGCGTCAGCAACTCTGTTTTCCAGGAAGCGCCACGTGTCCTCAAAGTCAGGGGATGAATCCTGCATCATCACCAGTTCCGTGGTGTTGTAGATGCCAGTGAGCACAGCCCGACGAGTGTACCAGTTAAACTGCGAGGGCAGGGAATGAGAGGGGGATCACGGTGTGACCTCTGCGCAGACCGAGAATGCAGCTCACAAAAGCAGGCGAGAGAACAGCAAAGGAAAGCAGCACATTGGCAGCACGTTCCTTCCCCACTTACACTGCTGTGATGGTTTCACTGGGCTAGCAAAAACAGCTGCTCACCCACTGTGCCCCATCCCCGGGGGATAGGGGAGAGGATTGGGGGGCAAGGGCAAGGAGACTTGTAGGGTGAGATAAGAACAATTTAATAATAAAAATGAAAGAAAACTTAAAATAATACAGCTCACAACATTCATGATTCTATGAAAACTTTTCCCGTTCAGAGCACGTGGTAAATTTTGCAGTGGAGCTCACTGTGCACCAGCTTTCCTGTGTAGAAATACTGGGAAATAAATTGAACCCATTTCATCTGTTTTTATTAGCTTGTGCAAGGAGGGGGTGAAGGGAAAAACTGCTGTGTCAGGCAGCGCTTCTAGCTCTGACAAACACCAACCTGTGTCTAAAAGAAAGAAAAGGTGAATTTGTCATCTGCAGCATGGGGGAGCAGTGTGGCTCCACGTTCTCCTGAAGCACTGACCCTGTGTGTGTTCCCAGAGCATTTGCAGCTCAGTTTTAATTGGTGGTGAACACCTGGAGCTCACGCACAAAACTGAGTTGTCGGTGAATTCCTCCTCGTCTGCGCTGAGCCGAGAGGAGGGCATCAAAGCCCTGGCACCTCCTCTGTGTTCCTGCAGCGCTGCATGCCCACTCTGTGTGTGTGCACAGAGGTAAAGCAAAGCAAGGTGAACCCTGTGGACTTAATCCTGCTCCCCTGGGGCCAGTCTGTAATGCCCGTATACAGTGGGAAGGGGATGTCACCTCTGCCAGTGACATCTCTGCTGGCCACTCCATGCCGTGCTGTACATGCCGCCTGCGTGCAAGACAGACTTTTTCTTGGCAGACTCCAGTGCTAGGTTTAGGAAGATTTTTATTTAAAGCATAAAATTTGTTCTTCAAATTGTTAGAAATCAATATGAAAACAGTTTAGACTGCTTCTTCTGCTTAGCCTTCGTCTTCCATCTCTGCCACCATTCATGTATGTCATTAATTGCAATTACATGTAGCTGTGCATGACCAGAGCCAGGAGCTTGGTTTAGTGCATTTTAGTACTGGAGTGTGCTGAGTTGGCTGAGCCCCCTCAGGAGAGCTGTGTCAGTGATGATCTGGATGAACCCCAAGGACGAGCAGGAGCTTCAGCCTCCAGTGAGTCTGTGTCCTCCTGGCGAGGCTGTCGGTGACGGTGCTGGTGGGTTTGTGCTGTGGGCAGATCAGCTGGAAGCATCATCAGAGACCACAGAGCAGTGTCCACCCAACCCAGTCCTGACCACTGCTGCCAGCACAGGCTGGTCCAAGAACACTCGAGGCTCTGAGCCACCACGCCTGGCGTGACCAGACGCAGGGTGGCCCCTGGCTGGGCTTGGCTGTCCCCTCCTTAGGCGTGGTCGGTCACTTGGCTGGTGGCCGCGTTGTTGCCGAGACCTTTCCAGGCGCAGAAGCTGAAGAACGTGCTCACCCCGTAGGTGATCATCACGAGGCAGGCGAAGAACTGGAAGAGGAGCACAGCCCATGCGTGAGCGCAGCGGCCGCCCCAGCCCCGCGGCCCACCCTGCTGCCGCCACTTACGGCCGCCGCAGCTCTGCGGTTGTAGTCCCACTGCCGCCAGGACGTGGGCTGGACGGCGGCTGCGCACGTCACGAAGGCCGTGAGGTACAGGACTGTTG
Organism: Caprimulgus europaeus; assembly: GCA_907165065.1. The sequence continues at coordinate 22,405,544 of OU015536.1, forward strand.
CTGCAGCGTTGAAGATCATCAGCTGGGGAAGGCAAAGAGGAGGTTGTGAGGTGTGAGGAGGTTGTGAGGTGTGAGGAGGTTGTGAGGTCTGAGGAGGTTGTGAGGTGTGAGGAGGTTGTGAGGTGTGAGGAGGTTGTGAGGTGTGAGGAGGTTGTGAGGTCTGAGGAGGTTGTGAGGTCTGAGGAGGTTGTGAGGTGTGAGGAGGTTGTGAGGTGTGAGGAGGTTGTGAGGTGTGAGGAGGTTGTGAGGTCTGAGGAGGTTGTGAGGTGTGAGGTCTCAGACTCCTGTGTGCTGGGATGAGGGGTGAGCAAAAGGCTCAGTTCCACATTCCTCCCTCTTCCCCAGGAGAACCAGAGGACCCCAGGGTCAAGCTCCTCACGCTGAGGGCAAACCTCAGGTTAACATCACATTGAATGCACCCCAGCTTGCTCTGAGGGGTTTCTGGTTGACACCACGGCTGCAGCAGTGATGTGGTGGCTGTAACTTTCTGGATTGATAGAGGGCTCCCTGTCTCCCTGTTCTGAATGTTTTCTAAGCAGTTGAGGGGCAGAATGAAACAGTGTCATTGTGCAAAGAGCAGGGGACTTTGTTCCATCAGCCCAGAACATCCTGAAGCCCTGGTCCTCTCGGAGCATCTTCCCAGGATGTTTCCCACTTGGGACCCGCCTTGCTCCCTCTCCCCTACGTACCACAAGGGGCCAGGGGACCACGTAGAACTTCAGCTGGAGCTGCAGGAGATAAGTCACGAAGAGAAGGACTGTGAGTACCCAGAGGAAGATGGACACGAACATCACCCAGCCGTATGCCGCGTGGAGGTGGTACGTTGTGTCGGCGATGAGCGCCCACACGAGTAAGCCAAGCACCTGCAAAGTGGAATGAGGGAAGTGTTCACGTGAGAGTTCCTTTGGGTGAAAGCAGAGCATCGCCGCAAGCCTGGGCTCACCAGATCCCACGGCAGCTGGGTCAGCCTGGCGCTAGTAAAGCAGTGACATGCGAGAGCCACAGAGCAGGGCTGGACCCTGGGACAGCTCAGGTTGAGGAGCCCCCCTGGGACAGCTCAGGCTGAGGAGCCCCCCTGGGACAGCTCAGGTTGAGGAGCCCCCCTGGGACAGCTCAGGCTGAGGAGCCCCCCAGGACCCTCGTTGCTCAGGGATGGGCTCATCCCTGGTGTGGCTGCCCCAGGAGCTGGTACAGGGGTGTCCTGCAAGGCAGAACGGGTAAAACCTGGGCATCCTTACACCAAAGGTCCCTTCTCACCCAGCAGCTCCCATGCCCAGGGCCAGTCTTGTGGGTGCTGACTCAGCATTAGGGACATAGAATCACAGAATCCCAGATTGGTTTGGGGTTGGAAGGGACCTCAAAGCTCATCCAGTCCCAACCCCCCTGCCATCAGCAGGGACACCTTCCACTAGACCAGGTTGCTCAAAGCCTCATCCAACCTGGCCAAGAACACTTCCAGGGAGGAGCAGCCACAGCTTCTCTGGCCAACCTGGGCCACCAAAGAACTTCTTCCTGATGTCTAATCTAAACCTACCCTCTTCCAGTTTGAAAGGGCTGGATGACAGCTGGATATAGGAGCTCCCTTGTCCTCCCCAAGACAAAGCATCATTTGGGGGAAAAAAAAAACAAAGCAAGCCTCTCCACTGTTTGGTTGTTCAGCCCTGGTCTGGTTTACACCTCTCCTCACCATTCCTCGGTAGAGCCAGTTTAACTACACAGCCTGTGCAGCATCATGTGCCTGCAGAGGGATCCACACCAAGGCAGGTGGCTGAGTCTGTTTCTGGGTCTGCTTGAGGAGAACTGAGCAGAGCCAGGGCAGAGCTGTTTTCTCCCACCCTGCAGCCCCTGCAGAGCCTGTGGGGCAGAGGCAGGAGCAGGTCTCTGCCCTCGGCTCCCTGGCAGGCAGGGAGGGAAGAGCCCAGCCCAAGGTGGCATTTCACTCATTCTTATTTTTCCCTTCTCCCTTGTGCTACCGTCCACACCTGATCTTTGGGCTCTGGAGGAGATGCTGCCCTGCTCTGCCCACAGTGACGGGGCCAGGGAGCAGCTGCCTTCTCCACCAGCCCCTCCACAGGGAACACCATGGAGCAGCAAGTTTGGGGGTATTTTTTTATTTAGAAAGCCCCTAACCCATGATGGAGCAAGCAGGGGATGAGACACCAGCACACAGTGATGGGGCCTGGAAAAGAAAGGTGGTTGCAAAGCAAATGGCACTTCCTGTAATTTGCCATTTGTTCTGGAGCCTCAGTCGCAGCCCAGGCACCAGGACACACGTTGCTGGTGAGCTCTGCTTCACCGTCCCAGCTGGGCCAGAGCACAGTATGGAGCCTTCTCACCCCCTTCCCAGGGAGCAAGGAGGCTTCAGCCCTGCGCCCTCCACATTCCCAGCAGGACCAAACAGCCTGGAGTGACCCCTGGGGCAAGGCTGGGGTGAGAATGTGCCCCAAATGCAGCTCTGGCATCTCCTGGTTCCTGGCTGGGGTTGGGGTCTGTTTGGGCAGAGCTGGTGCAGCTGCCAGCAGTGCCCAGCTCCTGTGCTCACCTCCGCTGTGGCAGGGGAGCCGCGGAGTCAGCTCCCACCGCGGGGAGGAGAGCACGTTTGGGAAGTTGCTCTGTCCCTGCCTAAGCCCACGGTGCTGATTGTCACAGGAGAGACACAGCAGCCTTTGTCCTGCCCCAGTACGGCGCCTGGGTGCTCGGCTGCCCCAACAATGCTGCCTTGTCTGTGTCATCCATCTCTAACACTCGTGATTGCAAAACACACACTGGGGAGGGAATTGTGTAGGAACAAACCCAGTGTGCTCTGGGAGCGGGATGTGCGAGCTGCACCGCTCCGGCTGCTGGAGGGGGACAGCGGGAGCCCTCCGGAGAGGGGGTTTGGGGAGCAGGGGGTCTCAGTGGGTGGGAGCTGGGTGAGCACATTTAACGCTGCTGCTGAAGGAAACAGTACAGCCCGACATGTGGCACTGGTGGGCTGGAGAGGTGGGACAAGATGCAGGGCTGAAGGGTCCATCTTGGCTGATCTTGGCTCCATCTTTCCTTCCTGATGCTCCTCTGTGCTGGTTTCACTGGGCAACACTGGGCTGGCAGCCAACACAGCTGCTCCCTCCCTCCCTCTGCCCAGGGGATGGGGGAGAGAATTGGGGGGCAAGGGTAAGGAGACTTGTAGGGTGAGATAAGAACAATTTAACCATTGAAATAAAAGAAAACTTAAAATAATGATATTAAAATAGTAATGCTAATAATAACAGTAATAAAATATGCAAATGAGTGTTACCCAGTGCAATTACCCACCACCCACCCTCCCACCCAGCCCAGCCCGTTCCCAGAGAACGATCCCGGAGCAGCGACAATCCCGACCCGAAACCGCAATCCCGGGAGAGCCAGAGCCAGAGAGAGACAGAGAGAGCCAGAGAGGAAGAGCCCCTCATGGATCTCCTGCCCATGGGGGACAGGAGATGGAACAGCCCCTTGGCAGAGCCCAGTGCCCATGGAGCTGATCCATGTCAATATTCCTCACCCCTGAGCTCTTGTGCTGACAAAACTCCCAGGTCCCGGGAGGGAGCAGCAGCAGGAGTTTATTCTGCAGTTGCCGCTGACGCTGAGGTGATGCTGCTGCTCGGTTTGACGGTGCAAAGACCCTTGGGTTTGTCTGAGAATTGTGGGGGAGGACAGGGAAGGTGACAGCCCCGGGAGCAGCCCAAACACACCTCGGTTGGGGTCACCCGGCTTCATACGGCCCCCCCGAACCTTCCAGGGGCTGTGGGTGCCGGGATGGGACCCACACGGTCATGCCCGTGCCCGGCGCTGGGAGCTGCCGGGCGTTGAGCCGAGGTAAAACCAGCAAAGGCAGGAGGAGAAGCTGCCGCATTTCCCTCTGGCTTTCGAGAGGGAAGGAGGTGAGGGCGGGGGCTGCGAGGTGGCGGGGCAGGCGGTGATCTGGGGTCAGGGAGTGTGGATGGGGCAAGGACGGCGGGCGCAGGGGCGGCGGGCGCAGGGGTGGCGGGCACAGGGGCGGCGGGCGCAGGGATTCCCAGGCGAGGCAGGAGAGCGCCCGGAGCTCACGCCCCCCGCACCCCTTCCCCGGTACTCACGGCCTGGGCGCCCATCAGTCCCCCGAGCGGCGAGCGCAGGAAGGCGCCGTCCAGGGCGGGCGGGGTGGCGGAGGAGCCCGGGGAGCCGCCGTGGGCTCGCGCGGTACCGGTCAGCCCCGCCATGCCGCGGGTCCCGGGACACCCCCTCCCCTCACCGGGCGGAGCGGGACCAGCCCCGCCACCTCCCCCGGGCGTGGCGGGTGCGGCCTCCCCGTCCCCACGCAGTGGCCCGGGCTGAGTCCCCGCGGCTGCTCCAGCCCCTCCGCACCGGGGAGATGCTGCGTCCCCCGGCCCCGCCTCGCCCTGGGCTCCCACCGCGGCCCCGTCCCCGAGTCCTGGGAGCCCAGCGCCGGAGCCCGCCACCAACACCCCGCCGTGTTTTCTACCCCTCTGCTCAGGTGAGACCCCACCTGCAGTGCTGCCTCCGGCTTTGGAGCCCTCAGCACAAGGAGGACATGGACCAGTTAGAACGAGTCCAGAGGAGGCCACGAGGATGATGCCAGGGCTGGAGCAGCTCTGCTGTGAGGACAGGCTGAGAGAGTTGGGGCTGTTCAGCCTGGAGAAGAGGAGGCTCCGGGGAGACCTTCCAGTGGCCTCCCAGTACCTGAAGGGGCCTGTAAGAAAGCTGGGGAAGAACTGTTCACAAGGGCACGTAGCAACGGGATGAGGGGTAATGGTTTTAAACTAGAAAAGGGTCGATTTAGGTTGGATATGAGGAAGAAGTTATTCAATATGAGGGTGGGGGATCATTGGAACAGGTTGCCCAGAGAGGTGGTGGACGCCTCAGCCCTGGAGATATTCAAGGTCAGGCTTGATGGGGCTCTGAGCAACCTGTGCTAGTAAAGATGTCCCTGCTTACTGCAGGGGGACTGGACTAGATGACTTCTGAGGCTCCCTTACAACTCAATTCTGTTATTTTCCACCTGAGCTGGCTCCACTGGGATGTGCCGCAGGCAGGTGCCTGCCCAGTGCCCAGTGAGGGCTCTGGGAGGGTTGTCTTGGGACATGTGCCTCCAAGCCCCATCAGCTCCCCCATCCCTCGCACAGTGAGGTCTGGATGCAGGGTTTGGCTCGGGGGATCCATGTCCCACCACGTCTGTTGCTCAAAGAAGTTCCTTGTTACGGGCAGGCCAAGGGCAGGATCCTGCTCAACAACCAAAGGTGCAGTTTTGGAGACCCTGAGGCAGGCAGAGCAGCACAAGAAGGAACAGAGGAGAAGAGAGAGAAAGAGATTTCACCAGCTCTGGGTCCAAAGAAGAGCCCCTGCACGGCTGCCGTGCTCCATCTGTGGACAGCCCTTCTCCTGATGCTCCTCATCCTCTCCCAGCATTGCACCCGAGGCTCCTCGCCTACTGGCACGCTGCACCATGCTCCAGAGGTCAGGAGAGGAAGACTTCAGTGGCCAGACATCAGGCAGGTGCTCCTGAGCACCCTTTATGTTTTCCCTGGTTCACTACGAGGGGAACTGAGAAACTGCAGCCTCCAACTTGCTTTATGGATCGCGTAGGGCACGGTGCAGCTGCCTGGCAGCGCAGGGCACCTCGTTATTAACAGCACTGTAATTTCCTGCTCTCTTTTCTCAATTGCAGAGGGCGCTGTGAAATGTTGCTGGAGCTGGAGGGGGCTCTGGTGGGAGAGGAACTCGGTGGAGTCAACAGTAGGCAACTCATTAACCTTCAGTTCTCCTGGCACCTGTCCCAGGCGGGAGGAGAACGACTGAGGTTCTGCAAATCCCCACAGGCTAAATTCAGGTGAAACAACATCAAGTGATCAGTTAAATATTTTATTTATAATGGAAACAACCTGAACTTGGGGAATGTAAAAATGTTGGCAATGTGCATTCTTATTTTAGTTACAGGAAGGGTTTACCACTCGCATGGAGCTCATGCCTTCGTTACAAAAGGAAAAGAGAAAGAGAGTTACAAGAAGGAAAAGAGAAGAGAGAGAAAAAGATTTCACCAGCCCTGGGTCCAGCGTTGGTCCTGCCAACAGGGGTGTCTGGCCCTGGGGAGGGGGGTGTGCCCTACACAGCGATCTTTGCAGGTTTTTATAGGCAGCTCCTCTCCTCCCCTGGGTTGTGTTTCACTTCTCATGCTGATTAGATGCCGTGTGCAGTTCTTGCCTTCGCGAGTTCTGGAAGTGGGTCAGTGGGCTCATAGGGTTTTCAGGTATTCTTCACCTTCCCCTGCTGGAATTACCACTGTCTGACACCTGGGCACAGGCACGGTTTGGAGACAGGTCCCTTTTCCCCCACCCCTACTCCCTGTGTCAGGCTGCAAGGTGAGGGAGTTGGCTCAGCAAAGTGCTGCCGTGCCCCTGCAAGACCCCCTTATCTGACCACAACTTGTTTGGCTTCCTCATATCAGCATGGTAACACGTCCAGCATCTGTTTGAGCCATTTAACCAAGGCTTGAGATCTTTCACCCCATATTGTTGGGAGAACTGGGAAGGCAGTGCCTGCCAGAGAAGGTCTTGCTGAGCCCTGGTTCTGGGGAAATGCATGCAGGGAGGAGGAGGTTGTGCAAGGGAAGGGCTCATCTTTGCTATCATGAGCTTGTTCTTACTGAGCTCTGTTAATAATCTTCCTGTTTCCTCCCCTTTACTAATTGGAATGTAGAAAATTATCCTAATTGAGTGAAGAATCCACCTTGCTAAGGGCAGTCTCGGTAGGGCTTGTACTTATGTGCAGTACTCATGGAGCAGGATGGCTCCTTGTGGTAGTTGCACTGGGCTGGCACTGGGCTAGAAACCAAACACAACTGCTCTCTCACTCCTCCTGCCCCCAGAGAGCAGGGGAGAGAGTTGGGGGGCAAGGGTAAGGAGACTTGTAGGGTGAGATAAGAACAATTTAATCATTGAAATAAAAGAAAACTTAAAATAATAAAGATATTAAAGTAGCAGTGATAACAATAACAGTTACAAAGTGTGCAAATGAGTGACCCCCAGTGCCACTGCTCAGCACCCGCCCACCCAGCCCGGCCCCTTCCCAGAGAGCGATCCCGGAGCAGCGACAATCCCGACCCGAAACCGCAATCCCGGGAGAGCCAGAGCCCGAGAGAGCCAGAGAGAGCCAGAGAGGAAGAGCCCCTCATGGATCTCCTGCCCATGGGGGACAGGAGATGGAACAGCCCCTTGGCAGAGCCCAGTGCCCATGGAGCTGATCCATTGCAATATTCCTCACCCCCTGAGCTCTTGCGCTTGCAGAGGGACAAACACAAAGTCCTTCAGTGCCAGGGACACCAATGCCAACATGGGGATGTTCTCAGCGTTTCTCTCCTGACAAATCCCAGCTGAACCCAACCCCAGCGCTGCTCCAGCTGCTGAACAGAAACCCAGCTGTGTCCCAGCTAAAATCCAGGACACTCCTGTTCATCTTCTCCACCAGAGACTTTGGAAGATGACCACAAGCATTTTATGCTCCAGGATCCTTGGGTACCAACATCTCCAAGATGGGAAGAAAGTGTAAAGGAATTCACCTCGTGTCCCATCAGCTTCATGGGTGCTAGCAAATGTGAAAGCTAGAAGAGAAATGAAAGGGAGGGAAGCAACAAACACATGTCATGGTGCAGTCATGAGGTGAGAGGAGAGGAAGACTCGAGTGCAGAGAGGAACTGAACAGCAGAAAGAGCACGGGAAGTGATTAAGAAGAGAGACACAGTGTCTCTCACTTGTCATTCTTGTGGATCTTGTACCACAAGAATTTTGTTTTATGACCCTCTCATCAGCAAATATCCTGCTGATGTTGCTGTTCCCACATGCGGTTCGGTTCCCAGATGAGACCTCAGCTGTGCTTCAGCCAGGAGGTTTCACTGGCTGATGGAGAAGAGCTCCCAGTGAACACCTTTTCCCCAGGAGACTTGTGTGGCTGAGCTGTGCATGCCCAGGGAGACCTGGGGTCTGGAGAGGACCAGCCAAAGCCAAGTGTCTAGGACCCAGAGTTCTCCCTGGCAGAGGTGCCCATGGAGATTTGGGAGCAGCCCTGTCCATGGAGCGGTGCGGGATCAGCCCGGGGACATGGCAGCACTCCCAAATTCTCAGCATCACCTGCTTTCTGCAACCCTCCTTCATTCTTTGACCCAGGAGCATCCCTGTGGGACAGGCTCTGCTGTCCTCTTCTGCTCCCTGTGGTGCTGGCACCATGCTCCCTGGCGACAGAGCATGGTCCCAGTAGCATGCTGCTCCCCAGACTCTGTTTTGAGGCAGGCTGTGGTGGGTAGACCCCAATCCTGCATGTTCAGTTTGGGCTCCATCATCTCAGGAAACAGGGAGAAAACAGGCATGGGAGGAAAGGGCCAGAGAAAAAGGGAGGAGGTGGGTGGTGAGGGGCGGTCATGTCATGTGGGGACATGGGGACGTGGAGGTGTTGCCTTCAGAGAAGGGAGAATGTTGGATCTGGCTTCAAAATGGGGCAAGGGGGTGGTTACTGGAAATGCTGACAGGACACGAGAAGGGAAGGAAGGGCAGGTGGGAGCAGGTTTTGCTCTGAGCATGAAGAGGAAAAGCAGTGGCAGGCAGTGGGGAGCCTGTGGGGAGCAGCAGGTTGCACCCATGGAGGCTGGGGACACAGAGGGGCCTGCGCCTGCTGCCTGTGCTGCCTGTGTCCCTTCGGTGGCAGGAGTGACACAAGCCATGGCTGGCATGGTTGATGCAGCTCTGGGGAGGAGACAACATTCACAGAATCACAGAATGGGGGTTGGAAGGGACCTCAGGAGATCATCCAGTCCAACCCCTCTGCCAAAGCAGGTTCATCTTGAGCAGGTTGCACAGGAACGGCATTCAGGTGGGTTTGAACATCTCCAGATGGAGACTCCACACCCTCTCTGGGCAGCCTGGCCCAGGGCTCCAGCACCCTCACGGTGAAGAAGATTTTCCTCATGTTTAAGTGGAACCTCCTGTGTCCCAGCTTCTGCTCATTTCCCCTCCAGCGGAGGTGGCAGAGGGATGCAGGGGGCTGCTTGGAGCATCCCATCCCCGTAGGGCAGGAGCTGGGACCTGGGTGCTCACGTTCAAAGCCGAGCTGGGGAGCCGGGTCCCTTCCTGGCTGGGGCTTGGACATCCCACATGTGAGCAACCAGAAAGCTCTGAGCAAGCCCATCCCCGAGTCAAACCACAGCGGTCACAGAATCATCAAATCCCAGACTGGTTTGGGTTGGAAGGGACCTTAAAGCTCATCCAGTCCCAACCCCCCTGCCAGCAGCAGGGACACCTTCCACTAGAGCAGGCTGCTCAAGCTGGTCCTCAGGGTTTGAGGGTGGCAGGATGTGTGGGTGCCACTGTGCTGAATATCACCCCTCCCCCATGGCAGCATCGCTTTCTGCAAGGGGTGTAAAGCAAAAAGGACTTGGGGGGCGCGAGGAGATGGTGTTGCAGAAAACTGGGGCAGCCCTTTCCTCTGAGCCTGCCCGTGCTGGGGACCGGGAGCTGCGGGGCTGTGACCTGAGATGCGGGGAGATGGCCCTCACTGGCTGTGTTATTCGGGTCTGTCTCAGGGCTGGGAGCACGTGGCCGGGGTGAAACCACAGGAGGAAACAGCGAAGTGAGGAGACAAAAATCGGGCTGAAGCAAGGGGAGGGGGAGAGAGAGGAAGCCAGTGAGCACAGAACGCTGCCTGGCCGGGCATCGGGGAGGTGAGCTCCCAGCAGGGCTGTAGCTCGCCCCAGCTGAGCAGTGACCCTCGTGCTGTGGGGAGAGAAGGGAACCTCCCATTCCATCCCATCCCATCCCACCGGGTGCCCAGCATCGTCACCGCGAAGCCAGCATGGAGGTCCAGCTGGCCGGGGGCTTTCTGCCCCTGCTGCTCCTTGCCTGGCTGCCCACCGGTGAGTCCCCATCCCCCCACCCCGAGCCCTCGCCTCTGCTCTGAACTCTTCTGTCTTTGCATGCACCCGCAGGAGGTTTGGGACCTGGCTGCTGCTGCTTTCTTTCCTCTTGCAGCACTTAACCCTCCGTTCTGCAGCAGCACCTTGCCCCCTGCCTTGCAGAGGGTTCCCCCCCCCGGCCATTGCCCAAGCTGCAGGCTCTGCCCGCGGGGACCCCGTTCCGGGCTCTGGGGCTTTGAACCAGCGTTGCCTTCTGCAGCAGGGAGAGAAAACGGCCGGGGGAGGAAGGAAACAGAACTGCTTATGAGCCTGATGACTGTGAAGGGGGCAGCTTCACGCAGAGGATGAGGATGTTCCTGGACAGAACCCAACCCTCCGTGGTTGGCTTTTTTTCCACAGGACTCACTCACCAGGTTTCAGCCGTGATAGATGTGTCCGTGGGGTTAGATGTCGTCTTGCAGTGCCTGCTCCAGACAGGCTCGAGCAGTGCCACCAAGGTGAAGTGGTTTAATACCACTCGAAATGATGGAGAAAAGCAGAGTGAAAGTGGTGTGGAGATGAGAAAGGGTTCTGCCGAGCTCCGCTTCACCAGTGTGAACAAGGCACATGGAGGATCGTACACATGCAGCGTGGAGAACACAAAACACATGACCAGGAGGAACAATGAACTGAACCAGAATGGTAAGAGACACAAGCCCACCAACACTCACTGGATTGGGGATAAAAGACTGAGGAAGGGAGAGGAGAGGGGGAGGACTCTGTTGAGAAGGTGTGAAGTTACTTCAGCTCAGAGCTTCAGGATTGATTCTGAAGTACTCCAGAGTTAACATTAGGGGATGGGATGAAGCCAGAGAGGCTGAGGGCGAGGGCAGTGTCTACTGTGTTTTCTTTGCTTCCTCAGATCTGGCCATTCCCCACAGCTGGCCTCCCAGTCCCACCTGGCACTCCATGAAATGATGGAGCCTGAGCCTCTGGCCTTGGTGGCACGTCCTGCTTGGATGCCAAAAGACCCTTTTGCCTAGGTTGCAAGAGGAGGAGATGTCTTTCTCCTGATTGTCCCCTGATTGTTTCCAGTCCTTTCCGAGACAGTGAAGTGCTTGTGCGCCGTGGTGCTGGCTGTCGCTAATCAACAGTTCAGCGTTCAGTGTTGAGGAACATTTAGCAGCTGGATTTGGAAAAGAGCATCAGCTGCTGGAGGAGAGGACAGCTACTTCACTGTGTCTTTCATGAGCAACATGTGCCAGTGGGATATGTCCCCTGCAAGCTCATATGTATGACAAATTTCACTTTTCACGTGTATTTTTGGTTCCTCCAGGGGCAGTCAGCCAGCCAGAAGGGTCAGGCATCACCACAGAGTGCAGGTTCAAGATTTGGTTGGAGAACCTCATAGTCCATGTGAAGTGGTACAAATTCACAGGTCTGGAGGTTGAGAATCAAACCAACACCATGGCTCTGGGAGAAAACTGTACCAACCCCAGCAGCCCTGGTGTGCATGCAGCCAGCAGAGGGATCTGTGGCTGTAGGGTGTTCGTTGCAAGAGAAGAACGTACAACCACGGAAAGCATCCTGCAAGGAACAGTTCCCAGTAAGTGGCACTGCTTCCATTCTCATGAGGGTGATGAGTGGGCAGAGAAGGATGCTGTGACTAACACTCCCCCTTGGTACCCCCACTTGCCATGTCCCCCAAAAAGCATCCTGGGCACTGGAGGGGGCTGACCCAGCGCAGCCCTTTTGGCAGATGTGTCCCACCATGGAGCTGCTCGGCCCTGGGGTCCTTGCAATGGGACCTGCCACACACTCCAGCTGCAGAACCGGAGCTGCGGTGGCAGCAGTGGGACAGCGGGGGCTGTGGGGTCCAGGTCCCTGCCCCAGAGCAGAGTGGGGAGCAGGGTGTCCTCTGCCTCTGGGCAGTCTCTCACTTGGGTTTCTGTCTTCCAGGCTGTAGCCCTGGGACATCTCAGACCACTGTCACCAAGAAGGAGACCTGGATGGGTGAGTCTCCACAGCCCTGTGGCTGTGAGGGTGCGGGGCAGGAGGGGTTCTCAGGGAGAAAGAGGAGCAGCAAGGTGGGGAAACACGTGCTGATGTTTTCCTGTGAGTGGGTGGGAGCCGCTGGCAAACTGGGGCAGGCACCAGCAGATCAGAGGCTGTGATGCTGGGAAAGGGCTCTGGTGCCCCAACCACCCCTGTGGCTGAGTTTGGGTGAGTTTTGGGAGATTGTTCCCTGCAGGATTTTGTCAGCACCCCAGGGCTGTGGGGACTGTGGGTGGTTTGGGGTCTGGAAAAGAACACACACCCCCACCCCCGAAGGAGGCAGTGGCAGCGTGTGTGCCTGCAGGGTGTGACGGTGGCTCACGAGTGCCTCTGCCATGGTTGTGTGGGCAGGCCTCGACTTTCCCCTGTGTGTCACCTTCGGCTTCGCGGTTGGGACGGCTCTGTACGTGCCAGTAATTGTCTTCCTGCTGTGCCGGCGCAGAGGAAGCAGCAAAGGTAAGGCTGGGGCTGTGCCGAGCCGCTGTCCTGGGGGGGCGGTTGGCATCTCCTCCTCCCTGGCCAGGGAGGCCTGGAAGATATCCACCTTCAATATCCTACTGCCCCTGCCCACAGGTGTCCCTGTCCTCCTGGAGCTGTCCCGGGGTGGGGACAAGGTTCACCCCCTCCCTTCTCTCTGGCCACTTGCTGGTGAGAGCTCGATCACGGCACAAGCCCTGGTGCGAGTGGAACAGGTCCTGCACATCACACGTGTCCAGCTCAGAGCTCTTCTCCAGCCCCTTCCAGGGCTTTTACATCCTTGCCAACCCCTCATTGCCTCTTGGCCATCTTCACCTCTCCCACAACAAAAGCAGGACCAACACAGATGTTTTCTTCCTTTAAAGGATGATCATTGTCATTATTTTAACCAGTGTTTCAGCTACGTTTCCTTTTCCAGGAAAGCTCACGAGCCGGCAAGCGGGAGAGGGGCATCAGCTCAGCATGGTGAGCCACGGTGGGCTCTGCATGTCTCATTCTCCTTCTCCATTTTAAACAAAGCTGTGGCTGTTGAACACCCATCTAAAGGATTTCAGGGCAAAATCAGCTTTGCTTTCTGAAAACATGGCCCTAAACACTTATTAATTCCTATTAATTAGGAGCTCATGAGCTTCTGAATAGGTGACACCTCTGAGCAAGCTGGATAATGTTTGGGTAATGCAAGCAGTTGTGCCAGTGGAAAAATGGGAAAGGCAGGGGGATGCAGAAGGGAAAGGCAGGGGGATGCAGAAGGGGAAGCCAGGGGGATGCAGAAAGGAAAGGCAGGGGGATGCAGAAGGGAAAGGCAGGGGGTGCAGAAGGGGAAGGCAGGGGGATGCAGAAGGGGAAGCCAGGGGGATGCAGAAGGGAAAGGCAGGGGGATGCAGAAAGGAAAGGCAGGGGGATGCAGAAGGGAAAGGCAGGGGGTGCAGAAGGGGAAGGCAGGGGATGCAGAAGGGGAAGCCAGGGGGATGCAGAAGGGGAAGCCAGGGGGATGCAGAAGGGAAAGGCAGGGGGATGCAGAAGGGAAAGGCAGGGGGATGCAGAAGGGGAAGGCAGGGGGATGCAGAAGGGAAAGGCAGGGGGATGCAGAAGGGAAAGGCAGGGGATGCAGAAGGGAAAGGCAGGGGGATGCAGAAGGAAAAGGCAGGGGGATGCAGAAGGGAAAGGCAGGGGGATGCAGAAGGGGAAGGCAGGGGGATGCAGAAGGGAAAGGCAGGGAGATGCAGAAGGGAAAGGCAGGGGGATGCAGAAGGGGAAGCCAGGGGGATGCAGAAGGGGAAGCCAGGGGGATGCAGAAGGGGAAGCCAGGGGGATGCAGAAGGGAAAGGCAGGGGGATGCAGAAGGGAAGGGCAGGGGGATGCAGAAGGGAGAGCCAGGGGGATGCAGAAGGGGAAGGCAGGGGGATGCAGAAGGGGAAGGCAGGGGGATGCAGAAGGAAAGGCAGGGGGTGCAGAAGGGAAAAGCAGGGGGATGCAGAAGGGAAAGGCAGGGGGATGCAGAAGGGAAAGGCAGGGGGATGCAGAAGGGGAAAGCAGGGGGATGGAGAAGGGAAAGGCAGGGGGATGGAGAAGGGAAAGGCAGGGGGATGCAGAAGTGAAAGGCAGGGGGATGCAGAAGGGAGAGCCAGGGCTCTGCTCATTGCTCTCTCCCCTGCAGGCAGCCCCGTCAGGAGGGACCGAGGACCTGACCTACGCCGACCTGAGGTTTGAGAAGAAGGGGACAAAACCTGCCTGCTCTGACATCATCTACACCGAGATCAAACCACCGCAACAAAATCAGAGCAGCAGCGGTGCCGGCGCTGCCGACACGGGGGTGGGTGTCTGCCTGGATGGAGAAGGCAAATGAGGGAGAAAGGAGGAAGGAGCAGCCTGTTACACACCTATGGGGTCATCACGCCCACAAACTCGGCGTGAGCTCGTGCAGAAGTGTGATCCTGGCAGCCAAATCCAGCTGTTTACCTCCCAGTGGCTGCACCACTGTGCTTTGTGTTCCCCTGGAAGAAGCCATCTCTTGTGGTGAGGACAGGGCTCTTCCAGGTGGATCCCCCCTTGCCTTCCCACAGCCACAAGCACTGCCAAGCCTCAGCAACTCCTTTCATGGTCTCTGGTGGGCTCTTCTAGCAACTTGCTCCATGTTTCAGTGATGTCACCATGAACTGCGTGGCCACCACGGTCCAGGAAGCACTTGGTGTTCCCTTGGTGCTGGACATGCTGGGTGGGGTGGCCATGGGAAGCCTCTCTTGGTGCTGGGGAAGTCCTGGAGCAATCACTTGGATTTTCTCTGGAGCGGGCACCTGCTGTGGTGTGGGCTGACCTTATTCTGGTTCACTTGCTCAAAACACAAGGAGCAAGGTTGGAAAGGTGGTGTTGGCTTCACAGATGTGCTGCATGGGTGCTGCTGCAGTGGCTTAGTTGGATCTGCTTCATACCAGGAGTGGACGGGTGTCCTTAGGCACGTAGAGCTTTTCTGTAATTGGGCTAAAGAAAAGAAAATAAAAGGTGATGTTTGCACCCTCAGTGTTTCCAGTTCTGCACTGCTGATGGAGACCCAGCTGAAGTCAGCAGGAACAGGCACCAAGCCCTGGATTTGTCTGGTTTCCCTACTCAGTCGAGTTTCAGAGCAGCTACCGGTGGGAGACATCCCAAAAGCGGTGCTGGTGGAGCTCCTGGTGTTCTGGAGGTGGAGCTCAGGTCATGCATGGCCAGGAAGACACAGGCAAGGGCTACAGAAAGGGAAAAATGGAGGAAAAAACCTCAATATTTAGGGGGAGCAACTAGTGGAAAAGAGGGTGGAATGTGAGGGTTCAGGTGTTGAACCAGGGAGGCTCAGAGGGAGACATCAAGGTTGCTGGAGGACGCTGCCCAGGGATGCAAAGCAGACAAACTGTGGGACATCCTGGTCACCCTGCTCCTGGGTACCCCCTACCATGGAGGAGGATGATCCCTGGGGGTGCCCCAGCTTGGAAAGGGAAAGTGTGAGTTAAACATGCAGCTACAAATGCAGCAAACCTCAGCAGCAGCTTCTGGAGCAGCTGGAGGAGGAAATGGGCATTGAAGCAGATGTGCCAGATCTCCTCCTGGCCACAGAAAGGAAGTGAGATGGAGGGTCTCCAGAATATCTCACTGCCCATCACTCCCTGGGGACTGTTTCCAACCTACGTGCCTGGAGATCCATGGGGTTTGGCTTAGAGCAAACCCCGCTGAGCCACAGCTCCCACCCCATCCTCACAGCAAGGAGACCCATTGCTTGTGCTGGGGTGGGAAATGAGGGCGGCCGTCCCATCCCCTCCTGGTGTGGTGCTGGGGCAGCCAGGGAGGCTGGGCTGAAGCAGAAGTCCAACAAGGGATCAGTGAGGGGTCTGCTGGCCACCTTTTGGTTGGTAGCTGGCTGAATGTGAGCCAGCAGTGTGCTCAGGTGGCCAAGAAGGCCAAGGGCATCCTGGCCTGGGTCAGCACCAGTGTGGCCAGTAGGAGCAGGGAAGTTCTCTTCCCCCTGCACTGGGCACTGGTGAGGATGCAGCTCAAGTGCTGGGTTCAGTGTTGGGCCCCTGACTCCAAGAAGGACCTGGAGGTGCTGGAGCGTGTCCAGAGAAGGGCACAGAGCTGGGGAAGGGTCTGGAGCACAAGTGTGCTGAGTTCCTGGCCGAGGGAACTGGGGGTGCTGAGCCTGGAGAAAAGGAGGCTGAGGGGAGACCTTCTGGCTCTGTCCAAGTCCCTGCAAGGAGGGTGGAGAGAGGTGGGGGTGGGTCTGTTCCACCAAGGAACAGGGGACAGGACAAGAGGAAATGGCCCCAAGCTGTGCCAGGGGAGGTTTAGGTTGGATATGAGGAAAAAATTCTTCTCAGAAAGGGCAGTCAGGCACTGGCACAGGCTGCCCAGGGAGGTGGTGGAGTCACCTTCCCTGGTGGGATTTAAAAGATGGGTAGATGTGGTGTTAGGGACATGGTTCAGTGGTGGATTTAGGAATAACATTTGGTTAATAGTTGGACTTGATGATCTTAAGGATCTTTTCCAACCTAAGTGATTCTGTAATTCCATGTACCTGTCTGGGTGGCCCTTGGCCTGGCTCAGCACAGCCCTTCTCATGTTCCTGCAGCAAGAAATCACTAACGTTGTTATTTTAAGGAGAAAAGAGTTTTAAAAAGCCAACTGCAATGAAGAGGGGTTGCTTGGACTCCAAGAAGAGCTGAGCAAGACACCTCAGACGTGTTAAAAGCCTTGGCAGCTGGTTATCCTTTGCAGAGGCAAGAGGGGAATCTTCAGGGGAGGCAAATACAGCTGCAGAGAAGGTTCTTCAGCATTCCACTGGTCAAAAAAGAAGGCCACAAAGAAAGGAAAAACACAAAGGGCTTGATCAGAATGACATGGTCACTGAATTGTGATGCAAAATCAGAAAGCTAAGGTACAAAATTAATTGAGACCAAGAAGGGCTGTGAAAGGCTCTGCCTTTGCTCAGCTGCCTTAAAAAGCAGAGGAAGGAAAAGGAAAAGGAAAAGGTTGGCTCATTGCTTCACTAAGAAAGTGTCATCAATGAATGAGGTGGAGAAAGCTGGGATGTTTGCAGTGCTGCCTTTGCATCCTCCTTCACACCCAAGGTTGGTGGGAACAAATGTGGGGTAATATTTTTAGCAAAGAGCCATGAAAGAAGCCACAAAATAGCCCTGGAGTAGTGACACAAGTGAGCAAGAGGTGAAGAAACACAGCCAGGGCTGCTTAGAGAAGCGGCTGAGACCTCTCCAGATCTCAGGGGCTTTTGCAAGCGCAGGCAGGAAGGGTGGGGGCAGCACCTTTGCCCATCAGCTGTTTTTAGAAGGGTGAAGCAGCTCTGGCCAGAGCTGGCCCCCCAAATTTCAGTTCTCCCAGACAGGCTGGTACAAGTGGTCAAGCAAGTGAATGAAGTGATAATAAACACAACCATCCCCTTGCCCCAAACATGCACATGCCCCCTCTGTCCAGAGGTCCCTGTTGTCCCCGTGTGCACTCAAGGCAGGTGGGCAAGACATCCCCCATGGGTTTCCATCGGATGGAGAGCGTTCTCGCTGCCCCACAGGCTCTGCTCACCACACAGAGGAAGCCCAAGTCAGGCAGAGAAACAAATAAAAATGCTGCTTCTCCGAGTTTGAAGTTTTTTTGGGGCAGAATCGTAGCAGCAGGCACCTGGGAGAGCACAGAGGAGCTCCTCAACCACCAGAGAAGAGGGGTACCAGGGGCTGCACTCCAGGAGGTCTCTGCAGCTCCCCAGGAGCAGCTGCCTGGTGTGGTCCCCAAGTTTCAGGCCCATCACGATGGTGCTTTTGAGTGCTGGTGAACAAGTCTGCAGTGCTGTGGTCACTGCCAGCCCAGATCTGACATGGTCCTCAGCTGAACCTCCTGCAGAAAGGGCTCAGCAGAACACAAGGTCTTGAGTAAAGCTGCAGCCGTGCTGGAGCACACAGGAGAGGCTTCCACATGCTCCCTGCCCAGTGGAGAAGCTGTAGGAACCCACGTGGGAAAGAACAGGGGCATGGCCCGGGTCACAGTGGGAAAACCCAGAAGGAGCAAAGGGAAAAAGGAAAAACAAGGCAAGGAGCAGAGGAGGAGGAATGGGAAAGGACGGGGCTGGTGAAGGTGGCAGTGGGGAGGGATGTGGTAAGGACATAGTTGGGGTGAAAAAGAGAGAGGCCAGCGAAGAGAAGAGAGAAAACAGAAGAGAATCAGGGAAAGCAGAACAGAAAGTGAGAGGTGGAAGGAAGTGGAGTGGAGAAAGGGAAGGAGAGGAGAGACCGGAAGAGTCAGAAAGGGAAGACACAGAGGGAGGAAAACGGCTCGGGCTGAAGGAGGCACTGACCTCACTTTGTGGTGGGGAAAAGAGCAGTTAATTAATTGGGTGATTAATCATATTTCTGAGGGCAAGTCCATTGGACTTTAACACCCCTGAAGCTCTCGGAGATGTCTGGGCCAGGCACAAGGAGAGGTTTATTTCCTATTTCCTACTCCAGAGAGCACACATCCCTCCTTGTCCTTCTCATCCAGGAGACCCAATTTCTCCAGCAAGGGAGGTTACGAGCAGGCATGGCATTGATTTGAGAGCAAAGTGATGCAAACCAAGCTGCAAAAATGCAGAGAAGAGCTTCTTGGTCTCTGCACCAGTGGGACTCTGAAGGCCACCAACGTGGCTGTGCTTTTCCCAGCAGGAGGAAAAGCAGCTGCTGCAATTCAAGGGGAGGAAAGCACGCGTGCACCTGGAGCCAGTGCTGAACTCCACGGCTCTCTGCACCTCCCTGAGTCAAAGGGGACGTCCTGGGACGTGAGCATGGAGGCAGAGGGAGGTGCACTGGGGTGTTTCTCCATGAATGGCTCCACAAAGCCTCTCCTGAACAGGCTCCAGAGTAAAAAGGTACATTAAAAGGACACTGAGAGAGGCAGGAGGAGAAAGGTGAAAAATGCTGCTGATCTCAGCCGTCAGGAGGAACGGACACTCGACTCCGTGACGCAGCATCGGCCCGTGGTGCGAAGGGGCTGCACCTTGCAGTGCCCTGGAGAGCTGGGGCAGTTCGCTCCGTTTCAGTGTTATGCTGGGAAGGGTTGGAGGAGCCTCTTAATCCCCCTTTTTTTGGAAATTAGACTGTTTTTATGTCCCCAAGATGACACTCACCAGGACTGGTTGCAGAGGTGCTCAGAGGAGAAGCTGACAGCGCTGGGCTCTGCTTTGCGCTGGGGTCCACAGAGCTGGTGGAATGAGGACCAGGCAATCTTGAACAGGAACAGCCACTGGAACGAGGCAGTGGAGCAGGAAAAGCTGGCAAATAAATCCATGGACAGGGCTGGAGACAGAAAACAGCCTGTCCAGAGGAAACCATGTGGGAGAAGCACATCCATCCCCCTTTCACTGGGGCTTCTCCCAGTCCCCTTAACTCATGCTTACAGCCCAGCTGGGCTCAGGACCTGCATTCATCACACTGGACAGCTTTCTGCACTCCTGCAGCTGTGGAAAAACAAACCAAACCAAACCAAACAAACAACAAAAAAAGCCAAACCCCATCTGTCCGTGCTGTACAAGTGGAAATAGAAGTGGTGAGGTGAGAGAATTCCTTCATCGATGGTCCTGGACTGCATCCCATGCCCTTAGCGTCTCTTGTCTAGATGTTGCAGCCTCAAATCCTGTCCTGACTCAGGTGGGATCCTCCAGGCTGCCCTGGCCCCTGGCTTGGAGGAGAAACAACAGGGAGGATGAGGCTGCCAACAAGCCAGCGAGGGAAGAGGGGTGTAACTGGCCACCAAGAAGGGGACGAGCAGATGCTCGTCATTGCAGTGCACAGCACTTGTGTGCCCTGTTTGCCCACAGTGCCACGAGACAGTCCTGAGGCAGTGGTGCAGAGGGGATGCTTTCAGAGAGCCATGGGTGATGCAATCCCTCAAAAGAAAGAAAACCACCTGAACGATGTTTCAAAACCATCAATCACAGAGTGAAAGCTCTCACAAGCAAGAAGGGCACGATAGTGACACCGTTCTGAGGGAACATCCCCTCTGCCTAAACAATGTGATGTTGAAAGAGTTACACAGCAGCTCAGCTGAGTCAAGTCTGTAGTAGATTTGAGGCTCTGAGTCCTAGCAATAGGGCAGCAGTGTCAGAATAAACCATTTTTGTGGAGCCAGAAGTGCTGTCAACAGGCCAAGAGATGAACTAAGCGTGTGCAAAAGAAAAATTCAACTAAAGGGCACAGTGAGAAAAGTTTCATCACCAGAAGAGACTGGAGAAGACTTCAGTGCACAGGCAAAAGGGACATTTACACATATTAATGGATTCCTGGTAATGAATATGCTAATAATTTCTTGGCAAAGCAATGAATATTCTTGCTTTGACAGCACAAAGCTATGGTAGAAAGATCAGTGGGTGTGCAGGATAGGGGGAGCGATCCCTGTGCACCGGGCGCTGCGACAGAGAACGTCTGCTGCTTCAGAGCACAGCGGGGTTCAGGATTTAAGGTCACTTGGAGAGAAGGTGCCTTCAGCTGCCTGGAGCCAGGAGTTCAGAGGAACACAGGAACAGGTCAGCTACTCGGAGAAGAATCAGAGGAGCTTCACTGCAAATGAAGTGACAGTGACGTAGCTCTGCTGCAGGGCATGCTTCAAGTGGCCACTGGAGACCCTGTCACACCGCCCCATCGCAGCGCTGGCTCACCAGCACACCAGGCTCTGAGCCATGTCTGCCAAGTTCAGTTAAACCTCCAGTTTGTCCCTTTAGCCCCCTTCCCACCATCCCAGCCACAAGGCAGGGAGCTGCTGAGCTCTTCTCCCCGGGATCCAGGGACAGGAGGTGTGGGAATGGTTCAAAGTTGCGCCAGGGGAGGTTTGGACTGGACATGAGGAAGCATTCATTTACCAAGAGGGTGCTCAAACCCTGGAACAGGCTCCTGGAAAGGTGGTTTCCTGGTTTCACTAGGATAGAGTTAATTTTCTTCTCAAGTAGCTAGAATAGATTTGTTTTGGTTTCAGTATGAGAAGGTTGGTAACATGCTAGTGCTTTTAGTTCTTGCTGAAGGTCCAGGGACTTTGTGTTTTGCTGGTCTGCAACTGCAAAGGAATGGAGAGGGGGAGTGTAGTAATTAGCAAAACCCAAATTGGCATTTGGATCTGCCAATGGGATATTCCATATCATCATTTATTCCATCATTTAGGGCCACAAAATTGGTGAAGGGTTTAGAGGGGAAGGGTGTGAGGAGAGGCTGAAGGAGTCACTTGGTTTGTTCAGCCTGGAGGAGACTGAGGAGATCTCATGGCGGTCTGGAACTTCCTCCCCAGGGGAAGAGGAGGGGCAGGCGCTGAGCTCTTCTCTCTGGCCACCAACGCCAGGAGCAGAGGCCATGGCAGGAAGATGTGGCAGGGGAGGGGGAGGTTGGCCATGAGGAAAAGGTTCTTGAGGCAGAGGGTGGTGGAGCACTGGCACAGGCTCCCCAGGAAGGTGCTCATGGCCCCAAGCCTGACAAGATTCCAGCAGCATTTGGCCAAGGCCCCCAGACACATGGTGTGAATGTTGGGATTGTCCTGTGCAGGGACAGGAGTTTGGACTGGATGATCCTGGTGGGTCCCCTCACACTCACCATATTCAACATTCTATGATGTCACATCTCATTCAGTATTGTGGTTTCACCCTTTTGGCTGCAGCCAAACCCAGTCCTGGGGGCGTTTGGACAATGCCCTCAGGAACAGGCTTTAGCTTTTGGTCAGCCCTGGAGCGCTCAGGCAGTCGGACTGAGTGGTTGTTGTAGGTCCTGTCCAACTGAAATATTCTATTCTATTCTATTTTAGGCACAGCCCCAGCTTGGTCACCCTGTAGGGACAAGTGCCACCCTTCCCAGCTCAGGGTGGGTGGGCCAGAGGTAAGGCCTGGGGCTGGAAAGAGGAGGGCAGGGCAGGAAGTGTGGCTGGAGGCTGTAGCAGACAAGCAAGGGGGGAATAAAAGGATAAATACTCCTCAAAACCAGCCTGATAGGAGCATATTCCCACCCAGATGATGCTCCACTGTCACCCTGTGAGGGCCTCTCACACAGCCAGGAACACTTTAAATTAGAGAACAAGATGATATAGCAGTAACCACCATTAACTGAACTCAGGAGCATCTCCAGGTGCTTCCAGCTTGTTACAATTCCAGTTGAGTGAATCACTGTAAAACAAAAGGTTCTGCTGCTGCCTCCTCCCTCTTGTTTAGAGAGGAAAGCAGAGTTCGGGTGAAGGGCTGCCTGTAGCAGGAGTTTTTCTCATGGAAACATGCAGACATCTCATGGCTCCCTACCAGTGAGGCTGAAAAAAGGCAATAAAAGCCCCAAAGGTCACAGGTGTGCGACGGCTCTTACCCATTTCCTTGTTGTTCTCAGTGATGACAGCAGCAGGGATCAGGGAGGAGGGTGAGGAAGGGATCTGGGAAAGCTGTGCTCTTGCTGGAGGGCAGCTGCCCCTCCACATCCAAGCTCTACACCTCAAGGGCTCCCTCCCTTCTCCCCCTGCAAGCCACCTTCTCCTTACTCAGCCAGGAGAAAGCCTCTTTCTGAAATCTAGACCAAATTAAAAAGTTAACCTGGGCAGCTTGATTCTGTTCTTCCCAGTGGGCATCACATCTTTGAGTCATGTTTTCAGTGGAATAATTTATGGAGAATTCCAAGACACAACTCAACACTTAAAACAGTTCCAGACCTCAATGAGAGGCTCAGTGAAAGGAGAGATACACTCAGAACACCAGTAATACCAGTCTTAAATGCTTTAGTATTGGTCACCTTTATTTCAAGAACAACAGCCTCTCAGCCCACTCCCTTGTGAGTTGAGTGTGTAACTCAGCACAACAAGAAGCCATCACATCCTGTACAGCAAGAGCTCCAAACACAGCAATCCCCACTGAGACACCGGCTTTGGGTTCTCCTCCTCTCCCTGCCTGGGTGAGAAGTGAGCCCGGCACAGAGCACACACAGCTCCCTCAGCCCACATCAGATGCTCCACTAGCAGTAATTATGCAAATAAATAAAGAGTGGCCAGTATCTCACAGAGCAGGGGGAGATGGTGACCACAAATAATCTAGAAATTAAGTTATTGCTATGATCTTACTGGACACTGCAGGTAGCTCACATGGTAACCACCAAGAGGAGATGATGTCAGATTGCCCTTGTGTTACCACTTCACCTTGGACAGGGAAGGTGTGGAACAAGACAGATTTTGTTTAATCTGCTCCCTGCCTTAAGGGCAGGAGTTTTCTCAGTGGGACTGAATCTTTGTCATTTTGATAGAAATAGGTGGGGGCAGAGGATATCATGGGCAGGCTCTCAGAACACTTGGAAACTCACCAAGGAGCTCACGGGGGCTGGTAAGAATACCTGCTCCTAGGTGTACTCACTGCTCCTGACTTGCAACAGGAGCTGCTGAGCCACCTTCACAGGGTAAGGAACTGCAGGTTCAAACTTTAAAGAGAGCAGGAGCCCAGTGTCACCCTGAGAGCTGAGCCAGAGCTGCTGATTCACCAGGGAAAATGAAGGCAAACTGGAGCTGTACATCACGGGTGCCGGGAAGTACAGGTCCTGCACAAACACACACCAGGTCAACCTGACGCTTGATTCTACTTCCCTCTGCTTCCCATTATCAAGTCAAACCAGCTACAACAAGGTGTAACATGATGTCCAAAACATATGAGACTACTTGTCACCACAGACCAGTAGGTAGCCCAAGGCAGATGACAAGTGATGAGCTCACAGCAGTGTCAGTGCCCACAACGTCCCTCCCCACAGGAGTATTGGCCGGAGAACTTGAGTTTGAGAGGGTAAGGAGGACTGCAGGAAGAACCTCAGAGTGATGGAAAAGCAGAGGGAGTCCCCTGCAGGACATCCAGAGATGTCTTTATTAGGCATCATGCAGCTGGTTCTCATTGAGGAGAATCTTCTCCCCAGGCTTGAAGGCAGGCATCCCCAGGTACGGGCAGCTGGCACAGCGGAACGCATCCCCCAGGTAGCACTGGGAAGAGAGAGAAAATCACCTGCTGTAACCAGGGGCAACTTCCAGTTCTTTTCCTGGGTGTTATGGGTTTTCAAGCAATGACATGCTCCTCAGCATGTACCAGCACAGAAACCACTTCCCTTCCAGCCCATCTCGACACACACCCGGTTAGCGCAGGCGCTGCGCTCACAGCGAAGGAGGGAGCTTCTGCCCCAGCCGCTGTGCTCAGGCACGGCTGCAAGCAGGGCTTGGGCAGCCCTGTAACCACCACCAGGTCCCCCTGTGCTCCTGGTGACCTTCCCCCATCACTGGGTAGCACACAAGCAGGGAGGCAAAGGTCTGCTGTTCACTGTGACTCCTACAAGGGCGGCTCTTGTGCTGGCACAGGCAGCGTGCACACAGGCACAGGGCAACAGGCTGCAGCTGCACCAGCCGTGCTCGGCAGCAGCAAACCAGCTCGGGGAGCAGTCACTAGACAACGTAGTTCTTGGACACAAATCACATCCTGCAAACCACAGCATAGAAACAACAATTGCTACTTACATTTCCACAGGCTGATTTGGGCTGTGAGCTCTTCCTCTCCTGTTCCAGCTCTTCAGCCAGGCCACACGTGCTGTAGAAAAATAAAGATGTTACCTGCATCTTTCTGCCTAAAGACTGTGAGTCACCAACATCTGTTCCAGCCCTGCTCACATGCCACAGCCCTGACAGCCACACAACACAGCTGACTCTGTGACTCTCACCCTCTTCACTTTGTTCTGCAGCACCAGGGTTTGTACAAAGAGCGTTGAAACACACTCCTCAAGTGTAAACTGAGTGGGAAAGGACTCTACAGCACCTGCTAAATGTGCTATTTCTCCTTGAAATCTGAGAAACCAGGCTGTTAGTCAAGGCTGGACAAACTGTGTGGCCACCTCCAAGAAGACTGTTGATCAGATCAGTTCAGGAATTTGCAGCAGTTTTGGTGTGGCTAGTCAATTCTCATTGTATTTGGATTGACATTCAAATAGTTAAGAAAGAACATGAACCAAGAGAATGATGCTCTGGAGAACAGCAAGTGCCTACAATCTTTTTAAAACCTATCCAGCTCTAAGGGTTTAATGTCACAGTTAAAAGTTCACTTGATGTGCTAATCCCAGCACTGACCAGTTCTTGCAGGCTTTCTTTTTGCCCATTTCTTTGCAGGACGGAGCTCTGAGGGAGGATGGATCTGGCTTTTTCAAATCCTCTGAATCCAACAGCTCATCAGAGTCCAGAAGATCCTGAGAAGATGGAAGATAACATGCAGGAGGGTGATTTGTCAGCAGAGAATGGCATTGCTGTGTTATGTTCAAAGAAACAGTTCTATCTCTAGCACCAGAACAGAAGTGCTGCAGCTGTGTCCCCTTATCTGTGTCCCCTCTCTGCCCTCACCACACCTCTGGGCTCTAAAACACCTCACATAGTAGAGAAGACATTTTGCCCTGGCGATGCTTTTCTACCCCTTCAATTGTAAAGCTTCCCAAGAGGCATGACTGACACTGCTTAGAATAGGAAAGGAGAGAGAAGGAACAAGGGCACAGCCTCACAAACAAGAGCAGATACCATCTCCTCATCGTTCATGTCGCTGGCAGACAGCGTCCACAGCTTGGCAGCAGCCGGGTCCACAGAGGGTTTTCCTGAAGCCAAAACAAAGGAAGAAATAGGAGTTGCTCCATCCTTTCCCCCATTGACTCCCAACAAGAAGAGTTCAAACAGCTTTGGAAAGCCCCACTTAACAGGTTTTCACTGGAGTACTCCCCACCTGAGAGCTGCCTCTCTACTCCAAGGGTGCTTGTCACCCGAGAGGCAGCCACCCCAGACAGCAGGCACCCCTCTTACCTGAAGGACCAGGTTTCTTGGCAAAGGAAAGTTTGAGCTGACTCGAGGACCCCACTTCAAAATTGGGCTTCCTGCCTTCTAGCTGAACAATCAGAAGGTCATTGCCTTGGTAACCCAAATGCTCCTGGACTGCCTGGGCCTCCTCTGGGGTCAACACTTCCTTTTGCAGCTGCAATATAAGACTTTAGGTTAACCTCATGCAGAATCCCTTCTTTCAGCACCCAGTCCAGCATTCCAGTGAACAACCAGGATTTTCAATCCTGAAGAAAACCACTACCTTTGCAGTAACTAAAGCTCGTGGCAGGCAGTGTCCATGCACATCTACAGTGAACCAGGGCAGTTAAACACCTTGTGTCACCCCAGCAAGTCCCCAGCAATCGCCACCTGTGTTTCAAGGTAACTGCATGAGGGAGTCTGTGGGAGAGGTTAGTACATACATACCTCCTTCACCTCCACCAACCCAGAGAGAGTCAGAGCTGTGGGGAGTTTGGCTGCTGTCTGGATTTTGCTGTTGTTTCCTGGAAGACACAAAAGTAGCAAGTAGGAGGAGGGAAGAACAAGAAAAGAAGTCACCAAGAAACGTGTAAGAGTAAGAACTTTGGAAGGAAGTACTCAAGCTAAACCTGCTTTAGAACTGGGCCCTTTCTACTTGAAAGCAGGAACAAACTAGAAAGAGCATAAGCAGCTTATCCATTAAAATAACAGCCTGGGGCCACAACACCATCCTAGCTCCAGATTTTTCTACGTATGCCAAAATGTTCCTCAAGCCAATTTACATCGACCGAAAAAAAAAAGGAAAAAAACCTCACTCCAAAACTTAAAATTTAACAAAATCCCCCAAAACATTTTCATCTATTAAAGTAAATTCATGAAGTTTTCAAAACATGTGATACCATTCCAAAAGAACATCACTTTCTGCTTAAGCAGTTCCAGCCTGCTGGATGTGTCTTTGGAAAAAAGAAACTTCATCTCCTCCAGACTTGCGTGTCCTTCCTTCTGTCCCAGAAGTGTCCCCCCCTGCCCCAAAGGTACCACCTGCACCACAGAGCCACTGCCAGCTCCAAAGCACCAGCAGGTCTTTCCCACCTGAAGGAGGTGTTTCTGCTGCCGCTGACATCACCATTTTCAGCGCTGCAGATTGTGCCAACGCAAACACCACCAGCACTCTCATCTCACCAGCTGACATATTACTTCCCACTTCCATCCCGAACCAGCTCCCTGGGCCAGCAAGGTGTCCTGGTTTTGCTAGGACAGAGTTAATTTTCTCTCAGTAGTTGGAAGAGCTGTGTTTTGGTTTCAGTGCAGACTTGCTATGAGGAGAACGTTGACAACAGCACTGATGTTGTGAGCTGCTGCTGGAGCTCGAGGCCACCGTGTCTGGCTGGGTCACAGCTGCACTGGGACTGGGAGGGGGAAGCACAGGGAATGGCAAAGCCCAAACTGGCACTGGGATGTGCCATGAGATGTTCCAGATCAGATCCCACATGGTCAGTGTTTTATCCGGGGCTGACTGGCAAGTGGAGGGATTCGCTCGGGCTCTGGCTCTCCCGGGATTGCGGTTTCGGGTCGGGATTGTCGCTGCTCCGGGATCGTTCTCTGGGAACGGGCCGGGCTGGGTGGGTGGGTGCTGAGCAATGGCACTGGGGGTCACTCATCTGTGTATTTTATTACTGTTATCATTACCACTACTATTTTAATATTAGTATTATTTTAAGTTTTTTTATTTCTATTATTAAACTGTTCTTATCTCACCCTACAAGCCTCCTTACCCTTGCCCCCAGTCCTCTCCCCTGTCCCCTGAGGGTGGGGGGCAGCGGGTGAACGGCTGTGTTGGCTGCTGGGCAAGGGCCAGCCCAGTGAAACCATCACACAAGGTTTGAACGCAAGTCAAGTGTCAGACAGAGAAATAATCCTGTGTTCACTTCTTCGTATGTTCCTCCAGCAGCCCCATGGCAGGTGCTCCAGCTTTACTCTCAAAACGTAGTCCAAACACCTTTATCTTCTCTGGACAACCATATCTCAGCTAGCTTCTGGGACAGCCTCCCTCAGCACTTGTCCCCTGTTTTTAATATCACTTCAGAAGCTCCTCAGAAACACATCTGTGAGAATTTAACAGTACCCCAGGAGAAGACCAGCGTCCACTGAGCTTTTCAACACAGTTTAGGAACAAGCTTACCCAGCACTTTTGACAGAGGGAGAGTGACTGCAAACACCTCTGACGGTTCCAGCTCCAACACAGGGTAAAACCCTTGCTATTCAGGTTAGTGTGTCAGGAGAATGAAACTCTCTGAACATCAGTCAGGGTTCCTACCCTTCCCACTTCAGCCTCACCCTCAAGAGAACTGCTACGTTACCAGGAATGCCAGGCTGATCCTCTCACCTGATTCTGCAGCCACGGGTTCTCTCAGGAGGACACGGCCCCCTGGCTTCAGTATCCGAGCTATTTCCGCCAGCACGTCCGCACTGTGCTGCACCGCGCTGCCCGGAACCACGCCGGACAGAACCACATCGAAACTGGACTCCCTGTGAGCCGCTGGGAACAAGGAGAAAGGAAAATTACAGGACTTTACATTAAACACAGAACTCTGCTTTTTTCTACACATTGTCCTGGATTTCAGCTGGGCCAGAGCTGGTTCTGTTCAGCAGCTGGAGCAGCGCTGGGGTTGGGTTCAGCTGGGATTTGTCAGGAGAGAAACGCTGAGAACATCCCCATGTTGGCATTGGTGTCCCTGGCACTGAGGGACTTTGTGTTTGTCCCTCTGCAAGCGCAAGAGCTCAGGGGTGAGGAACATTGCCATGGATCAGCTCCATGGGCACTGGGCTCTGCCAAGGGGCTGTTCCATCTCCTGTCCCCCATGGGCAGGAGATCCATGAGGGGCTCTTCCTCTCTGGCTCTCTCTGGCTCTCGCTCGGGCTCTGGCTCTCCCGGGATTGCGGTTTCGGGTCGGGATTGTCGCTGCTCCGGGATCGTTCTCTGGGAACGGGCCGGGCTGGGTGGGCGGGTGCTGAGCAATGGCACTGGGGGTCACTCATCTGTGTATTTTATTACTGTTATCATTATCACTACTACTTTAATATTAGTATTATTTTAAGTTTTCTTTCATTTTTATTATTAAACTGTTCTTATCTCACCCTACAAGTCTCCTTACCCTTGCCCCCAATCCTCTCCCCTGTCCCCTGAGGGTGGGGGGCAGTGGGTGAACGGCTCTGTTGGCTGCTGGCCAAGGGCCAGCCCAGTGAAACTCTCTCATACATCAGTTCCACCTCTCTCCTCATCTCCCACGCCTTCACACAGCAGCAATAACTGATTACAGACACCAGTCACAGGAAGCACACCAAGGTGTATCTTTGCTCTGCTCCCAGGGGTAAGGTAGCAGCAGGTGCTATTGTTCTGAACACTGACTGACAACCCAGGGATGATGCCAGCTCACACAGCAGCAGCACCCTCTCCCTCTAAACAAAACAGTGAAAAATTAAGCTTATTCTTACACTGGGTTAGCTGGTTAATGTTTTCCACAGCAACACGATTATCAGCTCCCACCAGTGCCTGAATTTTATCCAGCAAATCCTTCAGGGCTTCGACTGACGAGGAGCTGTCCCAGACGATGGCCACGCGCTGGCCTGGCCCGACTCCATACTCCCCCATTTCCACAGCAGCAGCACCAAACCTGACAGTGGCACAGAAAGGAACAGGTCAGGGTGAGACAGAGGGAGGGCAAGTGCCAAGCGCAGCACGAACCTCTGTGGAGTGCGATTTCATCGCAGAGCATCACCTTGTTCTAATAAATGGGGATTGTTTTCCGGGGACAGGCAGCAGAGAGTTCCCACAGGCTGAGTGTTTACATGACATTAAGAAATGGCTCCAATAATTCAGTTTCTCCCCAGCTCAGAGATTAGTTTTGCAGGAAGACTGCAAGTCACACATAAAAAAACCCCAAAACAAAACAACCAACCAACCTAAGAAATCCTGACCTGCTTTCCTTACAGATCTGAGTAGAGACATAGAGAGGATTCATAGATTTTCAGACTAGTGACAACTATCCGACATTAAGCATTGTTTTGTCTCTCCTCCTCAGGACATGACGCTACAGGTTGCAGCACCTCACATTTGGCCTTGGATGCATCTGCAACACAACCTAAGCCACTACAACACACAGCAACACTAGTGCACACACATATTAATCCCTTTAAAAGTCACCTTTCCCAGGAAGAAGGCTGAAAACCTAAGAAGATACAAAAGCTGACACAAAGCTAATGTGGAAAAATAAAAAATAATAATAATTCTTAAAAAATTTCCAAAGTCATGTGGTACTCTCAGAACAGCAGGTTGTGACCTTTCCCGGCAGGCTCACAGATCCCAGCAGATCCCAAACATAATGTCAGTACAGCATAAGGGGAGAGGCTTTAGTCAGAGTCCAAATTACATCAACAGCAACACCGGCTGCACCAATTCCTTGAGATACAATCTAAAGAAAGTAGGAGGCTACCACAGTCCTCAAAGAGATGGCACTATCAACTCAGAATCCCAGACTGGTCTGCGTTGGGAGGGACCTTAAAGCTCATCCAGTGCCAACCCCCCTGCCAGCAGCAGGGACACCTTCCACTAGACCAGGTTGCTCAAAGCCTCATCCAACCTGGCCGAGAACACTTCCAGGGAGGAGCAGCCACAGCTTCTCTGGCCAACCTGGGCCAGGGTCTCACCACCCTCACACCAAAGAATTTCTTCCTCACATCTCATCTCCATCTCCCCTCTTCCAGTTTCAAGTCACCACCCCTTGTTCTGTCACTAATTGCCCTTATAAAAAGTCCCTCCCCAGCTTTCTTATAGGCCCCTTCAGGTACTGGGAGGCCACTAGAAGGTCTCCCAGTGCCTTCTCTTCTCCAGGCTGAACAGCCCCAGCTCTCTCAGCCTGTCCTCACAGCAGAGCTGCTCCAGCCCACTGACCGTTTTTGTGGCCCCCTCTGACCCCGCTCCAACAGGTCCACATCCTTTGTGTGCTGAGGGCCCCAGCACTGGAGGCAGCACTGCAGGTGGGGTCTCAGGAGAGCGGGGCCGAATCCCCTCCCTTGACCTGCTGCCCACGCTGCCCATGTCCTGCCGAGCCCTTAACAGGATGATGGGGGCGGGGAAAAAACTTTTCCCCTCTCTATTTTCCAGCAGAAGGTGGAACTCATATAAAAGTAAAGGTTCGGTGCACCAGCCGCCTGCCTTTGAAGTATCTCCAGCTCTGATAGGTGCGGCAGCACCCGCGGGCTCCGCCGGCCCCGGCTGGGGAAAGCAGCGAGCCGGCGCCGTGCCCCGTCCCACCGAGCGCGGCTCCCGCCGGCTGGGAGCGGGCTCCAGGGCGGGATCCGGGTACGGACCGTACCGGGGGTGGAGAGGGGCCTCGTCTCCATTTCCCACCCATTTAACAGTCCCTGAGGACAGAGGAAGGAGTTTGAACAACGCCGGAGGTTCCCACGTTCGAAAGGCACCGCACGGAGGGCAGCACCGCCCCAGCCCAGGGCTCCGCAGCGGCCCGCGGTACCGCCGCCTGGTTCGGCTCCAGCCCCTCCCAGAGGACGCGCTGCTGCGTCACGGAGCCGGGAAGCGTCGACAGGGACGAGGAACGAGACCCGTGAGGGGGCCTCACCGGGGAACTGCCCTCCCCCCGCGCGGCCGCCCCAGGAGAGGCGCTGGAAGGGAGCGGAGGAGCGGAGCGGCGCGGCGCGGCCCGCAGCTGAGAAGCGGAACGGCCCCGACCCCCGCGCACCTCACCTCCGCACGCGCCCGACGCGGCTCGACTCGGCTCCCTCTGACGTCATCACCGCCGCGTCCCGCCCCAGGGACGTCATCGCCCTCTGCCCGCTTCCAAGATGGCGGCGGTGGTGGCGGGCAGCCTGCGGCGGGCGGGCTGGCGGCTGTGGCGGGGCCGCGCGGGTGAGGGGGCGGGGGGCGCGTGGCGCGTGCTCGTGTTCTCGTGTGCTCGTGCTCGTACTCGTATGTTCGTGCCCGTGCCGTGCGCGCGGCGGGCGGGGCGGGGCCGGGCAGGGGCGGTGGAAGGTGAGGTGAAGGGCAGAGGCGACGCGCCGCTAGGGGGCAGCACGGGGCGGCGGGGCCGCTCCAGGCTCAGGCCCAGGCGAAGCCCGAGGGCGGGGGCTGTGGGCCCTGGGTGGGCTGGGAGGCTGGAGGGGCACAGCCCGGCCCACGAGGGTCTCTCAGGGAGGCAGCGCCAGGGTGAAGGAGGCTGTGCAGGGCCCGGTTTGAGGAGACCCTCATGGCTGCCTGGCCCTGAAGCTGCCCCACACAGCATGCGGAGGAACTGGGGGTGGTTTGGTTTGGAGGCAGCTGTTTAGGAGTGGGTATTTATTTTAAACTGTGGGCTGTGCAACCCCAGCTTATTAAAACCCGCCAAACCTTACTGCAGTTAATTAAAAATTCTCACCAAGTAGCTGTAATTGGAAGCTGCATTGCCTTTGAGTCATCTGAGAAACACACATTGTGATCAGCGTGGTGTATCTGCTAGGACTGCTCGCTCTCTGGAGTATTACTCGCCTCTCTTCCCCGAGCTTAGGGGTCAGCACCTCTCTCCAGCTCCTCTCCTTCATCAGGGACTGAAAAGCAGAGGGCATGCTGCCGGGGAGGCAGCGCATGCTTGTGTACCTGACTGGGGTAAACTCCTTTCTATTTGCAGTACGTGCCCCCTGCACAGTATTTTTCCTCACAAAATATTTTCACTCTATTTTCATCAGGTTGATGTGAGCTCAGCTGAAAGGGGGGCCTCTTGGAAGTGTAAAAAAAAAGACTATCTCCAAATTTCCGTTCTTTTCAGCTGTGTTTACCACAACTCTCTTCTTCACCTTCATTTTCTGTGCTTCCTTCTGTTGGAAGGAGACATCTGACTGTCTTGGTTTCCCTTTCAGCGGTCAGGTGCCCGCTCTCCCCACCACAGCGCGCTCTCCAGGCCTCAGCCGCGCTGAGGAGAGTCTCCGATGAGCAGAACAAGGAGCCGTTGGCATCCTCCTCTCAGCAGCAGTCTGAGTCACATCCAGGCGATCACCAGGCTGAGCAGGAGCCCCAGGGCCCTCGCCCCAGGTAACACACTCGCTATTTCTAGCGCTCTCCTGCCGGCAGCGCGATCGGAAGGCTTTGCTTTCCTGACATGTGCACCTGACGCTTGGAGACGAGAAGATCCAGAGCTAATGGAGCCTCAGACTGCAGCAGCTGGAGAGCTGGTTTGCTGTGACAGTGCAGATTCCACTGTCTGCCATGGAGACAGGATGGGACTTGCTTCCAAGAGGGAACCTCTCTGGTCTGCAAAGCGCAAGCCTTCGCTTCTGGATTTTTTTTTACACAAAATATGGACAGTATGTGGTCCATATGCCTGTAACTGCAAAGCCCTCGTTGGGAAAACTTAGCTTTTTTAAAGTTTAGCTGTTTTTTAAAGGAAGGGGAATCTGAGGCTGATTGCTCTCCAGGTAGGCACCTAGATTGAGCCCTCCCTTATTTTTCTCATCTCCTCTCATGGCAAAAGTTTGTTAAGAATCCTTTTCCTGCAAAGGGAAGGATTTTGCAGGAGGAGGTGAGGTTTATCCTAAGTAAGCAGATCTCAGAGCATGCCTGCACGCAGCGGTGGCAGAGCCCAGGTTGCTGATGTCTGATGGTGACGTTCCCCTCACTGTAACAATACCTTCTCATAGTTACACTGGCCAGGGCGGCCAGGAGTCTGAGGACTATGAGAGCGAGGAGCAGCTGCAGCATCGAATCCTCTCAGCAGCGCTGGAGTTTGTGCCTGAACATGGCTGGACTGCAGAAGCCATTGCAGAGGGAGCCAAGGTATGTGGGGAGAGAAGCAACGAACCAGTTGAAAACTGGATGGAGCTGAAGTGCAGAGACAGCCAGGCCTGCATGCTTCCCCACATACGCTTGGGCCATGCACCCCAGCCACCAAATGGTGCTGGGCAGGAACGTGTCCCAGCCACTCCCAGAAAACCCCCTCAAACTAAGGCACAACGTAGAGTAGGGATCCTAAAGAGAGGAAAACATGTACAGGAAGATCTTTTTAAGGCAGTGTTGCTTTGCTTAAATTCATATAACTTTGCAAAATAAATACAACGTGTTTTTTAGCTGGATCCTGCTCAGCAGTGCGTGACCTCGTCTGTGCTTCTCCCTTCTTCCCTGCAGACCCTGGGTCTCTCTCCTGCTGCCGCAGGGATGTTCCACAGTGATGGCAGTGAACTGATCCTGCACTTTGTGGCTCAGTGCAACACCAAGCTGGCTGAGCTGCTTGAGCAGGAACAAAAACAAGTGCAGTTGGGTGAAGCAGAGTGAGTATTGGGTATGAAAAGACATCTTCCTTGGCAGACTCTGGGGACAGGATAGACAGAGAGGCCACCTGGGACACAGATACTTTAAATAAAAAATGTAATTTACCCAAGTAAAACCACCTTCCCAGATGCAGAGTTGGACCAGAGGCATGAAGGATATGTAATACTTTGTGTCTACTGCTGAGGCAGGCAAGAAATCAATCTTTCAAGTTCAGAATTGAGTTTAACTTGGATGTTCTTTGTATTTCTGTTTTGTTTTCCTCACCCAGGAAGAAGCCTACAGACCAGTTCCTGAGAGATGCTGTGGAAGCCAGACTGAGAATGCTGATTCCATATATTGAGAAATGGCCCCAGGTATAAAATGAATATCAAGATCATCTCTTTTCTTGTGTGTATTTTAAACACTCTGTGGCCTTCAACATAGTCTCTCCAGGTTGTAAATTAAACCCTTGCTGGTGTCAAATGACTCATACCCTTCAAGAGGAAAGCACCCTTGGAAGGAGGCAGTTAAAGATGTCCTGAGAACAACTGTTTCTTGCACTTCCAGAAAGGCAAACCTCTCTGTCCTCCTTCACTCCACCCACCTGGGATCCCCATGGGATAACCTGTGTCTCTGCTCAGTCCCATCGGCAGTGTCGCTGCCAGTCAGGCTCCTTGCAGCGTTGTTCTGGCTGCACTGGTATCACCTCACACCTGGAAATGCAGAACCACTGCTTTGTTGCCAGAAACTGCCTGCCCAGTGTGTGAGTGACAAACCCTGGGCAACCTGAGGACAATCTGTGAACCGAGAGGGCTCCGTGCTTCAGAATGCAGATTGAAGTCTCGAGCCTTTCTTCCCAGGGAAGGGAACTGAATTGTGGCCTCAGTAACAAGCAGAAAGTTCCCAACCTTGGGCTGCAAAGTCAGCCTCTGTCCAGGATCACTGCTGGCATCTGGGCAGCTCAATCCAGCTCTCCTTGCAGAGAGAGAACGCCGGGTTCATGGTTATTTTCCAGACTGGTATAACTTGTGAAGGGTGTGGGTGGGTTGTGACTCTCCTGGCACTGTGTTACCGTGTTCAGAGGCTGCAGGGTCCCAGCAGAGCCATTAGGGCTGTCCTGCCCTTGGTAGCTGCTTTGAGTTCAAAGTCAAATTCAGAGAAATGGGAGATTTTACTCCCAGCCTGCAGGGGCCCAGCACCAGTGTGAGCCAGCCCGGCCTGCGCTGTGTTTCTGTGCCTGCAGAAGCAGCTGGGGAGAGACAACACAGTGGTGTTTGAGCTGGGCAGGGGGCTTTGGGCTCCAGTACAGGCTGGGGCATGAGCTCAGCTGCGACACGGAGCATTCCCTGCAAATCCTGCACTTTGAGAGACTGGTGCTGGCTGAAAAGAGCTGGGAGGACTTGTCCCTGGGAGGACTTGTCACTGGGAAGACTTGTCACTGGGAAGACTTGTCCCTGGCAGGACTTGTCCCTGGGAGGACTTGTCCCTGGCAGGACTTGTCACTGGGAGCTGGGTCAAGTCAACAGCAACAGGGAGAAGATACCAGAGCACTGTCTGCTTGAATACCGTGCCCTTCTCTCTTCAACTCTCCCATTCATCTGTGTGTTTCTTCCACAGGCTCTGAGCATCCTGCTGCTCCCACACAACATCCCCTCCAGCCTCAGCCTGCTCACCAGCATGATCGATGACATCTGGCACTACGCTGGCGACCAGTCCACAGACGTAAGTCCTTGTGCTCCGGCTGGCTCTGCCCTCGGCACGGCAGCAAAGGGACGGGTTGGAGTAGGCATCAGGCCACGTTCCTCTTGAAATGACCCCTTTGTGGAGTGAGGTAGATGTCTTCAGAAGCACCCACAGGTTCTTACAGTCTAATTTCCAAAGAGACTTAGGAGCCAGTGGGACTGAATGCAGATTAGTGCCAGTGGGATTAGTGCGAAATGAAAGGACCGACGTTCCTGGACTCTTTTATGTGTCCTTTTTTTTGAAGACACAGACAAAATAGTTGAAATCTTGAGACTAAGAGGTTGATCTCGTATTCAGGAAGCGAGCAGCGTGTCTGTCAAAGCAGTTGTCTCTTCCACCAGCAGCAGCATTTACACGTTTGACTTGAAAACCTTTAAAGAACCTACCTAAAAACGCCAGTAGCTTATTAAAGCTGTAATCTTTCTGGCAGGAAATAAAAGCAAATTCTAACCTTAATTAAAGCAATTAGTTAATAAATGTAATTCATACAGATGCAAGGAGAGATGAGAAAAGCTAAATGAACCATTTTAACAAACTACTTCAATAAGCTGCTTTTATCTGACTATAAAAGAGAAACTACTGCCGTGAAAAATAAATAAAATGACCAAAAAATTAAAGGAATAAACCA
The DNA here is from genome assembly GCA_907165065.1 of Caprimulgus europaeus. The sequence goes on from OU015536.1 coordinate 22,441,940, forward strand.
GGAGAGAACTGAAAGACTGTGACTGCATCAGGAACTGCAAGTCCTGTACAGGTTATGAAAGGCAAATTGACATGCCAGAGTGGGTGTCTGCACTGAGCTGTTCCTAGAGTCTCCTCACTGGCTTCACAGAGGGAGAGGGACTCGCTCCTCGGGGAGCGGGGGAGGCTCTGACGTTCGTCTTCTGCTCGCACCCTCTGCCCAGTTACCTGAGCTTTCGTGGGGAGCTGTGACACTGAGCCCACTCGCTCTTTCCCAGTTAAGGGGCTTTAATGTCACTCGCAGGGGAGCCCTCCTCACAGCACCAGGAGCCAGGCGGAGCACGCCCACGCCTCCTCAGAGACCCCTTCGGGTATTTTTTTGGGGGCAGGAGCAGAATCAACAGAAAGAGTTTGGTGTCAGGCACCCGGGAGATCCAGCTGCAAGTGGCAACATCCCTCATGTTTCTCCCCTTGAAAAGGTTGGCAGGTTGTGGTACAGACAGTAGAGATTTCGAGACAACTGTTGCTTTCAAACCAAGGCCAATGTTTTCATTTTTCTGTTGCTTTGTAATTGTGAATGGAACAAACAGAATTTTTTCCAGGTAGCCCAATAGCTGAATCCCTGTAATAGCCACAAATGAAGTTGAAGGCTGGTTTTAAAAAATGTTTATATATTTTGTCTGCCAGTGGTGCAAGTGCAACTGGAAAGACTGAGGAGTTGGAGTTATTTGTGCCTCTTTGCGTTGTGTAACCTATTGCAACGCGTCCCGTGGCGCTGCTGCCGGCGCGGCAGTGGGTGACTCAGCCCGCGGTACCGGTATTTCATGGTTGGATTTGGGACAGGTGCATCTCTCTGTGGTGTCCTGCACAGTTCTGTCCTCTCTTCATTCATTTTCTTTGTGCTTGTATCTGGTGCAAGCTGCAGCTCAAGTTCAGAGCTAAAATACATTTTTTTCTCATCAGCTCAGATCTAGAGTCAGAGGTTTGCATCGCCGGCCAGCAGCCTGCAAAGCAAAGATGAACTCTGGTACCGTGCATGCAGGCTGGCTGGGCTGCTGCTGCTGCAGGTGCCTGCTGGCAACCAGAGTGGGGGGGATTTTGTTCACACTGTGACCTCTGCCTGGTGCCACAGAAGTAGCTCCACTGTCAGATGTCGGTGCTGGCTGGCAGCCCGCTGCGTCACAATGACGAGTTACACAGTTGTCCTGGTTTTTAGCTGGGACAGAGCTGGGTTTCTTTTTAGCAGATATTTTAGCAATTTAGTGCTGCATTTTGCTTTCAGCCTGGGACTTGTTAGGAGAGAAACGCTGAGAACACACCAGTGTTTTCATTTCTGTCACTGGGAGTGAGGGACTCTGTGTTTTGCTAATCTACAAGCGCAAGATCTAATAGATTAAATTGATAATCTAAATTGGCATTGGGCTCTGCCAAGGGGCTGTTCCATCTCCTGTCCCCCATGGGCAGGAGATCCATGAGGGGCTCTTCCTCTCTGGCTCTCTCTGGCTCTCGCTCAGGCTCTGGCTCTCCCGGGATCGCGGTTTCGGGTCGGGATTGTTGCTGCTCCGGGATCGTTCTCTGGGAACGGGCCGGGCTGGGTGGGCGGGTGCTGAGCACTGGCACTGGGTGTCACTCATTGGCATATTTTGTTACTGTTATTATCACTACTATTTTAATATTAGTATTATTTTAAGTTTTCTTTCATTTTTATTATTAAACTGTTCTTATCTCACCCTACAAGTCTCCTTACCCTTGCCCCCCAATCCTCTCCCCTATCCCCCGGGGATGGGGCACAGTGGGTGAGCAGCTGTTTTTGCTAGCCCAGTGAAACCATCACAGCAGTGTAAGTGGGGAAGGAACTTGCTGCCAAGATGCTGCTTTCCTTTGCTGTTCTCTCGCCTGCTTTTGTGAGCTGCATTCTCGGTCTGCACAGAGGTCACACCGTGATCCCCCTCTCATTCCCTGCCCTCGCAGTTTAACTGGTACACTCGTCGGGCTGTGCTCACTGGCATCTACAACACCACTGAACTGGTGATGATGCAGGATTCATCCCCTGACTTTGAGGACACGTGGCGCTTCCTGGAAAGCAGAGTTGCTGACGCCATGAACATGGGCAATGCAGCTAGCCAGGTACGGCACTGCCCGATGCGGGCACGGGGCACGTGCTGCATCCCCCTTCTCCCCACAGACAGCTGCAGCCAGAGCTGCTCTTTCAATCCTGCAGCCCACCCCTCTGCTGAGAGACCCCTGTGTGCTGGTGGGGGATTGCACAAACGCTGTCGGTTTCACAGCAAAAAACATTCCTGTCTTTGCTAATAAAACGGCAGGGAGGCGCCCTGGTATCAGCCTGGCCCAATGGTCTGGGGACAAACGTTCCCAGGAGGTCTCTTCCTCCTCTCTTGTCTCTGGCTGTCGTTTGTCTGCAGCGGTTGGCTTCTGTCAGCACCTTTCTGTAGCACATGCATGTTGTATGTTACATCTCGGAAGGAAGCAAAGCCTCACGTTGTCCTCGTGTCTCCTAGGTGCAGTCAACAGCAGAAGCAGTTGTCCAGGGCCTGATGGGAGCTGCAGTTACCGTAAGTAGTGCTGAAACCAGCGGGGCTGTGAGGGCAGGACTCTGTTCCCTCCCATGCTGAACAGCAGCACGCTGTTCCTCCCGGATCTAGAGGACAGCATGAACAGGAATTCTCTTTCATAACTACACACAAGGATGATTTTCCGGGTAGTTTGGGGTTAGTTCATTGTTTTGTGGTGAAAAAACTTGTAATAGAGCATAAGAAATGAAGTCTGAAGCTGCAGGGTGAGCTTTAGGGATGGGAGACAGGCAATCAGAATAAATACAAGTGTCCTCTGTCACTTGTCACAAGATCTCTTCCTCGGCCAGTCCCTGCAGTGGAGATGCTGACGGAAGGTCTGTGCCCCCATGGACACCCCCATGGGAGGTGGCACCAGTCCCTGAGCCACAGCAGGGTGACTTCCTCGAGCTGTTTCAGTTGACTGCAGCATCCTTCCAAGAATTTGTTTGCTTCTTGGTAGCGTCCTGAAATGCTTTGTGCCCATGCAGGGGGAGCTGCGTGTCCTCTGGGATAGGAAACAATCTGTGTACTCAAGGATGATTTTTGAAGGATGTCAGGGGCTCCCTGTGTTTCTATTTTTGGACATTTCCCAGTGCATTTAGCAGAAAAGTGATTTCCTTGTTATCAGAAAGAAGTTTTCCTTCTTCTTACCAGTGCAAGACAAACAGGCTGGAACATAAATTAGAAATATTTTTTACTGAATGAAGCAGTTCTCAAGAATTTCTCCGACCTCCTTCCCCCAGCAGTTATGGTGCAATAGTTTTCCATCTGTACCGTTTCCCAGCCTCTCTCTGCTTTCACACCTGTGTGTGCCAAAAGGATCGTCCAGCAGAGAACTCCCCATGCTCTGTTTGTGCTCGTGTCCCTCAGCTGCCCTTTGGCCCGAGATGTCTCCTCTTGCCGGGTGTTGGGTCTGGCCCGGCAGCAGATCTGCTGCGCAGATATGGGGGAGGAAGGAGGCTGCTTCTGCAGGGGCTGGGTTGCTGGTTTTCAGGCAAAATCATTGCAGTACATGAACTATTGGGAGCAACCAGTCCAGAGCTCCCACGCCCGAGGGTGTTGTGCGGGTGTGCTGAGCCCTCCAGGGCGGTGCAGGACGAGCAAGGTGGATGCGTCAGAGGCTTAAATTCACTGCCGGGGTCTGCATGGCTGCAGAAGTAAAATGGAGCTGAAACCTACTGGCCCCAAGAGCAGGCTCAGGCCGGGGGGTGCCTGTGGCTGGGTCCAGGGGGACCCTTCCCCAGCCCTTCTGCAGCCACCTCGGCCTCGGAGCACACCCGTGGGGCGCTTGGAACCCCCAGGGCTGGGCAAAATCCTGGTCCTTGTGCTCTAGGAGTACCTGCATGAGCAGGGGGGTTGGACTCGATAAGCTTCAGAGGTCCCTTCCCACCGCAGCCACTCTGTGACTGTGCCTCGGGGAGCGCGGCCTCTCCCCCGGGGCACCAGGACTTCCCCCCCTTCTCCCTCTGCCCCGCAGATCAGGAACCTGGCGGGGCTGAACCAGCGCCGGTGAGGACGGAGCCGCCGGCGCGGGAGAGAAGACGGGCCCTTCCCCGGCACCAATAAAGCCGCACCGCAGCCTGGCACGGACTCTTTTTGTGGGCGCACCGGCGGGGGGAGCGGAGCGGAGCGGGGGCGGACCGGGAGGGCGCGGGGCGGACCGGGGGGTCGGCCATGCCGTACGCCAACCAGCCTACCGTGCGCATCACGGAGCTGACGGACGAGAACGTCAAGTTCATAATCGAGAACACGGACCTGGCGTGAGCAGCTCCGCGGGGCCGGGCCGGGCGGAGCGGGGCGGGCGGAGCGGGGCGGGCGGGCCCGGGGAGGAAGCGAGGCCGCGGTGAGCGCCGGGGGCGGCCCGCACACACCCTGCCTGCTCGCGGGCGGCGGGGCTGGTCCCCCTCCCCCGGGTCGCGGGCTGCTGTCACCGCGCACCTCCGGTGTGGGCCCGGTCACGGCCCCCGCGGCAAAGCCCGGGCCTCAGCCCCGGCCCGGCCGGTGCGTGGCGCAGCTCCGCGTCGCCCGTGGCTGAGCGCGGGTGTTTCTCTCCTCAGGGTGGCCAATTCCATTCGAAGAGTGTTCATCGCCGAGGTCCCCATCATCGGTACTTGCCGTGGCTTCCCCTGCTCACGGCCCGTGGGCTGCCCCGCTCCCCCCCGGTCACTCCCATCTGTGCCCCCCCCCACCCCGGTCACTCCCATCCGTGTCCCCCCCACCCCGGTCACTCCCGTCAGTGCTCCCCCCACCCCGGTCACTCCCGTCAGTGCCCCCCCATCCCGGTCACTCCTGTCAGTGCCCCACTCCCTGTCCCCATCGCTCCCATCAGTGCCCCCCCATCACCGTCACTCCCATCATCACCCCACATTTTCTCCTCCATCCCCAAGCTGCCCCCCGCTCGCCAGACCCGTGTTTCGCCAGTGCTCTGTATTCCCAGCCGCTGTTTCAGCTTCACTGTAGTTTCCATAATGTTTTCCATGCCCATGCCATCTGCTCAGCTTTTTCCCCACAGGAATGTTTCTCAGCTTGTGACTTTTTCCTCCCTGCAGCCATCGACTGGGTCCAGATAGACGCCAACTCCTCCGTCCTGCACGATGAGTTCATTGCACACCGGCTGGGTGAGTGCTGGGCATGGAGAGGAGGGTGAAGTTGGTGCAGCAAGGCAGAGGTTGTGGGTGAAGTCACTCCAGAGACACTGCAGCACCCTTGTTAGGAGGCTGCTCTCCCTCTGCCCATCTTGGTGGGAGGGTCAGTGCTCCTGTGGCCTCACTCAGATGTCACCCCAATTTGTTTCTCCCTGCAGGTCTCATCCCGCTCACCAGCGATGACATTGTGGATAAGATGCAGTATTCTAGAGTGAGTCAAGCACAATGTCGTGGGTGCTTATTGTGATGGTGCTGGGTGTCTGATCTGATGGGAAGCACTACTGATCTTTGGCTGGGAGAGGTTTGGTGTGAAGGCCTTGACCTGTGTCTGTGCCAGGACTGCACGTGTGACGAGTTCTGTCCCGAGTGCTCTGTGGAGTTCACCCTGGACGTCCGGTGCAACGAAGACCAGACTCGTCACGTCACGTCCCGTGATCTCATCTCCAACAACCCCCGGGTCATACCGGTCAGTGCCGTCCCTCTGCTTGTCAGCAAGTCCCGTCTCCACGTTCCCACCGTGACTGGGGTGGTGAACACACTGGATATGGACAAAACAAGGCCTTTGATCCCATTTCGTGTTGCCTAAAGCCCCACTTGAAAATGTAGTGAGGGAGCAAAGCAGGAATCTCTGCAGAAACAGCAGCTTGTGCCAGTGCCCTCTGCCCTGCCTTGTTGTCTTTTGTTTGCTGTCTTGATGGCCCTTCAAAGCAGCATGGTCTTGTTAAAGCCTCATCCTGCACCCTGCATCTCAGACTCTTTGGATGCTGTAGTGTTGCTCCTCCATCTCCCCTTGAACGCTCGTACCGAGTGCACTTGTGTTCTGCTGCCGTGTCACTGCCTTCTCCTGTCCGCTTGCTGCCGGGGCTCAGGCAGGGTCAGCCTCTTCGAAGGCTTGGCAGCAACCAGAGGCCTCTGGTTTTCTGGTTCTTGGCTCTCAGCGTGGTGAGGTGTGAGGAGCCTGGGCCAGGGCACTGTTGCCAAACAGCTCTTGCCCAGTTACCTTGGGGAGGATCGGTTGAGCCAAAGCAGAGCAGATGCAAAGAGACTTAATGGAGAATGTTTTAAAATGCCATTGGGGCCGTATCTGGATGTCACCACAACCTGGAGGCTGCTTCTGGTGGCTGGTGACAGTCCCTGGGTAAAGCCTACGGTGCTGTGAGTGCTGTGTGTCACCTTCCAGCAGTTGTGGGAGTGACTTTGGGCTGTGGCACAGAGCTACGCAGCAGCGCTGGGCTGGGCTGAAGCCCTCTCCACTCTGTGGGGGAGAGCGGGCTGGGAGGTGAGCGGGCTGGTGCAGTGGGATATCATGTACCTGGCTGCACCTGCCTGATTCTCCCAGTTTCTGTTCAGTCAGGTGGGCTGGATTTGTTGCTGTAAGTCACTCTAGAGTGGCTCTCTGCTGTCTCTGATATTTGTAGGCAACTGCTCTTTGGTGTGGGGAGAAAAGCTGATCTTGCCATTAACTCGCTTGCTTTTGTTGTTCTTCTGCAGGTAACATCTCGGAGCAGGGACAACGATCCCAATGACTATGTGGAGCAGGATGGTAAGCAGTGGTTCCCTGGGAGTACGAGCTGGAGGGGGAAATAAATTGTTCTTTCAGGTTCTTTGAATTCATTCTTCCTTCAGTAGCTCTGTAACCATAGAGTTGGCAGTTGAGAGCCAGTGGCATTGCTCCATCAGCGGGGTGAGCATTTTGTCTTAATGCCACGGACAGGTTATCCCCAGAAGTAAAGTCCTGTGCCAGAGGGTGCTTCTCTCTCTCTCCTTGTGAGACCTTAGACACAGCAAAGATGCAAAAGGCTGGGCAATTCGCTGTTGCTTGAGGGCCTGAGCTGTGCCCCTGGGTGCACGTGCAACTCCTTTTTACTTAGCAAGGTGTTTCCCAGCTGCTCTGGGGACACAGATGAGCCCCTCTAAGAATCCAAGCGAGCCCTGGCTTCTGGTGACGTCTTCCTGGGCACTAAAACTTCCTGCCTTTGCCCTCATGGGATCCTGCACACTCCTTTCTCCCCTGCAGCCTTCTCAGAGGGCCGTGTGCTTCTCCGCAGACATCCTCATCGTGAAGCTGCGGAAGGGCCAGGAGCTGCGGCTGCGCGCCTACGCCAAGAAGGGCTTTGGCAAGGAGCACGCCAAGTGGAACCCCACGGCCGGCGTCGCCTTTGAGTACGACCCCGACAACGCGCTGAGGCACACGGTGTACCCCAAGCCGGAGGAGTGGTATGTCCTCGTGGCTGGGAGGCTGGAAAAGGTTCCAGCCCTGGGGATAACTTGGGTCAGGAGGTGATCACGAGCGTGCCTGTCGCTTCCCCTTGAGCAGACTCTGTGTTAGGGTACCAGAGCCAGTCCCTTGGTTGCAGCTCCTTGCGAGGTGGACTGGTTTGTGGCCACCTCTTGTTTTCTCCTATGTCCTGTCATTGCTTTTTTACCTCACTTTCCTGTTCTTTCCCACAACTTGTTCCTGTTTTTTCTTCCCTACACAAGTGGTATGTAGAGCAGGGTAATATCTGAGGAAGGAATATATCCACACGAGGTGGAAGAGGTTGCTGTGAGAGCAAAGAGCAGAAGGTGAGGTTGCAAGGCTGATTTTGCAGCCCTGTTTGTTTGAGGAAGGCCAGTGTGTGGCTCCAGTCTCACCCATCCATCTCCTCACTCCTGGAGTGTGAGCTCTGGCAGCGGGGTTTTCCTCTCTGTCCCCTTCCTCTGCTCTGACATGTTGTTCTCCACTGGTAGCACGCTGCATCTCATCTAAAAGTGACATGATTTTGCTTTTGCAAAGCTGCTGCTCTGCTTTGGCCAGAGCAAGGATTTCACCTAGCAGCACTTTTCTGTGAGTAGATGTCTGAGCTGCTCCTGGCTCTGCATCCCAGTGACTACCTAGCAGATATCCTGTCATGGAGCATGCTGGAGCCAGCGGCAGAGCAAGGAACCAGATGCTTTAGACAAGACGGGCTGAGAGCAGGGACTAGAGGGGGTGGTGGATATGCTGCCCTGACAGTAGGGCAGCAGCCAGAGCTGCACTTAATCATAGAACCACAGAATGTTGTGAGTGTGATGGGACCCACAAGGCTTATGGAGTCCAACTCCTGTCCCTGCACAGGACAATCCCAACATTCACACCATGTCCCTGAGGGCCTTGGCCAAATGCTGCTGGAATCTTGTCAGGCTTGGGGCCATCAGCACCTCCCTGGGGAGCCTGTGCCAGTGCTCCACCACCCTCTGCCTCAAGAACCTTTTCCTCATGGCCAACCTCACCCTCCCCTGCCACATCTTCCTGCCATGGCCTCTGCTCCTGGTGTTAGTGGCCAGAGAGAAGAGCTCAGCGCCTGCCCCTCCTCTGCCCCTTGGGAGGAAGTTCCAGACCGCCAGGAGATCTCCTCTCAGTCTCCTCTTCTCCAGGCTGAACAACCCAAGTGCCTTCAGCCTCTCCTCACACCCTTCCCCTCTAAGCTCCTCCCCAATGTTGTGTCCCTCCTCTGGACACTCTCCAGCAGCTTTAGATCCTTTTTCTCCTGTGGTGCCCAAGCTGCCCCCAGTGCTGGAGCTGAGGCCGCCCCAGTGCAGAGCAGAGCGGGACGATCCCCTCCCTGGCCCGGCTCGCAGTGCAGGGCTGGGTGCCCCCAGGACACGGGGGTCCCTCTTGGCAGCCAGGACACACTGTTGGCTCATGTTCAACTTGCCATGGACCAGAACCCCCAGTCCCTCTCTGCAGGGCTGCTCTTTCCTGGCTTAAGGAAGACCTCGGCACAGGAGCAGGATTTGATGCAGGGACTGCAGAAGCTGGGGCTGAGCGAGCAGGAGCCGAAGCCCGAGCAGAGCTGCAGCTGGGCTGGAGGCTGAGCAGCAGAAGGGGCTCGGTGGCTTTTCCTCCTGTTGCCACCAGGCCCCACGCTGCCAGATCTGACTCTGCCAATGGCAGGTGGGGGACTGTTGTACCTCCACACTGTCTGCTCTGAGCCTGAGCGCTCAGACCCATCACAGAGTGTGGCCTGACACTGTCACCTGCGCTGTCCCTTGCTCAGTTAGCTGTCAGCAAACAGGCTTCCCGGGGGTGGGGTTAGCCCAGATTTCACACCCCAGATGGACTGCCAGGGCTGGCTGCTCGGGAGCTGTCCCGGGATCCTGTGCAGGTAGGGATTTGCAAACCCTAGGTTTGCACTTGGGAGGCTTGAGAGGCCGTTTGTTGCTGAGGGTGGAGATGCAGATGAATCCAAAACATGTGTGAAGTGGGCTGGGATCTGCCTGCAGCCATCCCAGCCCTGTTTTACACAGGGAAGGAGAAAACCCCACGTGGCTCTGGGCTCTGTGGGGCACGTCTGTGGGTCCGGTTTGGGCTCTGTGGGGCACGTCTGTGGGTCCGGTTTAGTCAGTCTGGGTGAGAACAGGACATGCCAGGCACTGGGCTCCTTCAGTGCTGTGCCAGGGCAGTGCTCTGGGATGTGCACTGGGAGCCAGGCTGGCTGGTGGTGCAGGAAATCTGGAAATGGGCATTTCCCTGGACTTTGGGAACTGCTGGCTACAGACTAGAGTGCTCGGGAGGAAAGTGTGAGAGGCTGGCTGTGGTGAGGTGCTGCAGAGCCAAGGAGGATGCTGCCCAGCAGTTCTGTGGTCAGGAGCACGTAACAAGTTAGTGTGCTGGCCTGTCCTTTGTCACTGCCAGTTTTAGGGGTGAAACTGGATAGTTTTGAAGTTTCCAAATGATTTGTGGCAGGTAAATTGCCCTAAAGTCCAGCTGATTGCCTGGGTGATACATTGGGTGCTTGAGAAGCAAGAATGTCTGTGATGTGGAATTTCAAATCAGGGTTTGAAATAATGTTAGGCTTTGTTTTGGTGCTGTGAAAATGCTCTGGTTTAGTCTCTGGAATGCAAGGTAGTGAAGTCTTTGACACTGATGAAGTGACAGGCGGATTTTGAAGTACTGCTTCAAGTCAGGCAGACAGGTGCCAGGCAGGCTGAGCTCTTTTTGGACAGGGAGTGTCACAGTGAGAATTTTGGAGAGTTTGGGCTTTTGGAGGTGTGGATATCGCAGAGAACAGCCCTGGCTGCCTGGCTGAGCACAGGTACCGTGACAATGAGGTGCTTCCCTGGCTGGGTGGCCCGAGGCAGCTGCTAATGTGGATTCTTTTGTTTGGTGGCAAGGTCAGCTGCATCTTCAGGAACCTGCTGTGTTATCCATAAGCTGGGTGCCTGGAAACAGTTTTTAAGAAGTTCTTGACAAAATATATGTAGAAGTTGGAAAAATCCCAAAGCAAGGTTGCCGTTGTCACTGCCTGGTCCCTGATGGTCTGTCACTGCCTGGTCTGTCCTTCCAGGTTCATCTGGGTCTCTGTGAAAACAACACAGAGACCAAGGCCCCTCCTGTCCCAGGCTAGCTATGATTTTTAGTTTGGTTTTCTGTGCTAGTTGCTTTTTGAGGCTGTTGGCAGAGCACTGGCACACAGCTGGACTCTGAAAGCAGCTGTTGTGGTGGTGGGAACCTCTGCCCTGTTTTTGGTCATGGGTGGTTCTGCAAATAACGTGAGGACTCGGCTCTGTTAATGCTTTCTGTCTCTCAATGGTTTGTTACAGACAGGATTTGTTTGAGAAATGTGGCTTTATTTAGGGTGGCTGATGACAGAGTGCTGGGATGACAGAGAGCTTTGTTGGGATGACAGAGAGCTTTGCTGACATCACTGGGCAGAGGAAGGCCAGCAGGAGATCCTGATGGGCACGGGATTTTCTGTCCTGGCTTCTCAGACAGCTCAAGGCTTTGGGTTTTCTCACACAGGTGAAGTGCTTCTGAGCCAGTCTCTCTGGTACAGTGCTCTGTAAGCCAAGGGACGCAGCGGGTGGAAAGAAGTGTTGGCCTGGCTGAGCACAGGGATTGCAGGGATTTTGGGAGTGATGTGTGTAGGAGTGGAGGTGCAGGACATCAGGATGGTGCTCACTGATGGAGCTGTTGTCTGAAGTACAGGAGATTTTTTCCTGCTGGGCACAAGCTGACTGTGCCTTCCCCTCTCAGCTGTGCTGCACAGACAGTGTGGGAAGTGTTTCTCAGCCTGGTAAAAAATAGAACAGAAGGTAACGCGAGGTCCATTGAGGCTCCACAAACAGGGTCCAGGCTCTGTAAACACAGCCCCTTCGAGCATCTGCACCCCTTCCCTGTAAGCACCAGCCAGATTGTGCCACTGTAGGCAGGTGGAGCTCAGTGCCCTGCACAGGGCTCGCTGGGTTTGGGCAGAGTGGGGCTGATCCTCTTCTCCAGCACTGCTGTGTGACTCTGTGGCATTAACGAGGAGCTAGAAAGCGCAGTGTGGGACTGAGCTTGTTTTTTCTGTGACTTGATGTTTGTTGACTGCTCCTTTGCCTGCTGGACATCAGCCCCAGTGCTCACTCTCTGGGGCCAAAGGGAGCTGCTGTGGGGCTGGGCTAGAGCACAGGCTCCGTGCTGACCTTCCCTGCTCTTTGATTGCAGGCCCAAGAGTGAGTACTCCGAGATCGATGAGGAGGATGCTCAGGCTCCGTATGACCCCAACGGGAAGCCAGAGAGGTAGGAAGCTGCATCTGCTGCCACAGATGAAAAATGGGAGGGGCTGGCTGGGTGCATCTCTTTGGCTTTTGTTAATACAAGAGTATTTACCCTTAATACAAGAATATTGCTCTTAGTATTAAGAGTATTTTGTTAACACAATTCTGCACTGAAGCTTGCCAGCCCAGGGAGCTGGTGTTCCCTGAACAGCAGGGCAGAAGCTGGAGTTAACTGGTGACATGCCCAGGACTGGTAGGTTTTTCCCTCTGGGAGTTACAAGACAGCTCTCAAGTTCGTGTTCTCAAGTAGGGGAGTGCAGCACTCAGTGAAGTGTGAGGGGGGAAGATGGCTGAGAGTATTTATTCACCCCTGTGCGTCTCTTGTGCTCTGTGGCTGGTGGTGCCCCCTCTCACGGGTGTTTGTGCTGCAGAAGTGCCTGCAGCCAGTCTGGCTGCTGTGGGGCTCTGTGCTGGCTTCAGGTCACAGTGCTCCATGGGGAAGATCTCCCAAGTGCTCTTGCAGCCTGTGGAGTCATGAGCATTGGTGTGACCACTGCAGAGGGGCAGTGCTGGTTGCTGCCTGGTTGGGATGACCCACAGAGCTCCCTGTGGCGGGGCAGGACAGGCTGGAACCGCTCTGTGGGTGCTCGCTGGTTCTGTGCTTCCTGGCAGAGCAGATGTGATTTAACCCACTGCTTTCTCAGGTTTTATTACAACGTGGAGTCCTGCGGCTCCCTGCGCCCAGAGACCATTGTTCTCTCTGCCTTGTCTGGCCTGAAGAAGAAACTGAGCGACCTCCAGACCCAGCTAAGCCACGAGATTCAGAGCGACGTCCTCACTATCAACTGAGGAGGTGGCCTCTTGCAAGAGTGCTCAGGTGTGAGCTCAGGTGATGTAGAAGGTTCCCACCTCTGCCCGGCAGCACGCTGGGATGAGGCTTTTGCCCTTCCTCTCCCTCTGCCTTTCCTGGCCCAGCTCTGCCGAGCGCTGACACCTCTTCCCTGTCCCCCATCCCAGGAAAAGCCATCACGATGTGTAGGGTAAAGCAGGAAGGGAACTGGTGAGCACCTCTGCTGGAACAGGGTTTGTCTGTGAGTGCTCCCAGAGGTTTTGGGCCAGAGGTTTGGGTTCTGGCCACGTGGTGTTTGGGATTGGGAAGCGCATACCTCGGTTATACAGCCGTACCTGATGTGCATGTCTGCTCCTTCCTGTGCTGAATAAAGCCTTACCAGAGCCCGTGTTCTGTCATCGCTGAAAGCTCATCTGCAGCTGCAGGAGGAGATGTCACATCATTTCCTTCTGTCCAACAGACATAACTTCATGAGATCTGCTTTGGAGGGAGCACTGCTCTCTACTGCTGATTGCTGCTCTTGACATTATCTCCTAAAGAGACCAGAACCCCTCCAGCAGGTACCTGTCACTTACTGATCCCACGCTATGTTCAAAGCAGATGTTTGAGGCCGTGCTGGTAAGCGAGATGCTGCAGGAGGGAGTGCTGCAGGGGAGCCCCGATGGGCCAGGCAGGCTTAGCTGTGCTTACAGAGCAGACTCCACCCCTGTGCTGTGTAGCCTCTGCGTTAGGAGCTGGGATGGCTGGGTGTCTGTCATTAACCTCTGGCTGACAACTTCCAGTGTGCCCAGTCCCAAAGTGGGTCCTGAGCTGGAGCTTGGTCCAGGTCCCAAACTGCAACCACTGTGGCAGCAGCTGAAGGGCTCCAGCAGTTGCGTGGGTCACTCCTTCTCCTCCCCTGTGTTGGTGCCCAGGAGAACTTGGAATGAGCTTCTTGGTGATGCTTTCCTGGAGAGATTTGCCTCTTCCTTACCATGGTGGCTGGGAGGGAGGGGAAGGTGCGTGTGCCACTGCACTCGACCCAGTGTGGGAATGGCTCGGGGAGTGGGATGAGTGCTCAGGCTGAGCTGGAGAGAGCAGCCTGAGCCAGCACTGCCTTCCCCTCTGGGAAGAGCTGCTGCAGCTGGGCTGCTCCTTCTTCACTGTCTTGCTGTGGCACAGCTGGCCATGGCACAGCTCCTCAAGAGCTGTCCCTGTCCCTGGAGAGAGTGCTGCCCCGGCCAGCGTGGCCATCTCGCCTTGAGCCAGCATTCTGCCAGACAGTCAGGGCATGGATGACCGAACTGCCACAACTCTGTGAGAGCTGGGAGATGAAACTGCTTTGCCTGGGGCTTTGGAGCCATCACTGCCCTGGCATGTCCCCAGAGCCACAGGGTGACAGTGGGGCACTGCTGTCCTGTTTCACTTGGGGTTGTTTGATAGAGGGTGGCAACTCGCTCCCTCCCCAGAAGTTTTGGAGCTTCTCTTGAAATGTCCTGGCCGTGGCTGGAGGCAGAACAGAGCTTGGAGCCAGGCACGCTGCCGGGAGCGTCAGGAAACCTCCCCCCATCAGCATTTTTCTCTCTGGCAGGCGCTTCTCCTGCTCGCGCTTCCCTGGCGCGTTTGGAGGGAACAGACAAACAGGAAGGGTGGATAAAGGGTGTTTATTCATTGAGCAACTCCTTAAAAAAAAGAAAACCCAAACATTTTTTGTAATGTTAAATCTTTTCCAGCTGAGGTGTGTAGCCAGGAAAAGAGAGCAGGTTACACCTCTCACCGGGGGAGGACATGCTACTGGGTGGTGCTGGGGTGCCAACGAGCCCCTCTGCACCTGGTTGTGCTGCGGGGATCAGCCCTTCTCCTTCCCACCATCCCCCCAGCAGCTCCCCAGCTTCAGCCACAAGCTACACAAACCCAAGACACAGTATTCACAAACCACGGGTGCCCACATCACAACACTCCCCATTCCCAAAGCGTGGGCCTGGAGCGCTAAGGGTGGAAATGAAACCACCGACCACACAACCCAGACCAAAAGGAGACTCCAAAGAAACACCAAGGTTTGCACGGCAATAAAAAGATAGCCCTTCTAAAGGAGGTCAATAAATAGGAGAACTAGAAAAAAATCAAGTGCTTTTGAGTTCAGCACACGAAGCCCAGCTCACCCCTGGGCGAGGGCCTTCCCCCAGCTGCACCGGTGGGCAAGCAGGGAGCAAGGGCTACGGGAACGCATGGAGAAACGCAGCTCCCCCCCATCAGCACGGGCTTCTCTGCCCAGGGATGTTTCATGTCTGCAAAGCTGCCCCGTGAGGGACAGATGCTACTGGCCAAAACCTGTCCCTGGGTTGCCCACCAGCAGATAAACTGGGGGGCATGGCTGGGGGGAGCAGCTGTGGGTGGAGGAGCAAGGGGTGCCAGGGTGGGGGCAGCTTGAGAAAGCTGAGGGGGGCTTGTCTCTGCCTGGCTGCTCCCCCAAGCCAACCCCCCAGTAGGAAAACCAGTTTCTCCTGAGACATCTCAATTCTACAGCAAGTGTTTGACTAGCTTTGAGAAGTGCAAAAATCATCCCCAGGAGCACCCCACTCTTCACAGGGTGGGGTGAGATGCTGGGACCCTGCACCATCAGCCTGGCACAGCCGCATCCCCCAGCGCCGCTCCGGCCTGGGCAGGGCGATGCTCCAGCCTCCCCCTCCTTGCAGAAAACACACAATTTCTTGATGCCCCCCCACCCCCTTCTCTACCTCCCAGCTGGAGCCCCAAGAGTCAAATAAACCTGTGAGCATCTCTGCCTGAGGGCTCTTCAGCAGCCAGGAGGTTTGCGTTCGTGTGAGAAGGAAAACTCTTTTATAACACGGATATTCGATAAATAATTCGAGTCGGTCGAGGCTGAGCCAGCCGTCACCTCCTTCATGCCCGGCCAGGGCACGAGCCAGCGCCTGCTCCCCCGAGGGCTTGGCACGAAGAATGCCCGCTCCCGGTCTCCCTGGGGACTCGGAGGGGCAGCTGCCTGCGTCCTGGTCACCCCTCAGGGAAGAAAACGGGGACCCCCACCACAGGCCTCCCCCGCTGGCTCACGGGGACGATGTGGGCTCCCTGCTTTCAGGTTTGTCGCTTTTGGAGGCCTTTGGCTGCAGCAAGATGAACCTGTTGAGGAGGTCAGTGTCCGAGCTGGCCTGGGTGCCCACATACGCCTGCCCTGGGGAACGAAGCAGAGGGTGGGTTTGGGGGATGCCCCAGGGGCTGGAGGAGCAGCAGCTCCTCGCTGGGGGATGGGGACACTCACCAGCGTAGCTGGAGGACTCGGCCATGTTCTGGGAGCCAGTGATGTGGTGCCAGTAGGCGCTGCGGGGCAGCATGGTGGTGGGGGTGCAGGGGTAGGAGAAGTGCTCGGTGCCCTTGTTCAGCAGCTGTGTAGGACAAGAAGGGGGTGAGGGTGACACAGGGCACCCTGAGCCCCCCACCCCAGCCATGCCCCCAGGGTGGGTTGGAGCTCACCCTGACGTTCTTCTCCATCTCCAGCAGGACCCTCTTGTGCTGCTCAGCAATGGCCAACGTGGCGCTGTGCACGCGCTGGTAGATCTGCTCGCCCTCCTGCGTCTGGAAGGTGTAGAGACCTTCCCCGGCGTCGCACATCCTGCGGGGACAGAGCACCGGGGTCCCCAAGCCAAGGGATGATAAAAAATACCCACCCCCCAGGTGGCAGCTGGCCCAGCTTCCTACACTCTAAGTGTTGTCCCAATGTCCCCTCCATGGTGCTGAGCTGGGACCAGCTCCGGCACCAAACCTCCCTGGCCATGGGGCACCCTGTGCGGGCAGTAGCCATCACCCCGGTGTCAGGCCTGCCCTGGGGCGATGGGAGCAGTGTCACCTCCTGATGCACCCAGCAGGATGAAAGCACCCAGTGGTGGTCCCTGTCCCAGCCAGGGTGACATCTCACCGTCCGGCCTCGAAGGTGAAGCGGGTGGCGTCGCGCCCGTAGCGGCGCAGGGAGCAGAGGGGCCAAGAGACCAGCTTCACCCGGGGGTTGTGCATGTCCCAGAGGTAGATGTTTTCGTGGGTGATCTGCAGCTTGCACTCGCCATAAACGTCCAGGTTGGGGCAGGGGAGCAGGAACACGTTGAACCGGTCTGGAGAAAATAGACAAGAAAATCACACAGGGGGGACGTAGCGAGGCCGAGCCCTGGGCGAGCGCCCCTCCGCCCCGCGCTCACCCGTCTGCTCGCACTGCACGCCGGGCGCCAGCAGGTCGGGCTCCCCCAGGCTGATGTCGTTCAGGCGGGCACCCAGGCACTCCACCGACAGCGTCTTGTACCACTCCTCCGCCTCCAGCTCTGCAAAGCACCACGGCAGCTCCTGGGCGACCCTGGCCAAAGCGGGGTGTCCCACCCAGCACCCCCAGCCCAGCTCCCATGGGTGCTGTGCTGTAACTGCGGGGTGTCCCACCCAGCACCCTCAGCCCGGCTCCCACGGGTGCTGTACCTGCGGGGTGTCCCACCCAGCACCCCCAGCCCGGCTCCCACGGGTGCTGTGCTGTAACTGTGGGGTGTCCCACCCAGCACCCCCAGCCCGGCTCCCACGGGTGCTGTGCTGTACCTGAATCACAGGTGAAGGTCCGGGCGGAATCGTCAGTGAAAACGATGGCCACGGCCTGTCTCTTGGTCTCCTTGGGCAGCCGGGTGATGCACTTGACATTGCTGATCTCAGTCACCTGCAGAGGAGGTGGGGGGGTTGCTGAGGGCTGCTGTGGCACCCACAAGCTGTCCCCTGCAGCACCCAGACCCCAGCTGCTGTGGCACCCAGATCTTGCCTCCTGCACCATAGAGCCTGGCCGCTGCTGCACCCAAACCTGGCCAGTGCTACGCCCAGACCCCGACCCCTGCAGCACCCGGACCCCAGCTGCCACGGCACCTAGACCCCAACCCCGGCAGCACCCGGACCCCAGCTGCCACGGCACCTAGACCCCAACCCCTGCAGCACCCAGACCCCAGCCGCCACGGCACCTAGACCCCAACCCCTGCAGCACCCGGACCCCAGCTGCCACGGCACCTAGAGCCCAACCCCGGCAGCACCCCAGCACCCCTCTGCTGCAGCCCCACCTTGGGGCAGCCGCGCAGGCACGCCGCCTTCTCGTCCGGGTACTTCTCCAGGCGCTGGGGCCCTTTGCTGGAGGGTTTCCGGAACACCAGCCAGCACCGCCGGTAGATCTGCCGGACACAGAGCGGCAGCTGGGGGTCCCCATCCCCACCCCGTCCCCATGTCCCCATCCACTTCCCCAGGCCTGGGGACAGGAGGGGACACTGGGGATGGGGATATCCCAGGCCTGCCATCACCCCCCGCCAATGCTAATTATAGAGATTAATTAACGAACATGATCGAGGCTCCCAAGGGGACCCCCATCCCAGTGTCTCCCTGTCCCCTCTCCTGCAGCCCTGGCCTCTGGGGGCAGTGGGCCCATGTCCCCAAGTGTCCTTCCCCTCCAGGCCCACTCCCTCTTTGTTCTCCCTAATTAGCGTGACATTTCCCAGCATGCTCCTTGCTGCCAGCTCCCAGCCATGGAGGTGAGTAACCCACCCCCTGACCCCCCACCTATGGGTGCTGCACTCCAGCACTCCCCTTAGTTGCACCCAACAGCCCCCCCACCCCGGTGCTGGGCATCCCAAACTCGGTGTGGAGGGAAACTGAGGCACGGGGTGGGGGGAGGGAAGGGGCTCAGGGACACTCCACATCCCCGTGGTGACCTGTGTCTGGTGAGGGGGTGTCACCCGCGGCAGGATTGGGCCCCTGGATTATTTGGGTACCAACAAGTGACCTGTCCCTGCCCCCATCTCCCCCACAGCTCCCAAAATGCCGCTTATTGATCCCAAACCCCGGGGGGCCCCCCCTACACCCCCTCATTCCCTGGGACCCCCACTCACCCCCAGCTTCTTGCTCTTCATCCTCACGTAGCCTTGCTTGATGATGTCGTTAAAATTTGTCGCCATGGTGATGGCTCAGTGGGGTGGGGGATATTTGGGGGGGGGGGCTGCCTTCACCTTCGCCCTCCCCTCTCCATCCTCTTTCTCTGCACCCCCCCACCTCACCGCCGGCCCAGCTTGGTGCTAGCGGTGTCCCCCATCCTGGCTGGAAAAGAGAAATGACAGATCAACGGGTGACATCTTCCTCCTCCTCCTTCTCCTCCTCCTCTTCCTCTTCCCTTTGCTGCATGAACCATCCAGTGGAACAGTCCGGCATTAACCCCTGCCAGTTCGGGTGACAGGTTGGCACACACGAGTGGGCCCCCTCCCCAGCAGCCCCAGGGCACACCCAGCCTGGACCTCACCCACGGGTCTCCATCACCTCTCACACTGCCCCTCCTTCCTCCCAGACCACTCGCTTGGGCAGCAACACGGCCCCGGCAGCTGGGGCATCAGTGGGGTTCAGTGCTAACGACCTCCTGGCCAGGCCAGCTCTGCCACGGGCTGTTTTGGCTGAGGCACTGGGTGCCAAAAGGGCTCTGGTTCCAAACTGCACCCTTTGGCACAGTCCTGCTGCAACCACGACCTCGGCCTCACTACATCTGGTCCCCGCTTGGTCCTGCTGCCCGGGGCTGGGGGTCCCAGGCGAGGACCAGGTTCCTTTCCCATCTGGAAAAATGGGGCCAATCCCCAGGGATGCACCCAGCCTGGCTGGGTGCCACCGAGATGGCTTGTGTCCCCAAGAGCCAGGCTGGCCCCACTGCCTGAGACCCCACACCCAGTCCTGCAGCACTGGGCTCTGCTCTGGGGTGGCCCATAACCCACTGGGCCCGGGGAGTGGGGGTCCCAGCACCCTAGGGACCCTCTGCTGTCCCGGAGGGGCAGCCTCCGGGGGGTGATCACCCAGCACCCTCACCCCATGCACATGAGCACCCCGAGGGAATTCAGAGATGTTGGGGGGGGGTATCTCCTGTCCACCCCCCCCCCGCCTCAGCCCACCCCCCGATCTGTCACCTCGGCCACCTCTAACCTCTCCATCACCCGCAGCCGTCCCGTCGCTCCCGCAGCCACCATCCCTCCCCGCGTTGCCACCCCTCGGCCGGGCCCCCCCGACACTTGTCACCTCTAACCTCGGTCACACCCCTTCCTGTGTCATCCCCCCGCAGCCTGTCCCCCGCCGTGTCCCCCCCCCCCGCGTCCCCCCCCCCCCCGGCCTTACCCGGCGGCTCGGGCGGCTCCAGCGTCCGGCTCCGCGTCGCTGCGAGCCCCGGAGCCGCGCGGCCCCGCCCCCTGGCCCCGCCCAGACCCCGCCCCCTTGCCCCACCCGGGGCCGCCTGCTCTGTCCCTCCGGGCCCGGCCTCGCCCGGCTCGGCCCAGCCAGAGCCACAACCGGCCGACCCGGGAGAGGCTTCCTGCCTGCACATCATTAGGCTTCAGAGTGAACGCCCTGCGGCGGCTGGTGGGTGGAGGCAGCCGCTTGCCGAGCTGCTGTCCCGGAATCTCCCCAGGCTGAAGCAGACGTCTCCTTGTCCCTGTCCCCCCTTCTGTGCCCCCCATAATCTGCATTTTGGGGCCCCCACTGAAATTGCCTGCAGACACCCCCAGCCCCGGAAACTCATTTGTTGGGCCATAAAAAAAATGAATAATCACTGCACATAAAAGGGCATTAAAAAAACCCAAACCACAGGCAGCGAAGAGCTTTTAGCCAATCAATTAAAAGGCAGAGCGAGGGGATTAGCTCACCAAAATATTAATTTTTAATAAGGTTGTGTCTGGGCTCCTCCAAAGCCCTGTGAGGCCTCATTCTGCGGGCTGGGCTTCAGGGGCCTGGGTTGGGGGGGTCAGCACCCACGGGTGAGCACCCTGTACCCATGAGTGAGCACCCCTGTGTGAGCACCCCTACACCCATGGGTGAGCACCCTGCACCCATGGGTGAGCACCCAGCACAGGCTTTACCCATGAGCCAGGCTCATCCCCAGGCGTGGGGACAGCGATGGCAGTGGGGTGACACCAGCAGCCACACATCCAGCCCCACATGTGGCTTGCAGAGAAACACTGTGTCTCGCCAATGCTGTCCCCTTGTCCCCTCCATCCTTGCTCCCACGTGGGGAGAGAGCAGCAGCTCAAGCCACCACCAGAGCCTGGGCCCCTCTGGGCTCTGCATTTATAATAAAAAAGTCATATACAAATACATCCATATCCATGATATCTAGAGAGAGATGGGCAGGAGGGCATGGCTGGCTGCAGGGCCCGTTGATCCTCTGCCCTGTGCTTCCTTCTCCTGCTCAGTGACCCTGGCTTTGGTGGCCACATCTGTGTCCCAGGAAATGCCGGTGGCTCAGGAGCATCAGGTACTGTCCAAGAGGCAGCCAGCTTGGAGCATCCCCAGGCAAATTCCTCCCCGCCACGCTGTGCCTCAGTTTCCCCACCTATACAGGGGTCATCGCATGGTGATAGGCACTTGTAGGCAGAGAACCTCCATGGGACGTCCCCATGGGGGTGGCACCTGGCCCTGGGCTCTAGGGCACCTGGATCTGCAGGTCCTCATCCTCATCTGGGTCGCTGGTGCCATCCCCAGCGTCGTCCGGGCCAAAGCGGGCGCTGCGCATCTTGCTGAAGAGCGGGGTGCTCTGCTGCCGCCGCAGCCTGCCAAGGGAGAGCTGCCCTGGGGGGATGCCAAAGCCAAGCCCGGCCCCCACAGCGTGGCTGCACCCGGGGGGACCCCATTTCTGTGCAGTGCAGGGATCAGCCCCCATCCCAGTGCAGGGATCAGCCCCCCTCCCAGTGCAGGATCAGCCCCCCTCCCAGTGCAGGATCAGCCCCCCCTTCCTGGGGCTGACCCTCCGCTGTGGGGCCAGGGGAGCCCTGGATGGTGGTCAGCACAAGCCAGGCACCGGCTAAAACCCTCTGGGACCGGCCACCGCCACACTGGCCATCTCGAAGCCAGCTGACAGTGCAGAGCAGGGAGAAGTGATCCCCCTGAAATGGGGATCCCCCCCAAAAAAACCCCCAAAGAGTCCTCATTCTTAGGAGCCTGTGGTGGTTTTAGCTCTGCACTCGCCCTCCTGTGAAAATTCATCAACGAAAATTTATGAAGCAAATTTGAAACCCAAAAGCCCAGGACCTGGTCAGATCCAACCAGTTTGCTGGGCTTTACTGGAAAACATGAATTATTTAAAAGGGGAGCGCACAGGGAGGCTGGAGGGGGTGGGGGGGAAGCCAAAGCCTCCATTATTCCTTCATGATTTAATGACCATGTCCCAGTAAAAGAAAGGGAGGTTACAAACCCCCCCAGCGCCTCCCAGCGCTGCGGCATCGATCTCCTGTGGCCATTTCAGCTCTCTACTGCTGGAGAGGCGAAGCCAGGCCAGGGGAAGTCTTTAAGGGCAGGAAAACCCACCTCCCGCCTGCCCAAAGCAGGGTGGGATGCTCAGAGCCTGCCCTGGCCCTGGGTGAAACCCCAAGTGGTGTGAAATTGAGCTGTACTGGTCTGTGGGCAGCCTTGTGCTGGTTTAACTGGGAGGTGAAGGCCATCCAGCTTGCAGAGGGGTGAAGGCTGCTCCAGGATGGCTGCACACCCTCCAAGGAAGTTGGAGGCACTCTGTCCACGCTCAAGCCCGGCGTTCAACCAGGGAGATGCTGGTTGAAGGATGGTGGCAAGGAGAACATCAGCCCACCCTCAGGTCCCTGCTGGTCCCCACTGTGGTCCCCCCCGGCCTCTCGCTCACCGGGACTGCAGATGTTCCAGCTGCACTTGGAAGCTCTCGCTCTGCTCCGTCTGCTCGTCCAGTGACCGCTGCAGCTTCCGTGTCTGGTTGTGGGCCTCATCCAGCTGTGGGGTGGGAGGGGAAGGGGCTGTTGGCAGCTGTGGAGGGAGGGGAGCTGCCCACCCCTGTCCTCTCCGCCAGCACGAGCTTCCCCACCTCGTCCTCGGCTTGAGCCAGCTCTTTCTTCAGCTCCTCCACCCTCAGGCGCAGCTTCTTCACCTCACCCTCATGCTGCTCCACACGGCGGTTGGCATGGGCCAGCTCGGCCATCTTCTCCTGGTACTGCTTCTTCAGCTTGGTGTGGATGTGCTTCAGGTCAGCCAGCTCCTGCGGCGAACACGGGATGAGGGTCTGGGTGGGTGAGAACTGCCCCCACTGCTGGTGCCCTCTTCTCTCTCCCCAAGGACTTCTCCCACCACCCCACCCCATGAGAGAGGAGCTGATGGAGCAAGGATGAGGTCACTAGCACCCCTCAGATGAAGGGTGGTGGCAGAGTTTGGGCTTGAGGAGGTCCTGGGGGATGCTATGCCACCTCTGAAGTGACAGGTCACCCAGGGAGGTGGGGATGGGGGACGGGACCACCCCCATGGCACCTTGTTCTTCTCGAAGAGCTCGGCCTGGATGGTTTTGAGGTCAGTGTCCAAGGCGCTGGCTGTCTGGCGCCGCTTGCGAGCCAGCACCTCCTCCAGGTCCTCGATCTGCGCCCGCAGCTTCTTGTTCTCCCGCTCCAGGTTGAGCTTCTCCGTCTCCAGCCGCTCCCGCCGGCCCCACTCAGCCGCGTTCTCTGCCTGCAGCCGCTCCATCTGGGACAGGGACAAGGGGTGGCCAGGGGGCAGCGGGGACCTCCCTCAGCGCTCCCTCCGCTGCCCACACCGGGGTTCGGCCTCACCTCCGCACGCAGCTCGGCCAGCTTCTTGTCCATGCTGGAGCGAGCACCCAGCTCATCCTCCAGGTCCTCGGAGATGCGCCCCAGCTCGTCCTGGTGGATCTCTTTCAGGATATTGAGCTGTGGGGAGGGACACAGCACCCAAGGAGGGCAGTGAGCACCCACCTTCCACCATCTGAGCCCTGCCTGCACCCATCCACCCAACCTACGGATGGACCAACTGGCTCAACAGTGCTAATTAAGACCCTTAATGAGCACCCTGGAGTTGGGGAAGTGGGTGTGGGTCACCATGTCCAACCATCAGGACATGCCACCTGCTGGGGGACAGACCACCCCCCCCCCCCACCATATATCTGGTCCCCGGGCACCTTGCTCACCTGCTTCATCACCTCCTGCTTGTTCTTGTTGAGCTCCTCATACTTGATCTTCCACTGGCTGAGCTCACCCTCCAGCTTCTCAATGCTCTTGCTGAGCGCCAGCTTGTCTCTGGGGAGAGGCAACGCTGGTTACAGCTGGCAGAACCCCATGGGACAGCCCATCTCGGTGGGGACCAGGCTGGGCTTGACTGGCACCCCGCGAGGATGACGCCCCAAGCACTCACTCCCGCTCCTTGAGCAGCACTTTTTGGGACTCATCCAGCCTCAGCTTCAGGGCAGTGACTTTGGTGGCATCCTCCTCCATGACGCTGACGTCCTCCCAGAGCAGGCGGCTCCGCTCCTGGCGGGTGAAAGAGGCCCGGGAGCCCCGCTGCTCCCAGCTCTCGTCCTGCTTGCTCATCAAGATGTTCTCCATCAGCTCCAGCTCCTGTGGCACCATGGGTGGCCCAGCACAGGGGACAGGGAGTCACACATGGGTGAGGGAGCAGCCCTGGCAGCACCCAGCCTTCACCCCATAACCATGAGCATCCCTCCCTCCGGTCCCCAGGGACACCCCGAGGCTGATGGAGAGGGACTCATCCTCCCAGGGAAGCTCCCATACAGCACCACGCTCTGCTGCCAGCTCCCCACCTCGCTGGAAATTTGGGATGAGATACTACCGATTTATTACATCAACCTCACCGCGACCGTCACACGGGCGATCTTCTGCTAGGCTCTCCATGAGCATGTGGTAAATGAGCTACAAGAGGTTTCCTGGGGACGGAACATCCCCAGGGGTGGAGCAGGGAGCCGTGGGGGATGCTCGGATTAGGCTCAGATTTGCCGCTTGGCAGCTGTGCCGTCACGGGGACTGACCCGGCACGGTGCGGCACCCCCAGCTGTGACTTCTGTGTCGGGACAGAGCTGATGGCAGCAGAGAAGGGATGGCCAGAGGAGCTGGGGTGGCTCTGGTGTCCGTTCCTTCCTACTCCTCCTCCCTTCAGCACAGACCTCTGACAGAAGCCCGTACAGACACCCTGGCATTCGAGCCATCACTGGGAGATGCCACCGGCACTGCTGGAGCCGCTGTCTCCAGTACCGGCACACCGACTTCTGCCTAATGCCTCCAGAGGGAAAGGCCCCAGAAAGGGACCAGAGCCAGCGCCGAGGTGATCCCACTGCACAGGACTGACTGTGGGAGATCTGGACCCCCTCGTGCAGCTCTGAGGGGTCTGACCCCCAAGGCTCTGAGGCATCTGTTTGACCCCATCACGCTGCTCCCAGAGGGGCCTGTCCCCCCACACTGCCCACCTCTGTGGGGCAGGAGTGACCCCACAGGCACCCGCAAGCAGCAGCAGTTTGGGGAGGGGACTGCACCAGCCCCCCCTCCGCCCTCACCTTGGCTTTCTGGGGCGCCTCGGCCCCCACATCCCGCACAGGCTCTCGCTCAGGGTCAGCCTCTCCCTCTGCCCCATCGGCGGTGGGCGGGCTGCTGGCAGCAGGCTGGCCGTGAAGGCGAGCTGGCGGGTGCTCCTCGGGCCGGTCGCGGTCGCGGTCACGGTCGCGGCGCAGCCCAGCCAGCTCCTTGGTGAGGGCCTCCAGGCGGTGCCGCAGCTGCCGCACCTCCTCGCGTGCCCGGTTGCGCTCAGCCCGCACTTTGCTCCATTTCTCCCGCCAGTTGGCCGTGCAGTCCGACCACCATCGCATCGTCTTCTCCATCTGGGCTGCCCGCGCCCGCGCCTCCTCCAGCTCCCGCAGCCGCAGCTCCTCCCGCCCTTCCCAGTCCCCTTCCAGCAATGCTGGCGGGGGACCGGGGGAGGGAGTCCCGTTCGGAGGGGATGGGGAGGGCTCAGGGGCCAGCAGGGCCAGCAGCGAGCCCCCCGGCAGCGGCGGGGAGCCGGCCAGGCGTGAGGCCCCGCTTTGGCTCATGGCGGGTCTGCCCTAGGACATGGCCATCACCGTCGGGGCAGCACCTCTGCCTGGGGACCTGTGGAAGAGAGGGGTGGTCAGGGGGGGCTGGGGGCTGCAGGAGGTGCCCAGAGGGAAGGGGGACACGGCCCCTGGGTTTGGGGGTGGCACATGGAGTGATGAGGTCCCTGGCATGGACCCCAGTCAGGTCCTTGGTGAGGACTCTGGTGATGTCCCCAGCAGGGTCCCTGGTGATGACCCCGGTGAGGAGCCAAGTGATGGCCCCAGCCAGGTCCCCAACAAAGACCCCAGTGACATCCCCAGCAAGGACCCTGGCAGGGTCCCCAGTGAGGACTCTGGTGAGGTCCCTGGTGAAGGCCCCAGACAGGTCCCCAGTGAGGTCTTCAGCAAGGACCGCATCCCACTGCCTGGCCACCAGCACCTTGTCCCGTCTGGGCACTGCAGCCGGCACCAGCTTGGCCTGAGACACCTCTGCCAGTGCACCAGAGGCAACAACGTGCATGTGTCAACCAGATGACGTCATGCACATGATGTCATCCAGATGACATCATCTATGGGCCTCCAAGACAGTCCCCGGTGCTGTGGCGAGGGGATCCGGCTGCCCCCCGCCAGCTGCAGCAAGGGTTACAGCCTGCATGCGGTGCCAGCGAGGCAGGAACGGCTCTGGAAGACCAAACCCACTGCGACGGCAGGATGTGTGCCGAGGCGGCCGGGTGCAGTCCCCGGTAGCACCACAGCACAGGGCTGGTGCTGAGCGCTGGCGTCCCGGCACGGACCTCACACCCCGGCCGGGCCAGGCGGGTAAACCGCCCCAGGAAACCCTAATGGGAGCCTGCCCGCGCCATAATAGGATAAGTACAGAGTCCGGCCCCGGCAGCCCGCGGCCTCCCAGCGTTTTCCGGAGCAGCCCAGCTCCACCACCGAACCCGGCCAGGCCATGAGAACCGGAGCCGGAGCGGCAGGAGCATTGGCCGCCGGCGATTCTGTGCTTTGCACGGGGGAGAAATTCATTTCTGATGGGACGGGCTGGAACGGCGACAGCGTGCTCAAAATCGGAGTCGAGCCTTGGTCTGCGCTCGGCTGCGTGAGGCTGCCCCGGGGGGAAATCCCGGCAGCGGCGGGACCCCCGGCTGCTGTGCAATGCCCACGGGAGCGCGCTTGGAGCGCCAGCATCTCTGGAACGCCCACGGGAGCGCGCGTAGAGCACGGGCACCCCTGGAAAGCCCACGGGAGCGCGCGTAGAGCACAGGCACCCCTGGAACAGCTACGGGAGCGCGCGTGGAGCTCCAGCACCTCTGGAACACCCACGGGAGCGCGCGTGGATGGCGGCACCCCACGCAGGCCTCGGGGCGCGCGCCCTCGTCCCCCCGGCGCACCGCCCCCTCCGACTGTCCCGGGCTCGCGACGGGGGCGGAACCGCCCGCCCCCCGCGCCTTCCCGTTGGCCGAGGGCGCTGCCATTCCGCCGCCGGCCGTGACGCGCCCCGGCCCGCGGGACCCGCCGCATTCCTGCGCGCCCGCCCCGCCCCGCCCGGCCCGCTGCGCCCGGTACCGCACGGCGCGGCTCGGCCCGGGACCGCCCGGTAGAGCTCAGGACCGCCCGCCCCGGCCCGCCCCGCCCCGTCCCGGCGCGGCTACTCCCCCCCCTTCCCCGCCGCCAAAGTTTCCCGCAACTTTCCCGTCGTGCCGGTGCCGCCGGTGCCGCGTCCCTCCCGGCCCGTCCCGCTCCCCTCCTCACCGGTACCGGCGCGCGGCGGTGCGGGCAGCCCGCGCGGGCCGGGGCGCTGCCGCCGAGTCTCCTCCTCCTCCTCCTCCTCCTCCCCCCGCCGCTCCCGCCCCCCGCCCGCGCCCGGGGGGGCCGGTCCCGCCGCGGGAGCCTGGCCCGCGGCTTCGGTTGCGTGTCGTGCCCCGTCCGCGCTGCTTTGGGCCCGGGAGGAGCCGGGAGAGCTTTGCTCGTGTGCCCCTACTCACACGCGTGGGTTTCCAAGCTTCGCGTGGGCTTCCCACGCGTGTTTGCAGGCGGGAGGCCGTGCATGGCGCGGCACACGCGTGTGCCACGCTGACATGCTTGCACACGGGGGAGCGTGCTGGCGGGTGTTTCGGCAGGCGTGGCTGTGCTCAGGTGTGTCGCACGCTGGCGTCTGCCCAGGTGCGTGTGCACGGCTGTGCCCGCACACCAGCGTGCTGTGGCGTGCAAATATTTGCACGCGGAAGGTCGCACGCTGCTGTTTGCGTGTGCTCGCAGGCACGCGTGGGTATTTGCACACGAGCGTGGTGCACAGAGGGGCTTGCACAGGCGCGTGCTCCCGTGTGGGCACGCTCCCGTGGTATTTGCACACAGGTGTGCTGGCACACAAGTGTGATACACGTGGGGCTACAGCTGCCAGACAGCAGAGGACACCCAGCTGGGTGGGAGTGTCGATCTGATGGAGGGTGGGGAGGCTCTGCAGAGGGATCTGGCCAGGATGGATCCATGGGCTGAGGCCACTTCCATGAGGTTCAGCCAGGCCAAGTGCCGGGTCCTGCACCTGGTTCACAACCCCCGGCAGCGCGACAGGCTTGGGGACGGGTGGCTGGAGAGCTGCTGGGCAGAGAGGGACCTGGGGGTTTTGGGCAACAGCAGCTGAACATGAGCCAGCAGAGTGCCCAGGTGGCCAAGAAGGCCAATGACATCCTGGCCTGGATCAGCACCAGTGTGGCCAGTAGGACCAGGGCAGTTCTCTTCCCCCTGGACTGGGCACTGGTGAGGACGCAGCTCAAGTGCTGGGTTCAATGTTGGGCCCCTGACTCCAAGAAGGACCTGGAGGTGCTGGAGCGTGTCCAGAGAAGGGAACGGAGCTGGGGAAGGGTCTGGAGCACAAGTGTTGAGCCTGGAGAAAAGGAGGCTGAGGGGAGACCTTCTGGCTCTGTCCAACTCCCTGAAAGGAGGGTGGAGAGAGGTGGGGGTGGGTCTGTTCAACCAAGGACCAAGTGACAGGACAAGAGGGAATGGCCTCAAGTTGCACCAGGGCAGGTTTAGATTGGATCTGAGGAAAAACTTCAAAGGGCAGTCAGGTGCTGGAACAGGCTGCCCAGGGCAGCAATGGAGTCACCTTCCCTGGTGGGATTCAACAGGCGGGCAGACGAGGTGCTGAGGGACATGGGTTAGAGGTGGAATTGACAGTGATGGGTTTATGGTTGGACTCGATGGTCTTAAAGGTCTTCTCCAGCCTCCACGATTCTGTGACATTGGCCTGGCTCCTGGCTTTGTTCCAGCCTGGGCCTCGTCGGGGTCTGAGCGCTCCTGCAGCCGCTGGCACCTCAGCTGCAGTGCTGGGGCTCTGTCTGTCCCCGCAGGATTGGCATCGTTCTGCTCTGAATCCAGGAGCTGGAGGCTGGGCTTGGGGGGGATGGGATGTCCCTGCTCGAGGGTCCCCGTGGGTGAGCAGGTCCCGGACGGCCACGCAGCACTGTCCCTGCATCCCCGCACATCCCGACCAAGCAGCAAAATCCCAAACCACCATTTCCTCCCAATATTTTTCCCTTTGCTGGACGTTTTCCAGCCAAAAAACTGGGAAATCCAAGCAGCCAAGAGGATTTATTTCCTATAAGAACTGCAAAATGATGCCATGGGACACCAACATCCTTTTCTCTCCCAGCATCAGGGAAAGCAGGGAAAATTAAACCAAATTAAAGCAAAACTGCAACTGCCCATGCATGTTCTCTTCAAGCCCAGTATTTTTCCACTGGAAACAACCCCAAGTAGCTGGAGGCGGGGGATGCTTCGCCCTCCCACACCCCTGTCCCTGCATTTTGCACTGGGAATCCTGAACAAGGGCCTTTGCCTGCAGTTGGAAAGTGATTTTGCAGGCGGTTTGGCCAGAGCTGCCGGTGCATACTGGTGGGTTGGGTTTTAACCCGCTCCTGGCACTGGAACCGAGCTCTGAAAGCCAGCAGAGCTTTTTCCAAATGTGTCTGTACTCTTTGCTCAGACCTGAGCGTCTCGGTGACACCAGCAGGGTCAAGGATGCGTTGCAGCATCCTGGGATCTGTGGGTTTTGCCCTTGCAAAAATCAAACCTCCTTGGCCCAGGGCATGTCGCCGGTGGATGTGGACAGTGACCCATCGATGTGGCCCATGGACAATCCTCCTGGCACCCTTCTCCTCCAGCTCTGGGCTTCCAGCCTGGCCCAGGGTGCCTGGCCCAGGGTGCCTGGCCCAGGGTGCCTGGCCGTGCCCAGCAGACCCCCTTAAATCTGTCCCCAAAGGGCTCCCATCTTTGGGGGAAGGGGGGACACAGATGGAGGCAGGTCATTGCCCCATGCCATGAGCTGAGACCTGGAGACTCATTGTATGAGTGGCTGCAGGCACTGGGCAAGCACAGGGCAGCATCACTGTCCCATGGCAGGCACTGGTGTGGTTGAGCTGTCCCTGCTCTCTGCACCTCTGCATGTGGCCACGTCCTGCAGCTGGACCCAGCAGCCTCTGGAGCACAAGTTGAGATCTTTTGGGGCAAAACTAACCATTCTGGGGAAAAAAAAAGACCTTTTTTCCTTCAGCTGGGCTGCCGTCATGGCTGGGCGTGGGGCGGGAGATGCTGGCTCTGTCCAGCAGTAGCATCGAACTGTGGCATCATGGAATCACAGAGTACCTGGAGTTGGAAGGGACCTACAAGGACCATCGAGTCCAATGCCCTGCTCCTTGCAGGCCCCCACAACACCACTCCATACGACTAAGAGCGTTGTCCATATGCTCCTTGAGCTCTGACAGGCAGGTGCCGTGCCCACTGCCCTGAGGAGCCTGGTCCAGGGACCACCCACCCTCCCAGTGAAGAGTCTTTTCATCATGTCCAATCTGAACTTCCCCTGACACAACTTCATTCCAGTTCCTCATGTCCTACTGGTGATCACCAGAGAGAGGAGATCAGAGGAAGGTACAGTCTGTTATGAGGTCACCCCTCAGCAATGAGGTCACCCCTCAGTGATAATGAGCAATGAGGTCAACCCTCACCCCCCAGCCTTCTTTTCTTCAAGCTGAACAAGCCAAGTGACCTCAGCCACTCCTCCTAGGTCTTGCTCTTGAGACTTTTCACCGCCTTGGTTGCCCTTGTCTGGATGTGCTCTAATAGTTTGATGTTCTTCTTCTACTGAGGTGCCCAAAACTGCACCCAGGACTTGAGGTGGGACCACCCCAGTGCAGTCCAGGGTGGGACAGTCACCTCCTTGACCAGCTAGTGATGCTGTGCCTGATGCCCCCCCAGGACACACTGTTGATTCATATTCAATTTGCCATCAACCCAACCCCCCAGAGCTCTTTCCACGGGGTGGCTCTTCAGCCTCTCATCCCCCAGTTTTACGTATCACCAGGGTTGCCCCCTCCAAGGTGGAGAATCAGGCACTTGCTCTTGATAAATGTCATATGATTGGTGTTTGCCCAGCTCTCAGGCCTGCCCAGATCTGTCTGTAAGGCCTCTCTACCCTCGAGGGTGTCCACAGCTCCTCCTGGTTCAGTATCATCAGCAAACTTAATGTACATTTGCATCCTGTGTCCACATCATTTCCAAAAATATTGAAGAGCTTTGGCCCTAGAACTGAGCCCTGGAGAACTCCACTGGTGACTGGCCACCAGCCTGGTGTGACCCCATTACCCTTAGAGCTGGCCCCATCAGCCAGTTCCTCACCCAGCACCTGATGGAGTTGTCTCGCTGTGTGCTGGCCATTTTGTGCAGAAGGATACTGTGAGAGATGGTATCAAAAGCTTTGCTTAAAACCCCAAAACATCACATCTACTCGCTTCCCCTGGCCAGCTGGATGGGTGACCTTGTCATAAAAAGAAATGAAGCTGGTTAAGCAGGACTTTCCCCACATGAACCCATTCTGGCTGTGACCAATGACTGCATTGTCTCTCAAGTGTTTTTCAGGAACTCTCAGAATAACCTTCTCCATATTTTTACCAGCACTGAAGTGCGACTGACAGGTCTGTAATCACCAGGATCTTCCTTCATAGAATCACAGACTGGTTTGGGTTGGGAGGGACCTTAAAGCTCATCCAGTTCCAGCCCCCGTGCCAGCAGCAGGGACACCTTCCACTAGACCAGGTTGCTCAAAGCCTCATCCAACCTGGCCGAGAACACTTCCAGGGAGGAGCAGCCACAGCTTCTCTGGGCAACCTGTTCCTGTTCCTGTTCCTGTTCCTGTTCCTGTTCCTGTTCCTGTTCCTGTTCCTGTTCTTGTGCCTTCCCACCCTTCTTAAACATCAGGACAACATTTGCCAGCTTCCAGTCGCCTGGGATCTCTCCACACGCCCAAGACCATTGAAAAATGATGGAGTGAGGTGCTATGATGACATCGGCCAGCTCTTTCAGTGCCCTGGGATGAATCCTGTCTGGCCCCATCAACATGTGCATCCAGATGGAATCTGGAACAAGTTCAAGGTCAGCTGGGAGTTCATCACCCAGTCATGGTCTTCCAACACAGGGCTCTGGGGGTCCCAGGGCCCATCACTGATGTTAAAGAAGGAAATGAAGAAGACAAAGAAGGCATTAAACATCTCCATTCTGTCTGTGTCCCTATTTGTGAGGTGACTGACCTCCTCAAGCAATGGACAGATGTTATCTCTCATCCTCCTCTTGCTGTTAACGTATTTTAAAAGCCCTTTTTGTTTCCTTCACAGTGCTGGCCAGTGT
The DNA here is from genome assembly GCA_907165065.1 of Caprimulgus europaeus. Next base: position 22,474,021 of record OU015536.1, read on the forward strand.
GAACACTAATGGAGCTTTGGCCACACCAGTTTTCTCCCTGCACTGGTGAAGAGCTTCTCCATAGTCCTCCCACGTCACCCATCCGTGCTCCCAATGTCTGTCCAGGTTCTTTTTCCACCTGAGTCCTAGCAGCAGATCCCTGCTCAGCCACACTGGCCTTCTGCTCTGCTGGCTTGACTTCCCACCCTCATCAATCTGTGCCGTGGTGATGCTCCACTGGCAGCTTGGCTCCTGCCCCAGTGGCACTGCCGTGGTGCTGGTGCTGCCACAGCGTCCAGCCAGGCTCCTCAGCGTGAGAGAACAGGGCTTGCTGGTGGGTCAGTGATGGAAAGAAGCTCATTAGAGGTAGAAGGTTAATTATATCAGACATGCCTGGGGAACAGGCTGTCTTTGGGCCATGCCAAGTCACACAGCCATATTCTTGGGGTTTGGCCGTGACAGGGATGCTTCCCCCCTGCTCTGGTCCCTCACCAGGCTGTGAAAAGAGTCAGCAAAAGGAAATTTGAAAGTTCTCTTTATTTAATCTGCTTATCTGCATACGAACACTTCCTTTTCTGCCTCCCCAAGCACTGCGCAGGCAGAGCTGGAGTGGCCGACCCCACCACAGTGGTGCCGACACCAAGACCTGCCCATTGTCCAAGGTAGGGACTTCACCAGAGCCAGGGGGGCATGCAGGGGGCCGGTGGGTGCTGGGGGCTCATGGGGGGGCTGAGGTGCTCCCCACGATGGTAGAACCCACCCGAAGTGACAGCTGTGCCCTGCCATTTCTAGAGGGTGCAGCAAGGGAACGATGCTCTCTCCAGCTCAGTGGTGGTGGGGGTGGTGTTTGGCATTGCCAGGCTGTGCTGAGTGGCAGGGGAGGTCAAGGCAAGCGCCTGCATCAGGTGTCTCAGGGATCCGAGGGTTATGCTGGTGAGAGGTGCAAGGATTATTTATTGCAAAACACCCTAAAGGGAAGGTGGTGGCTGTCCCTCGTGGGGGTCAGAGGCCAGCCTGCGCAGGCAGCTGCCCACCCTGCTGCTGCTCCTGCCCTGGCAGGCTCCTGCTGCGCTGGCTGTCTCCAGCCTCAGCGCCTTGAGGCATCAATCTCATTGCTGCATCCCCAGCAAAACCCACTGGTGCCTGGGGGCTGTGCCCGGCCCCGCAGCCTCTCTCCCTGGCTGCTGCGGGTGCTGGCACCGCGGTGCGTGCTGCTGCGAGCGGCACGGGGTGCGGTGTTGCAATGGATGCAAATCTTGCTGCCAGCTGCCCTCCCTCCACCCTGCACCGGGGACGCTTCCTCCCCTCCCGCTCTGTGCCGCGCCGCTGCCAGCGCACCCCGGCGCCGCGGCAGAGCGTGCCGGGGACCCCTCTGGCTCGCAGGCTGCTTGCCGGGGAGTTGCAACCATGGCCTGGGATGGCAGCGAGGTCCAAGTCCCAGCTGGGGGGGAAGCGGGAGCCTTGCCCTTGTGGATTTACAGCCTTCATGGTAAAACACTCGTGAGGGGCATCCTGCACCCTGGTTGCTGCGGCAGCACCCTCTTTCGTGCCCCACATTCCTGTCCATTTGGCACTCCCAGGCTGGTGCCTGGCTGCTGCGATGGTTTCAGTGGGGCTTGGCTGCTGGGGGTGGTGGAAAGCCACCAGGACCCCATCCTTGTCCTGCACCCAGCATGTGGGAAAGGGCTGAGGTCCCAGGGGACATGGGTGGGGGCTCCAGGGAGCTGCCCAGGTCCCGGTACCTTCTTCAGGAGAGGACTGCGGCGATGCCTGCCCCATTGCTCATCACCCTCATCCTCTGCCTCACCCCCTCCATCCTGTGGGCTCAAGGTAGGGAGGTCTTCCTCTCCCATCCCAGCACTTTTGGGGCCATTTGGGGCTCCCTGGGCTGGGGTGGGATGAGGGGTGGAGCAGGGTGCTGGATGCTGAGGCTCAGCTCCCGAAATGGCTCTGTCAGAGCTGGAGGAGATGGAGAATGACACAGACAACCTGGATTTGGAGCTCCAGCAGGGCTGTGGCAGTGCCCTCCGTGCTAGGGAGAGGTGAGCACTGGCTCCCACCCTGCTGTCCCCCAGACACCCTGCACCCCCAGACCCACAGGGGCCAAATCCTGCTGCACCCTGCCCTGAACACCCTCCCTGTGCAGGTTAAACCGGCTGGAGGAGAAGTTGGCCCACCAGGAGAAATACAACTTCACGGGCAGCACGATCGAGGCCTATGTGTTCAAGTTCATGACCGAGCACTTCAGAGGGTTAAACCTCAGCAGCAGGATGGTTGGTCCCCTCCACACTGCTGGGGCTGTTCCCAGGGGATGCCTGTACACCCCTGGCCCCCCTTACCCCTCCACCCCTGGGGGAGGTGCTGGGGGGATGCTGGTGTGGCTGACACTTGCCCACACTGGGTTTCCATCATCCTCCAAGGATGCTTTAGGCCAGCAAAGCCCCCTGGAGATGTGGCTTTGCCAGGGTGCAGCAGGCAGCCAGGGCTGCAGGTCCCCAGCACCAGCTCTGGGATAAATCCTAGGAGTTGTAAAGCCAAGGGTTGTTCTGCAGCCAAGAACCAGGATTTCCATCCTGAAGCTCTTCTGATTTATGAAGAGGGAAGCCCTGGCCCCACCTCCCCATGGTGGGAAGGGAGAAGGAAACCGTGGCGGGGAGCGCACGGGCTGACTTCCTCATCCCGGTGCAAGGGGGTCGCATGGTGGCACCGCGGCACTTCCCCCAGCCATGGGGCTGCCCTGCCAGGGAGGTCCGGTCCCTCCAACCCTTCCTGCAGGACGAGGTAGGTTTTGCAGGCAGAGGGGCCATCCTGGCCGCTGGGACTGTCCCCTTGGGACTTGGGAGCAGAGACTGTCCGGAGGAGCCCACCGAGGTGTGAAATCCCACTGGGGAAGTGTCCTGGCGCGATGCTGTCTGCCCCATGCTCACGCCACGGCAGGGTTGGCAGTACAGTCGTGCCCACCCATGAGGTGATGGACCCCCCACCCACGGCCCTCCTGTGTGCCCAAGATGGGAGCAGCTGCCGTATCTGCGCATCCACAGGCACCGTAGCAGAGCTGGAGCTGCTGCTGGGGTGGAGGATGCTGTGGGTCACACCAGTAACTGGGGTGGCTGGGGTGGGGGGGGTGGGGGGACAGCACCCTAACCCCCCCAAGCCGGATGAGCACAGGGCAGCCAAGCCCACCTGTCCCCTGCCCCCGGCACAGGCAGGCCATGGCGAGAAGCACAGGCACACCATGAATTTCCCGCCGGAGCTTGTGGAGGGCACCCGGGAGCGGGGAGTGGAGCAGAAGCTCATCTGCATCTACATCCACAGCCCCTGCATCTTCCAGGTGAGCCACAGGTTCTCACACAGATCCCCTAAGCATCCTCGGCCAGCAGCACACCTGTCCCATCACCCACCTCCCACTGAGACGCTTGGGGCAGGTGGGGTGTCCTGGGAACCAGGGACTCTCCCTGCAGCACCCCAACTCTTGCAGGATGCCCACAACAGCTCTGTGCTGAACAACAACGTGCTGGGAGCCTTCCTGCAGAGCGGGCCTGTGGCTGGGCTCAGCCGCCCCGTGGAGATCCAGTTCTGGCACGACATGGTGCTGGTGAGCAGGGCTCCACCGCGGGCACGGGCCGGGGGGTCCCCAGCACCAGCGTTTCCCCTGGAGTTGGGGAAAAAACAAATGTCCTCTCTTTGCATTGGGACCAGAAGGCTTTTGGGGTCCCCAGGGAGCAGAGAGGGTCCCCAGCTCTCCCCCTCTGTCCCCTTGCCACCAGGATGACTCCAACGCCACCTGTGTCTTCTGGCAGCCTGGAGCCAGTAAGTGTGGCCATGGCCAGGACAGGGGCAATGCCACCTTGATGCCACTGTGAAGGCATTGCCTGTCTGCCTCTGGGGCAGCCCTGGCAGGGCTCTACATCCCTGTGATGTCCCTGTTCCCTGGCTGCTGTGCCACCCTCCAACAGCGGCTCTCCGGCAGGTGCGGGCAGCACAGGAAGCTGGAGCTGGCAGGGCTGTGAGACCACGCACAGGGAGGGCACCGTCATCTGCCACTGCAACCACCTCACCTACTTCGCCGTCCTGCTGGTCCACAGCCTCCTTTCCCCTTCCTCCTTACCTCTTCTTCCTTCCTTCTTCCTCCTTCCACCTTCCCTCCTTCCTTCTTCCTCCCTTCTTCTTCCTCCCTTCTTCTTCCTGCCCCATGCTCCTTCCTTCTTCCCTCCTTTCTGCTTCCTTCTTTCCCTCCTTCCTTTTTCCTTCCTTCTTCTCCCGCCCTTCTTCCTCCTTCCCTTGTTCCCTCCTTGCCTTTTCCTCATTCCCTCTTCCTCTTTCCTCCTTCCCTATTTCCCTCCTTCCCACTTTCTTCTTCCCTTCTTCCATCTTCCTCTTTTCCCCTTCCCTCCATCCTCCTTCCTTCTCCCCATCATCCTTCTTCCTCCTCCCTGGAGGTGTGGGGGTTCAGGGTGTATGAGGGGTGTCCTGCAGGAGAGGGTGGCCAGGGTGTGGTTTTCAGGGCAGCAGATGGGTGCTGCCATGGGACCTGCCCCAGCTCACCCCCTCCCTCCCCGCTCCCAGCAGCTCCCGGCGGGTGCCCTGAGCCCGGCCCAGCTGGCATCGCTCACCCACATCAGCACCATTGGCTGCTCCCTCTCGGCTGCTGCCACCCTCTGCACCCTCCTGCTCTGCTGCTGCTCCAGGTAGAGCTACGCTGTGCTGTGCCATGCCATGCCGTGCCGTGCTGTGCCATGCCGTGCCGTGCTGTGCTGTGCCATGCCATGCGATGTGATGCTGCACATGCCACATTGGGCTGTGCCATGCCATGTCGTGCCATGCCATGCTGTGCTGTGCCATGCCATGCCGTGCCATGCCATGCCATGCCATGCCGTGCCATGCCGTGCCATGCCGTGCCATGCCATGCCATGCCGTGCCATGCCACATTGAGCTGTGCTATGCTATGCTTCACCGTACCATGCCACACTGTGCCATGCAGTGCCGTGCCATCGGGCAGGCGCCTGCCAGCAACCCCTGCCATCCCTCCTCTTGCAGGCAGCGCCGGAGGGACAACACGACCAGGATCCACATGCATCTCCTGGCTGCGCTGCTCCTGCTCAACAGCAGCTTCCTGCTGAGCGAGCCGCTGGCTGCCAGCACCGAGGGACTCTGCCAGGTCACTGCCGCCCTGCTGCACGCTGCCCTGCTCTGCGTCTTGGCGTGGATGGCTGCCGAGGCCTTCCACCTCCTCCTCCTCCTCGTCAAGGTCTACAACATCTACATCCAGCACTACCTCCTCAAGCTCTCCCTCTTCGCCTGGGGTGAGTGGGCACCCACCCAGCGCAGCCTGCCCGTGGCGTGGCTGCCCTGGCATGGCCCCACGCCGCCTGTCCCTGGGCCCGCAGGTCTGCCCACGCTGGCCGTGGCGGCTGTTTTTGTCTTCAAGAGAGATACCTATGGGTACCACACCATCAGCACCTCTGAAGGACACAGGAACACCACTATGTGAGTGAGGGGGGCTGCCAGCTGCCCGGGCACAGCACGGACCCTGGGCACCCCAGGCACCCTGAGCACATGGGCACACTGGGCACCCCAGGCACCCTGAGCACATGGGCACACTGGGCACCCCAGGCACATGGGGCTCAGCCAGGGCTGGGGCCAGCAGACACCAGCCACAGCTCTGCCAGGTGCCACTTTGTGGTGAGCCCGGCTCCGCCAGCTGCCCACCTCCATCTCACCATGCATGGTGGCACCTGCTGCCATGCCCCTCCTGTGTGCAGCTTCTTCTGGCGGCTGCTGGCCCTTGTCCCCAAGAGAGTCCCCTCCTCCAGGTGCTGGCTCACCAGCCTGCCGGCCCATTATGCCACCCTCTGCTACGCCAGCCTCATCCTGCTCTTCAACACGCTGGTGCTGGGGAGGGTGATGATGATACTGCAGAGCATCCAGCGGCAGAAGGGGCAGGCGAGGAAGGACTGGGTGACAGTGCTGGGGCTCACCTGCCTGCTGGGCACCACCTGGGGCCTGGCCTTCTTCAGCTTCGGCATCTTCCTCGTCCCTCAGCTCTACCTCTTCACCATTCTCAACTCCCTGCAAGGTCAGTGGGGAGCACTGGGGAGTTTGGGGGGACGGGCACCCTGTGGCCTGGAAGCAGCTGGGTCCTTGTCACCTTCCTGCTTCTCACAGGAGCTCGGTGTGCCCGTGGCAGTGACCGTGTTGCTACCCACCCACAGGTCTCTTCGTCTGCCTCTGGTACGTCACTGTGCACCGCCAGAGCAAGCCGGGCTCCATCAGCAACACCTCCAGATAACGCGCCCCGACACCAGGGTGAGGGGCTGTGCGGGGAGCCTGGGAGCTGCTCTCCAAAGACGTGGCGTGGTGGCATCTCCCGGGCTGGACAGCTGGCGCCTGGACCTGGTGGGTTCCTTCAGGGGAAACGTTCGGGCTGCAAAGCCGGATTGCTGGGTGGTGGGAGCTGCCTGCTGCTGGGGGCTGTGGCTCGGGGCCCCATGGGCACCGCACTCCCCTGGGGACAGGGACTGTCCCTGCGTCAGCCCAGGGCAGTCCCGCCACCTCACAGCCCCTCCATTGACAACCACACTGGCTTCTTCTGCTGAAGGTGGACACTTCTCATTAAAAACGCTGTTTAATTGCTGATGCAGGTCTCCTCCATCACCAGAGCAGCGGTGGCGGCTCTGGCCAGGGTCCCACAGCAGCCTGCTGTCACCTGGTCACCCCTCACCGCACGGCGGGCAGAGCCGACGGCCACGCTCTGCCTTGTCGTTATTGGAGGTCCCACTAGATGGCACGAGGATTCCGAAGATGGTCCCAGCTCTGGGCTGTGCACATGGCAGGGCTGGACCTGGCAGGGTCCTCCGGTGCTACTGGTTAGTGGTACCAGTTAGCGGTGCCAGTTAGAGGTACCAGTTAGTGACACCAGTTATTGGTGCAGGCTAGTGGTGCCAGTTAGTGGTGCCAGTTAGTGGCCCAGATTAGCAATACTGGTTAGCAGTGCCGATTAGTAGTACAGGTTGGAGGTGCTGGTTAATGGTACCAGTTAGTGGTGCCGTTTAGTGGTTGGTACCAGTTGGTGGGGCTGGTTAGTGGTACAGCTTCGTGGTGCCAGTTAGTGGTACCAGTTGGTGGTGCTGGTTAGTGGTACCGCTTAGTGGTGCCGGTTAGTGGTACCAGTTGGTGCCAGTTAGTGGTGCAGAGGAGCCCCCTGACAGCCAGGAGGGGACGTCTGAACCCCCTCAGGGAGCTGCCACTGGATTGTCACATATGGGACAGGCAGAAGTGGGATCTCCCCGGTTACATCCCCCCAACCCATTCGGTGCTGGCATGGCTGCGGGCTGGTGAGCGTGACTGTGAGGCTGTGGCACCCCCAATCCCCCCTGACCCCGGGTTTTCACCCACAACGGAACTGCACCAAAAGCTTTCCTGCTTGCCCCAAAGCCAGCGCAGGGACAGAGACCACCCATAGCCCCGGGCCAGCGGGTCAGCGGGTGAGTCAGGCTTCAGCTTGGCATTGGGTGGATGTGCCGGAGCAGAGGAGAGGGTGGGAAGTGAGTAAATGAACTGGGAATTCGACTTTCCCTCGGCTCTCCCTTGAGAAGGCAGCCCCTGAGCCGAGCTCCTCACCATGACCAAACTCTTTGTTGGGGTTTAAGCAGTCCAGCCTGCGGGAAATGAGTAGCGAGGCCAAATTGCAGGGACTAAAACCATTGGTTGTAGGCGGCAAGTCAGCCCTGAGCCCCCGGTGCACCCCGCCTTAACCCAGAATTGCACCCACACTTCGGCCTTTCCTCGTGCCGGAGGTTTTGGAGCCGGCCGTCCTGCTCTCCCTGCCGCGATGCAGAGCAGCGTCACACCGCGGTGACGCCAACACCGTGGCAGTGGGGACCGCACCACCCCCATGCTTCTAGCTTGGGGGGTGTGCCAGCTAGGTGCCATTTGCTGGTGCTGCCTGTTTCTGGTCTGGTGGCAGGGGACTGGGCATCACTGGGCAGCCTCACAGGGTGACACACTCCCTGTCTCTGCCTTCCCGTTCCGCTCCGCTGAGCGGCATTTCCCTTCCTGGCTGCTTCCCAGAGCCTGGTTCTGGGCAGCAGTGGAAGCCGCTGGCTCTTGTCCTTTGTTCCCTGCAGAAAGGGCAGCCAGTGCCGCTGAGTTTCCATCCCTCCCGCTGGCGGCCAGGACAAAAGCCCGTCCCACCGGGCACCGCCATGTCCCCAGCTCGTGCCCATGCTCCCGATGAGCTGTGCATGTCTCACCACGCTGGTGGCTGGCTCCAGATATTAAATAAGAAGCCTGGGGCTTTGGTGAGGTGCCAAGCGCCCACCTCATCCCCCATGAGCCCCATCATGGGGGAATCACACCCCGGCTGTGGCGCCTCCATTCCCTGGTTACCCTCAGGAGGAGTTTTCCGTGCCCCTTCCTCCCCATCTCAAGATTTCAGGGCTTGGGGTGAGTCACACCAGCTGCTGCTGCTGCCTGTGCACTCACCAACACCGGCACAAGAACAAACTTTGTTCCGGTATCGGGTGGTGTCCGGAAAACCATTGCTTGGCTGGTTGCCTCCCGGCAGTGGGAACACGGCTCCTGTGGGACACAGTGACCCCTGAGGAGCTCGGCCCATTGCTGGTGACCCATGGGACACAGTGACCCCTGAGCAGCTCAGCCTGTTGCTGGTCACCCATGGGACACGGTGGTCCCTGAGCAGCTCAGCCTGTTGCTGGTCACCCGTGGGACACGGTGGTCCCTGAGTAGCTCAGCCTGTTGCTGGTCACCCATGGGACACAAAAGGTGCTTTTCCTGCTCTGCCCCACCAGGAGTGGGGTTAAAACACTCCCTGAGGTATCCTGGGAGCTCCCACCTCCCACCACCCCCAGTGCCCCCATGCCCCTAGGTCTGGGGCACCGTGTGCAGGAGGAGGGGGAGCTGGCCCGTGTGACCTCCCCAAGGAGAAATAATCCTGTTTACCTTCCCCTGCGCCTTCTTGGGCAGGAGGCCAGCTCCGAGCTGCCGCGGATGTGCCATCCTTTTTTCTGGTGACTTGGTGTCACCACGGTGACTTCACACCCTGGTGCCATCCCCAGCCCCAGGGACAAAGCTCTGGAAATACTGTAAATCCTCCAAATTTGGGGAAACAAGCAGCCAGGGAAGAGATTAAATCCATTGGGGAGTGGGAGGAGGTGGGCAAACCTCGGCTTCATTTTGGGATCCAGCTTTGGGACTTGGCTGCCAGGGAGCGGAGGAGCCCGGTTCCCACATCCCGCAGGAGCATCCTCACCCGCTGCTTGTGCAAAAACCACCGGGGACTCATTTTTGCCCAGAATCCCCTGATATCACAGCGAGTTTATTGACAAAGCCAAGCCCAGACAAAGCAGGTGGGTTTATTGCTCTCTGGACGGTTGGGTTTTACAGCCCTGGCACCCGGTGAGTCGCCGTTATCGTCGCTGAGAGATGGAGAAACCCTGGCGTGGGGACGGCATTCAGGAGCCTTAGGACCATTTAGGTTTTGAGGAAATTTTAGGGTTTTTAGCATCTTTTAGGAATTTTGGGGTTTTTTTTTAACTTTTAGGGCTTATAGGATCTTTGAGGAGTTTTAGGATATTTTAGAGTTTTTAGGATCTTTTAGGGCTCTAGGAAATTTTAGGGCTTTTAGGATCTTCTAGGGCGCAAAGCAAACTTTTAGGGCTTTAGGATCATTTACGGCTTTAAGATCTTTTAAGGGTTTTTAGGAACTATTAGGGCTTTAGTAAATTTTAGGGCTTTTAGGAACTTTCGGGAGCTTCAAGGGGCTTTAGGTTCTTTTAGGAACTTTATGGAGTTTTAGGGTGTTTTAGAGTTTTTAGGATCTTTTAAGGCTTTGAGGACCTTTTAGGAACTTATAGGGTTTCAAGGTCTTTTAGGAACTTTAATAGATTTTAGGATGTTTTAGGGCTTTTAGGATCTTTTAGGACTTTAGGATCTTTTAGGGGTTTTAGGAACTATTAGGGCTTTAGCAAACTTTAGGGTTTTGAGTAACTTTTAGGAACTTTAAGGGTTTTTAGGAACTTCCAGGGTTTTTAGGAACTTCTAGGGTTTTTAGGACCTTAGAACCTCAATGGGTTTTAAGATCTTTTAGATTTTTTAGGATCTTTTAGGGCTTTAGGAGCTTTTAGGGCTTTAAAAAACGTGTAGGGCTTTAAGAGCTTTTAGGGGAATTAAGAACTTTTAGGGCTTTTAAGAACTTTTAGGGGTTTTTAGAAGCTTTCAGGGCTCTCAGGAGCTTTCAGGGCTTTTAGGCATTTTAAGGGTTTTTTGGATCTTTCAGGGTTTTTCAGATCTTTTAGAGTTTTGAGAAGCTTTGAAGGTTTGGAGGAACTTTTAAAGCTTTGAGGAACGGTTGGGTTTTCAGGAACTTTCAGGGCTTTGAGGAACTCTCTAGGTCGAGTGATAAACCCTTTCCAGGCTGAGTGAGTGCCGCTGGCCTGAGCCCAAGGGCAAATGTCCTCTGCAAGGGACAACACAAGGATTTCCTCCCTCTTGAGCTCAGCCATCGTCTTTGAAGACAGCAGCCGGGCCTGCTGACTTACAGATAATCCCGATAACATCAACAAGTGCAGACGTCAACCTAAAAATAACTCCTGATAACGTCAAGTGTGGACAAAAGGCTCTTTGTTCCATAAACAGCGGCAAAAAAATGGCCCAAAATGTCCTTCCCTCACTGGGACAAGGGATCCGCACCTGATCCCCCCCTCCAGCAGGGCCCGGTCCCGCGGGAGCTGCCGCTGGGTTGATCCGTGTTATTCCCAGGAGGTGGATTTACGGCGTTTCCCGCAGGAGCCGGCGGGATGACCCGCGGTGAGAGGCTTGGCTCACTGCGATGCTGCCGCGGCTCCGGCTGCCATGAGCTTGTATTCGGAGCCAGCCGCGCTCCCGGCAGCTTGGCCGCGGTTGGGCTTCAAAGGCGGCCGCGTTAGCCACGGTCCGGCCGCGTGAGGCCGCGTGAGGCGCTTCCCGTGGCAGCCGCTTCCCGTGGGAGCCGGGGAAAGTCGAGGCTTGAATCTGGAAATTAAAACAAGCCGAGGGGTGAGGCGAGCGTGCGGGATGTCCCTTGCTCCTGGGGTCCCAGCGCAGGCTTGGCACCTCTGGTGCTACCGGCTGCCTTTTATCGCCTTGCCAGGGCGGGAGGTTGTTTCCACCCTTCCCCCAACAGAAAAAAAAGTCTCATTCAAGCCACTGAAAATATCTACAAGAGCAACTATTTACCCAGGGCACTTCTCAGACCCCTCCCCACTCGCCCTCCTCCCCCCGGCTCCCGGCAGCCCCGGCTTTCTCCCGCTCGGCCGCTTTCCAGGGCACACAAAGGGCTGCTATGGCTGGATGCGGGTACCCTTGGCAGCGGCTTTGTCCTCTCCAGCAGCGCCCAACGCTGCCACGATGCTTCCAGCCTCAGCTCCCAGTGCTGCTGCCACACGGTCCCAGGGGTGAGGGGTAGGGTGCCCATCTCCAGCCTCGGGATGGCTGCTCGGAGCTGAGTGCCCCAGCTGGGGGGGTCGCATCCAGGCTCTGCACCCCACATCCCAGCCCATCTCCTCCAGCCATGTGCCATGGGGGCACCCAGCTCTGCCCACTTCGAGGCCTGGGCTCCTTGGCTGGCTTCTCGCCTTCCTCGTTTCCTCCCGCGGGGAGCGGCACGGGGTTCGCAGGGACACGCTGTCCCGGCTGTTTTCCCATTAATTGTTATTTTTTAATCCCGTTCCCAGCCAGGCGTGCAGCCGCCCAGCTCCTGCCCTGCCCTGGCCACCCGCCAGCCCGCGGCTGAAGGGCACCCCCGGCTCCTGGCTGTCCCCAGCCCTGCTCCCCCAGCCCAGCCCGATCCTGGTCTAGGTCCTGCTCCCGCTGCCGGTGCTGGTGCCGGTGCCGGTGCCAGTCCCAGCGCTGGCCAGGCGGGGTGGTTCAGCCCGGCGCTCCCAGCCCGGTTCTCCGCGGCAGAGCAGGGCTGAGCAGAGCCGATCCGGACAGAGCCGAACTGGGCTGAGATAAGCCGAGCCGGGCTGTGCCGAGCAAGTGCCGTGACCAGGGACTGGTGGCCCCGCAGCCCCGCAGCGATCCCGGAGGGTCTCGGAGGGGTCGGTGCGGCGCGACCCGTCTCGGTCCCGCCCCGCTGAGTCACCGCCTGCCCGGGGGGACGGGGTGGGGCGGGGCAGGTTGTCCCGCTGCACCGCGCCGAGCCGAGCCGAGCCAGGCTGCAAGGTGTCGAGCCGAGCTGAGCGGTGCCGACCCGGGCCGAGCCGGGCACAGGTACCGGGGCGGGAGGAGCGGCTGGGCCGAGCGGGGGAGGGAGGAGGAGCGGAGGGGTCCGTTGTTTGCTCTCGGGAATACTGGGAAGGAATGCTGTGGGATCCCTGGTGCGGCAGGGGGGGGCCGGCGGGGGCTGGAGACACCCACTGTTATTATTATTTTTGTTTAAATTGGTGCGGAGGCGAGCGGTGTCCCCGGCCCCGGGCATGTCACCCCCTGGGGCCAGCCCAGCAGGACTGGGAGGGCACTGGGGCCCTGGTGCCACTGGGCAGCACCCCGGGTGCTCAGTTGGATGGAGCTCAGGGGGGCTCCGGGGGAGGTTTGGGGTGCACCTGCTCCGGTGGGAGTGGAGACATTGTGCTGAGCGGTGGGTGCGACGCCTCTGCCCGGGCAGGGACCGGGGGTCCCCCCACTACACGGGGTTCACCCTCGCCTGCCCCGGAGCCGGGCTGAATTCCCGGGCCACGAAGCCCCCTGAGCCATTCAGGACCCGCTGCTGGTGACACAACTGAGCCCCGCGAAGCCTCCGCCGCCACACCGGGCCTTGGGTCTGGCCACCATTTCCCACCCCACCAGCACACCCCATTCCTCCTCCTCCTCCCTCCCGGCGGAGGCTGCAGCATCCCCGTGGGATCGGCGTGTCTCGACAGGGTGATCTCCCTCCTCTAAAATGCCTGTTGGAGCCAGGATTCCTCCTCCAACATCCCAGCTTGCTGCTGCCGGTCCTGGCGTGCTGCTGCAGGACACGGGATGCTCCCTGCCTGCAAGCTGCCTGAACTGCCCCTCCAGAGGGACCAGCAAAACCCAGCAAGACCAGCTGGGGAATAGAAATTAAGTCTCCTGGAATAACCTCCTGGCAACCAGTTGGAATGGCTGTTGAGGAGGGAAGGCAGCCAAAGCTCGTCTACGGTCTGAGGGCTGCAGTAACCCCCCTCTGAGCTCCACCACCAGCAGGGAGCCAGGAGTGTTTCAGAGATGAGAGAGTTGCGGCTGTTCAGCCTGGAGAAGAGAAGGCTCCTGGGAGACCTTCTAGCAGCCTCCCAGTACCTGAAGGGGCTCCAGGAAGGCTGGGGAGGGACTTTGGACAAGGGCAGGGAGTGACAGAACAAGGGGTGATGGCTTGAAAGTGGAAGAGGGGAGATGGAGAGGAGATGTGAGGAAGAAATTCTTTGATGTGAGGGTGGTGAGACCCTGGCCCAGATTGGCCAGAGAAGCTGTGGCTGCTCCTCCCTGGAAGTGTTCTCGGCCAGGTTGGATGAGGCTTTGAGCAACCTGGTCTGGTGCAAGGTGCCCCTGCTGATGGCAGGGGGGTTGGGACTGGATGATGTTGAAGGTCCCTTCCAACCCAAACCAGTCTGTGATTCTATGTGTGTGTGTGGTGGGGGGGACAAATCCTTTAAGCCTGGGACCGCAGCCACCGTGGTGCCGTGCCCTTGCCGAGTTTGCAGCTCCCACATGAATTAGGCCAAGGCCTAAAAATGCTACATACTTGGTTGCAGTCCAGCTCTTAATCCCATGGCCTAGGGGCTGCTATTCGCAGAGCAACAGGTTTGCAGACAACTGGGTGCTGCTGGGACGGGGACCGCCGAGGCTGCCTGTCCCTGTACCTTGCGATGGCACCCGTGGGTGTCAGAGGGATGTGATGCTGTGGGGTCTGCAGACGGCATGGCGGGTGGCTCCCGGTGTGCCAGCCACCAGCGCCTGTTTTTCAGGAGGGCTCTGACCCACCAACTCCTTTCCCATCAGCTCACCGACAGCTGGGGTTTGCCAGGGATCTGGGGGGGGCCATGGCCTCTTACCTGGCTCCCTGGTTGCCACAGCCTTTGCCCTGGCTGTGCTTGACTTGTCTGCAGCTGGAAAACCGGACCCATGTTCAACCTCACCAGGCTCCAGGTTGGCTGCTTCCCATGCTGAACCCCATATGCCCAGGAGGCTGATTTGGGGTGGTACTGGGCTGCTCTGTGCTGTCCTGTGCCTCCCTTCCCCAGCACCCATGGCACAGGTAGGCAGTGGGGACCTTGCTCATGTGGGGGGACAAAACCTGGGAGGGGATGGGTTGTTTTGGAAGCCATTAAAACCCAGAGGGGTGGTTTGGGTGGAGGGAAAGTACAAGCTGACCTGGAGGAGAAGGCCAAAGGGTTGCTCCTGAAGAAGGCAGAGTGGTGGGAGCGCGCCATAAGGACGGGCATTGGTACCCCCAAGGCTGGTGATGCGGTGTGTGGGTGCCGGCGGGATGACAGCCCACACCACTGTTGTTCCCATGTCACGGCAGCCCTCAGTTCACCGCAGGTGTTCCTGGTCCCTCGCAGGCTGTTTGCAGCCCCTGCCAAAGCCGAAGCCACAGCCTTTGCATGCCACCACGCCGGGTGCCGCGTTGCCCGGCGCCGGAGGAAGCGCGGGTTTAGTTTGCTGCAATGTGTCTGTCTGTGGTGGTTTTTAGGAAATGGAATTTGGTTTTTTTAATTTTGTACCTTAAGACCCAGCTTGAAGCAAATGTTCCATCCCGAGAGCCTCAAGACACAGGCGCTGTGCCTGCGCCAGCCTCCCCTCGGCTCTCTCCACGCCTGCTCAGGAAGGGGTGGTTGCCAGCGGCTGGCGAAGGACAAATCTGACGGGCTGCTCTGCCGCTCCCGTGGGAATCTTTATCGGGTCTGGTTTTGTTCTGGTGGCAAAACTCAGCTCACGGGTGCTGGGGTTTGTGTGAAACTCCATGGCCTGGGAAGAGCTGAACCACTGTGTCTCATCCCGTGGCACAGGCTGGGCTCAGCCAGGCTGCCGGCGCGGCACAGCTGCTGCTCAGCTCCTCGGGCATTAACAAATGTACCGGGTTGGACCCTGCCGCCCACCGGCGACGGGAAAAGCTCGCATGCCAATGCCGTGAATAACGTGTGGCTGGCCCCTGCGCACATGGGCCGCTGCCCAAACACAAGGGCGTTTTGAGAAGCACCCGGGTGACTGATGCCAGAGCATCTCCTTTGCCAGGGGGTCCCCACCGGGGTCCCGACCTCCTGGGGCAGCTCCAGTCCAAGGGCATATTGGCTGTGGTCCATATGATGGAGGCTGGTTGTGCAGAGCTGTTCTGCATATTGGGGAGCCCATCCTGGCTTGCCTCTGCGTGCCTTAGTTTCCCCATCCAGTTCCTGAGACCTTGCCTGAGTAACAGGCTGTGGGTGATCAGCTGCGGGCTTGCTAGCACCTTGAGGAACAGAGCATTGGCATATTTTCCTAATGGACCTCGAAAGAAAACAGGGAGAAAAGCCCCTGGATCTCCCTATTTCCGGTGTTTGTTCGAGGCGTCAGACCATCCTCCCTGCTCGGGAAAAACGTCATCTCCAAAGGCTTAAATACCTGCTGCCAAGGGACAGAACAGTGAGGTGGCACTGAACACTGGGCTTTTTCTTTTTGTGAGTTTTTAGATGTTTCTTCCCATCTGCCTCCAGGTTTAGCGGCCACAGTATCATTCCTCAGCTTTTCTTTCTGCCACCGGCGTGTCCTTGTCAAGGCACTGGGAGGACACAATGCGATGCTCAGGGCGGAGCCTCACTCTGTGCTGGTGGCAAGGGAGCCTGCTCCAAACTCCTTAGCCCCAGGGATGTCCCCACCACCTCTTTTTACACGATCTGTCTGATTTTGGGGCCAAACCAGGAGTTTTTCTATGCGGTATTGTTCTCAGAGGAGCTGAACTCCCCAGCTGGTGCAGTGGGTAAAGCCATCCGGCCTTGGGGATGCTGGAGTGGAGGGGTTGGTGCCGAAGCGCATCTCTGCGTAGTCACCGCGGTAGCTTCAAAAGGGGCTTCTGAAGATGGGTTACACTGGGGAGATGTCCCCGAGTGTCATGCAGGGATGGGGTGACGGGGCAGGATCCAGCCCCAACACGGGCTCGGTGCATCTGCCTTCCTCTGGTGCTGCTCATGGTTGGTGCTGATGGGAACTGTTTTCCCGCCGCAAAACCATTTTCAGGGGATTTTCTCTCGCTATTGTTCGGCTCAGGAAACAGCAATCGGTGTCGGGGTGAGCGGGACCATATAGGGCTTGGAGGGGAAATACCAGCTCCCCCACCCACATCCCCGCAGGAGTTTCTCATCCCAGTTGAGTAATGGCTGAAAGAGGCTGATCCTGTCCTCCCATCCCAATGAAGTCCCAACGGAGGCAGCACAACAGGGTAGGCTGAAGCCTCGTTGGGATTCAGCATTCCTCGTCCCACGGGATTCAGCATTCCTCATCCAGAGGGGGTGCTTTCCCAGCATGCCGGCTCTGCACCATCATGCCCCGGCTGGCGTTTGCGTGCCTCTGTTGCTTTTAAGCGATCCAGGTGTTTCCCATCACCGCCGGCACTTTGCCACCCCGGGGCCGTGCTTCGCGGATATGTGTGCGTGATTCCCAGGTGTGTGGCCAGGTACTGGGACGGCGGCAGCTCCATCCACATCCAGCTCCTGCTGCTACGCCGTGCCTGCGCCGTCCCCTCCCGCTGCTAAGCCGTGCCTGCGCCGTCCCCTCCCAGCTCACACCCGGGAACCTCGTTAGCGCTGCCCTCAGCAGGTTAATGACCAACCCAAGCCCCTGTCTGCTGGTGCTGAAGTGCTGGTAAGACGGGGAGGGACAGCGAGTGGGTGACAGCAGGGCGAGGGGGAGACGCAGCTCGGTGCGTCCCAGCAGTGCCGGAGATGCAGTTTGCGGCACAGGGGAGGTGGAAAGCGCGATGGGAAGGGCTGTGGGTGCGAAGGCTGCGGCTGGGTGGAGCGCGTGGGTGCAGCAGCACCTTAGGGTGCTCAGTGCTGGCCTTGGTGCAGGTCACAGCAGTCCTGGCTGCATCTAAAGACAAAGACGGTGGGGCAGAGTGCAGGATGAAGGGATGGGGAAAGGGGAGCTGGAGGATGTTGTCTGGCCAGTTGTGAGGGGCAGAAGGGGCTTTGGTTGCTGTACTGGCATCACCAGGAGGAGTCTGGCAGAGCCTGTTTCTGCCCGGCTGAAGTGACGGAGCAGTTTGCAACGTGCCCAGCTCCTGGGCTAATCTACAGGAGCTGACAACACCCGAGAAAATAGTTTAAAGGCTGGTGAATTAGGAAACCACCGTTACCTTCTGTTCCTATCGCTCACGATAAGAAGCCAAGGCCCAAACCGAGATGTGAAGCAGGGAGCGGAAGAGGGGACCCTTCCTGTGTCAAAGCGTTGGCGGTTGGCGCCCGTGCCGGGGCGGGGGGGCACCCTCCCCGTGCCGAGAGCCCAGGGATCCGGCTGCTGCGTCCCCTGACCTCAGCCCCGCAGCCGGGAGGGATGGCCGGTGCTCCTGGCTCCTCCTGGTGGCAGAGACACTGGGGAGCTGGTGCTGACACCAACCCGTGTCCCACCAGCACAGCCTTTTGCTCTCCATCCCCTGACCCCATGGTATGGCTGACACCCAAATACTCATGTGTGCCCTTTCCTTTGTACCCTTTCAGGGTCTGCTTTCTCCTCGGAGGCCAAGCCAAAGCAGAGAGCTGCTCAGAATGAAAGTCCTCCTTCTGCTCCTTCTCTCCTCTCTCCAAGGTAGCCTCCCCCAACCACGTCCTGCCCCAGGATGGTGGGCTAGATTTGGGCTGCTGGAAGTAATTGGTAGCCCCAAAATACTGGTTAGGGGGCACAAGGGGTGTTTGCAGCTGTAACTTCCACCAAAGTTTCATGGGCTGACATGCCTCTGGTGGGACCTCTGGGGCAGGACAGGTCCTTTCCAGGGAAAGGAGATGGTGTCCATCCATCCCTTTTGGGGATGGAGAGGTCTTCTGTCAGTCTCTGCCAGTATGGGTGGTGGCATCTGGGAGAGGGTGGCCCCAAGAAACAGGAGGTCCTGCTGTCCCAGGAGCCCTGGTGAATGGTTCCAGCCACATCGGGGAGGTGGCTGACACCACGCAGCCCCTGCAGGGTGGCAGGGGCAGAGAGCCCGGTGTGCCACGTGCGATGGCTGCCGCAGGGGTGCCGTGTTTGCCAGGGCTGGCCCCTCCGGCTCAGCCGGTGTCTCCATGTTCTCGTGCAACGCAGGGGTGGGAGCCAGTGGCCAACGGGAAGAGGATTTCCGCTTCTGTGGTGACCGAAACCAGACCCAGAGCAGCGCCGTCATCTACGAGCATGGCCCTGCCACCATCTCCATCGAGAACACGGCCCAGGCGCTGATAGTCAAGAGGCCCTTTTTGCCCAGCAGGAGAAACTCTTACTACAAGTATAGCTTGCCCCCCACTTTGGGCAGGTACCGCTTCTGCATCTACTGGTTCAAGGTCAACAGGACCCTGAGGCTGGCGTACGGGAAGCAGAGCTTCCTCCTGGGTGGGGACCCATCCAGCAGCATCAGCCGGGGGAAGGAGGGTCAGAACACTGAGAGAACCAACACCTCCATCTTCAACGTCTCCTACGTCTTAAAGGGCGGGAAGAACATCTCTCTTGACAGTGCATCTGAATACTTCTTCCCTGGTAAAGGCAATGATTTTCATGAAATCAAGGGTTCGGTTCATCCCCAACTCATTGCAGCCATCAGTAGAGCATTGGTGGTGTCCCACTAGATGGTAGAGCATGATGAGGTGAAAACACAGCTGAAGGGTGATGGAAGGGGACGCAGGTTTGCCTGAAGCAGCCTAGAAGCAGGCCTGGTACCCAGGCTCCCTAGAGGTGAAGATGGAGATTTTCAAAGGTGTTTTGCCCCTTAAGATCCTGGGAAACTGTGGGCTTTGCAGAGGTCTCCGAGGGTCCCATCTGCACTGCTAGGCACCTAGCTAGCTTCAGCCAACCTGATTCCAATGGCCTCAGTGGGAGCTGAGCTCCAGGCAGCCAGAGAAGCCCTCTGGGTTGAGGTCTCTGTGAGCTCCCTGGGCTTAGGGCCACCTTGAAGCCCTCTGCTTTCTGCTCCCACCAGAGCTGCTCCCAGTTGGTTCGGAGCACGGGGAAGCCAGCTCTGCCCATGCACCTCACGGCATTTCCCTCCATGTGTCCATCAGCCTCTCCGGAGACCATGCCTGTCTGGGAGCAGGACGTGGAGACGCAGCTCACTGCACTGAACAGCCTCATCACCCAGCCCCTGGCACCTGCCCTGGGAGCCACAGAGCAGCAGATGCTTCGCAGGTGAGTCCCTGGCTTGTGCTGTTGCCATTGCCATCGGCGCAGCGCCCACTGTGCCCCGCTCACTGCACCGCTTCCCCAACAGTAAGCTCGGAGAGGTGGAGAAGATGCTGGCCAAGGTGGAGCTTGAAGGGCAGAACCAGACCTTTGGGAACGCCACGGTGCATGCAACCGTCCTGAGGGTCCAGCCCACTCAGGCTCCTCAACCCCTGGCCTTTGCTTCCCAAAGAGAGGTGGGTCCTGGGCAGCCTGCCCTGGTGGTCTTGGCCCACTGGCATCCTCTCCCAACCTCTCTCCTGATGAGTCTCTCCTTGCAGGAGGGTGGAGCGGTCCATGGGTTCGCGGTGGACCTGCCAAGCAGCCTGTTCGTGACGGTGAAGGAGAGGGAGGAGATGGTGGAGCACAGGGTGCTCCTCATGGACATCAACAGCCAGACCATGTTCCAGGTAAGGCCCATGTGCATGGCATGGTGGGGTGTCCCGCTGTGCCGGGGGCTCCAGTGGTACAGGGCAGCAGGGATGCCACCCAGACCAGAGCCCTGGTGCTTGCTCAGAGAAGATGCTTCACAGATGAACTAGAAGCTTGACAGGGAATGAAGCATGGGATGTCCTTCTTGGAAACTCTCACTTGCTTCATGCCCAGCAGCAATCCCTTCCCATGCTGCCATCGCCTCCTCTTCTCCCACAGGATAAAAACAGAAGCCATGTCCTGGGTGACAAGGTGGTTGGCATATCCCTAGTGGACATGGTGGTGGCCAACCTCTCCGATCCAGTGGTCCTCACTTTCTTCCATGACCAGCTGCCGGTAGGTGGGGAAACAGCCTCCTCAAACCTGGTCCCACTGGGAAAGGAGAGGCAAGGAGGGATCAGGGCCTCCCACCTTAGAGAGTGGTCCCAACCCAGCAGGTCCATGCCCTTGGCCTGCCTGCACAGGGTCTACTGTGTCTTCTGGGGCTGTGGCACAACCATGGCATCACCGTATGCACTGGTGGTTGTGCTGCTTGTGCCCATCCAGGAGATGTCGCCTCCAGCACAATCTCCAAGGCTGGGGGACACTGAGTTAACAGTCCCTTGGCTCATTCATGGTCCTGTCAGGTGCCTGCTCAAAGCTGAACCCCTTGTTTGAAAAAGGGGACCTGGCAGGAGGTACCTGCTCCATGAGCTGCCAGGAGAATGGTCTCCACCTGGAGCCTGCTCCCATGATACAGGACAGTTTGAGACCGTCCCGCCTCTCGCCCCATGTTCTCTGCTATCAAGTGTGCTGGCCAGGCAACAAAGTCCCAGCTGCATCCTGATCAGGGCTTGTGGTTTTGTCCTTTCAGAGGAATGTGACCCCGCTGTGCGTCTTCTGGCAGGAGGACACCACGGGTGAGTGCCCCTGCACTTGTGTGTGAAGCCAGGAGTTGCCTTTGCTCCTTTTGCAGGGCACCACAGACCTGCTGGTGGGAGTAGGAGTTGCTCTGTACCTCCCTCCCTCGCTCCAGCTCCATAAACCTTTCCCACAGGGCTGATTTCAGGTTTTCCCCTCCATAGCTGACCTAAGAGCTTTCTCCCTCCCTAGGGATGGCTCCTGGTGCTGAGGGTGCTTGCTGAGTGTGTGCTTGGCATGGGACAAGCTGGGACCCCCCACTTCTGTCCTCTCCCCTGCCATGGACACCTTGCCCTGGAGATCCACAGACCCGAAGCAGATGTTCCTGGTGCTCACCAGACACTCTCCCTTTCTCTTGTGCAGCCAGCTCTGGGAGCTGGGACAGCTTTGGTTGTACAACGGTGCCGGGGGGTAGTCAGACGGACTGCAGATGCAACCACCTCACCTACTTTGCTGTGCTGATGGTGGGTAGTGCCTTCCCACAGCTCCCTACATCGTTCGCACCAGCTGGTTTTCCTCACCATCTCTCGTTCCTCCCTCTCCTCAGGTGTCCTCCCCAGAGATCACCTACGTACACAGGGATTACCTGAGTATCATAACCTACATCGGCTGCCTGATCTCGGCTTTGGCATCCATTTGCACCATCTTCTTCCTCTACTTCAGGTACAGTCTGACAGGTCACTCCACACTCCCCACCTGCATCCTGTGCATTGCCACCACACCTAGGTGGCTGCAAGCTCTCCAAACACGGTTGGTGGCCTGGCTAGAAGCATGATGAAGGACCCATGCTTGAAGAAAGCAGAGTTCTCTCCAGGAACCACCCCCTTGGCCAGGTCTCCCGCAGGGCGCTTGAAAACACAAGCTGGAAATCAGCTTGGCTGTGTCCAGTGGAGAACATGAAGGTCTTCTGAGTCCTATCACTGATCCTACATGGATGATTCAGAGCTGAGATCTGTCTCCCCCTAACCCCCATAGCCTAGACCTGAAATGCAGGGTCAGCTGCAGGGACCTGAATTTGCACATGTAATGGGTGGTCCCACTCATGGGGTTAGGCTTCCAGCCCCTGATGCCACCAGAGAATCTCCTGGCTCTTCTGGTATGGAGCTGTGAGTTGTTGTGGGACACCAGGGATGCTGGCCAGGCATGGTGGTGAGGTCCCCCCTCCTCACTTCTCCAGAAGCAAGCAGCGAGACCAGATCACGAGCATGCACATACACATGAACCTGCTGGGCGCCATCTTCCTCCTGGACGTCACCTTCCTCATCTCTGAGCACTTGGCTTCCAGCAGCAGCGAGGCAGTCTGCAGAGTTGGGGGGCTGTTGCTGCACTTCTCCCTCCTGAGCTGCCTCACCTGGATGGGCATCGAGGGCTACAACCTCTACCGGCTTGTGATTGAAGTCTTCAATGCCTACCACGACCACCTCCTCCTCAAGCTCTGCCTGTTGGGCTGGGGTGAGCATGGGGGAGGCAGAGGTGCCCTGAGGGCACAGGCAGCGAGGTGGAGGGCACCTGGGTGGGTCTTTCCCACCATGGACAGTGGGGATGGAGACGTAGCTGTGTGGGAGCAGATGACTGAGGGAAGAGAGGTCTCTCTGTCAAGAGGCTTGATGGAGGAGGAGACTTAGCGGCTGAGAGCAGAAGATGGTTCTAGAGCAAGGGTGGGTCACCCTGGTGGTCACTAAGCAAGGGAGGCACGTGAGAGCCACTGCTCAGAGTCTTCAAATAGCAGTGGGATGCTCTCTTTCTGAGAGGAACATCCAGCACAGCCCAGAGATATGGGCTTGATGCAGGAAGCACCCACGTATCTCTGCCATGCTCTGGGCAGGAGGCCGCAGTGGGAAGATCTCATGATCTTTTGTGGCCTGAAATTTCACAGCCCTGGGAGGTCCCTGGCTGGGGTTGGTGCAGCACAGCTTGCTCCCAGGCCAGGGCTTGCACCAGGTGTCCTTGTTGTGTGCTCCATCCTTGGTTCCCCCTTCGAAGGGAGGACGTTGCTTTTGACTCTGTACAGGGAGAAAGAGGCAACAAGTCCTTGCAGAATGTCTGAAGCCCTGGGACTGGGGCAGCCCTTCATTCTGTTCTTGCCCCACAGGACTCCCCTTTGTCTGTGTGGCGCTGATCTCCCTGGCCAGCTGGACCAACTACGGCCCCTTCTCCATTCCCCTTTACGAATCTGTGGGTGGCAGATCCACCAACGCCATCATGTGAGTCGTGGCAGATGGGCTGCTGGTCCCTGGTCTTGGCTGAAGTAAACTGGCTGAACCTTCACCGTGTCTTACCGGGGCTTTCCTCAGCCCAGCCGGGGCTTTCTGGGGCTTTGTGCAGGGTGGTGGCAGGGGACCCCCCCTCCCTGTTTAACTGAGCTGGGTGCTGGGTTTGCACCACACCCTCGAGTTTCCCCCACCCCTCCAGCTCACCTCCCTGTGGGATGACACAGCATAACCTTCTGCACTTTTTCCCCTGTCCAGATGCTGGATCACAAGCCCCCTGATCCATAACGTCGTGAACCTGGGTTTCTTCAGCCTGGTGTTCCTCTTTAACTCGGTCATGCTGGGGGCCATGGTCCGGGAGATCCTGCGGCACAACAAGAAAGGCCACAAGCTCAAGCATGTCCTAGCCCTCTTCGGGCTGAGCATCCTGCTGGGCATCCCCTGGGCGCTGGTCTTCTTCTCCTTCACCTCTGGCATCTTTCGCCTCGTGTCCCTTTACATCTTCACCATCGTTAACTCCCTCCAAGGTGAGCCTGGGACTCTGGGCTTCTCTGGAGGGCACTGGAGCTCCCATGGGGTGCTGGTGGGGTGGCGATGGGCTATGAGAGGAGCTGTCTTGGGCAGGTTGGCTGGCTCACTCTCAGCTTCTGTTGGTTCTTACAGGGGGTTCTCCCACCCTCGCTTCCCCTTGGGTGTCATGGAATCATAGAATGGTCTGGGTTGGAAGGGACCTTAAAGCTCATCCAGTCCCAACCCAAACACCTTCCTTGCTCAAAGCCTCATCCAGCCTGGCCTTCAACACTTCCAGGGAGGAGCAGCCACAGCTTCTCTGGCCAACCTGGGCCAGTGTCTGACCACCCTCACACCAAAGAATTTCTTCCTAATATCTAATCTAAACCTGCCCTCTTTCAGCTTAAAGCCATCACCCCTTGTTCTGTCACTCCCTGCCCTTGGCCAAAGTCCCTCCCCAGCCTTTCTGGAGCCCCTTCAGGTACTGGGAGGCCGCTGGAAGGTCTCCCAGGAGCCTTCTCTTCTCCAGGCTGAACAGCCCCAACTCTCTCAGCCTGTCCTCACAGCAGAGCTGCTCCATCATCCTCGTGGCCTCCTCTGGACTGGCTCCAGTAGCTCCATGTCCTTGTGCTGTTGGTGGCCCCAGCACTGGAGGCAGCACTGCAGGTGGGGTCTCAGGAGAGTGGAGTAGAGGACAATCCCCTCCCTGTCCCTGCTGCCCACGCTGCTCTGGGTGCAGCCCAGGACACTGTTGGAGTCTTTTTTTCCCAAGTAACAAGTGACAGGACAAGAGGAAACGGCCTCAGGTTGCACCAGGGGAGGTTTAGATTGGATATTGAGAAAAGCTTCTTCACTAAAAGGGTTGTCAAGCATTGGGACAGGCTGCCCAGGGAGGTGGTGGAGTTTTTAAAAGATCTCTGGAGGAGTATTTAAAAGATCTCCATCTCTGGAGGTATTTAAAAGATTGATGTGCCACTTAGGGACATGGTTTAGTGGTGGACTTGTCAGTGTTTATGCTTGGACTTGATGATCTTAAGGGTCTTTTCCAACCTAAATTTCTCCCTCCTGTCCCAGGTTTCCTCATCTTCCTCTGGTACTGGACCATGGTGCTGCAGGCAAGGAAGTCCCCTGATTCACAGAGCAGCTCTGACAGCGTCAAACTGCAGCCCAACAGCAGCCAGAGCCACCTGGGCTGAGCCCCGTGGTGGCCGTGCCAGGGCTTCCCGCATGGACAGCGCGGAAAGGGCCAGCGCCGTCCGCTCTGCTGCTGCACCCACCCCGTGGGGCTGCTGGGGGTCCCGGGACCCGCAGTGGGACCGGCCACCCCTCACCCCTCACCTCTGCCGGCCGCCTCCCCAGCGTTCCCACCCCTCCGTGTCCCGCCGGGCAGCAGCGCACCCCTTGGCACCCTCGGGGCAGGAGGAGGGGTGCTGGCCTGGGGCTGTGGAAAGGGAAGGGGCAGGGACAGGGTCCCCGGTGCCTCTGGACGTCCCCTCCCGTGCCCCAAGGCCAGGGGTGATGGGTGGGAAAGGCCCCATCTTCAGCCCTTGTTGGTGGTCACCGAGAGGGTCCTTCCCTAGTGGAGACAGAGTCGTTGCCCCTGCGCCCCCCTCTAGCAGCTGAAATGATCTATTTTTGTTATTTTGTTGGATGTATATTTTCGGATGGTGTAGAAGTTTAACGAGTGCGCCTGCACACCGGACCTGTGCCCATTAAAGTTGTTCCAGCTCGGAGGGTGGCTCGCTGGGGTCTCTCTGCTGGGTGCATTGGTGGGGTCTCCCATGGCATCCATCCCTCAGCCAGGGTTGTCCCGTCCCCGGGGCAGGACCCAGCGTTTCCCCCTGCTGAGCTGGGACTGGTAACGGCCACCCTAGCAGAGCACCAGCAGCCTGGTGTGGTAGGGGTTGGGGTGGTAGAGGGAGATGAGGTGGCTGGGGAAGCTGCTGCAGCCTCCATGGACCGTCACCTCCCAGCAAAGGATGCTGGTGGAGGACGGGGATCCAGAGAGGGAGAATTTGCAGGATGGGAATTGCCTCCCCCAGTGGCTGCTGGGCCAGACGGAGCGTGGCTGTCCTGGCTGTGGAGGAGATGCAGAAGGCGATGGTGAAGATGGAGGAAGCCATGGCTACCCCACAGCCAGCACCATGTTTCACCAGTACCTCCTGCACAGCACCATGTTTCCCATCCCACCAGTTCCCCTTCGAGATGATGCTCCATTTGTGGCTCATCCCCCTCCACCCATCTCCCAGCTGGGGCAGAGGGATCTTCCTGGTGATGCCTGATGGCATGCCCAGTTTGGGAGAGGGATGTGGGGCCATCGTCCAAGGATCTGGCAGGATGGGAAGGAGAAGAGGAAAGAAAGAAGCCCCGAGTCAGCAGGGGGAAGTGGCCAAGAGGGAAAGGATGTGGCTCTGACAGTTGCCACCGTTGCTGCAAGCTGGGGCAGGAGGTCACTTGCCAACCCACAGGAAGGTGTGAGGGGTTTGCAGAAGGGAAATGAGGACACGGCCGTTGCCTCAGGAGCTCCTGCAGACCCCAGGGGAGCGCTGGGAGGAACAGAGCTGCCAGGACGAGGGGAGGAGAGTGTGGTGGGAAACCCCACAGAGCAGCATGAACCTGCTCCTGGACACCGTCCTGCTGCTCCTGCTGCTGCCCAGTGAGTGGGGGGTGAGGGGGATGTGGGCACCCGCAGCGTGGGGGGTTGAGGGCTTAAGGGAGACGTTTTTCTGTGGGAGAGTGTTGAGACAAAGACCATGGCGGGGTTTCACCCAAAATGTGTCCTGGTCAGGAGGGAGGGACACCCCTGGGATGTGCAGAAAGCTGTCAGAGGTGAGCAGTGTCAGGGGGTGCTTCTGGGGGCCATTTAAAGCCCTGGACCAGCAGCCCAGGGTCACTTCTGTGAGCCACCCTGGGGGACTGGACACAGTGACATGTCAATGCAGGCACAGTGGCTTTGCCTTCCCCATCCCTGAGGGCTGTCCAGTTGCTTTGTGAAGCCCATGTCCCTGTAGGGCTGTTGCTTCTGAACCTGGCAGCTGCCAGATTCTCCTGCCTCCCTCTTCCCCGTGGGCAGGGGGAGGACTCACCCCAGATTTGGGGGTTTTGCCGCGTTTCACAGCACGCTCTTCTTGCAGGCACTGCCGGGGGTCAGGAGAGCTGTGCCACTGAGTGGCCCCCCTGACCCCTGCCCTCGCCCCAGTGCCACAGCACCCAGTGGTCACCCCACTCCCCTCCTCCCCAGCACTGGGGCGGGGTGATGGGCACCAGCGCTGCTGTGACGTGATGGTGGAGCTGGAGGAGCAAGGTGATGAGATCCTCAGCCCCGACTTGCCCCGGCTCTGGCAGCCCCACGTGTGCCTGCCTGCGGGAGCGCTGGCCCAGGTAGCAGGCAGGGGTGGCCACGGTGGGGTCTGGGGGCTCAGCCCCCCATGTTCCCCTGTCCCACAGCCCTCCTGTCCCACAGGCTGCTGCAGTCAGTGGGGCTGGCGCGGAGCAACGGGGTGAAGGTGCTGCTCCTGAACATCAGCAGGGATGTCACACATGATGTCCTCATCGCTTTTTCCCCCACAGAGGTGAGATGTGCCTGTCTCTCTCACTTGGAAGGCCCTATGCCTTCCAGTCATCCCTCAGCCCCTGCTCAGGGACTTGGCGTGTCATGGTGTGCTCTTCCTCCACGCTGCTCCGTGGGTTGCGTCATGGACCCACGGTAGCTTTAGCATCCTCAGTTCCAGACAGAGTCCAGCAGAGGCCACAAAGATGATTGATGAGGGGCTGGAGCATCTCCCATATGAGGAAAGGCTGAGAGAGCTGGGACTGTTCAGCCTGGAGAAGATTGAGAGGGGATCTGATCAATGTCCCTAAATACCTGAAGTGTGGGGGCCAAATGGATGGGGCCGGGCTCTTCTCGGTGGTGCCCAGTGACAGGACAAGGGGCAACGGGCAAAAACACTGGAAGTTCCAAACAAACTTAAGGAAAAACTTATTTCCTGTGAGGGTGCCAGAGCCCTGGGCCAGGCTGCCCAGAGAGGGTGTGGAGTCTCCTTCTCTGGAGATGTTCAAACCCACCTGGA
Organism: Caprimulgus europaeus; assembly: GCA_907165065.1. The sequence goes on from OU015536.1 coordinate 22,501,511, forward strand.
TGCTTTTCTGTGCAACCTGGTGTAGGGAACCTGCTTTGGCAGGGGGGTTGGACTGGATGATCTCCTGAGGTCCCTTCCAACCCCACCAGTCTGTGATCCTTTGGCAAGGAGTCATGTGAAATGGGGCTTGGGAGGGAAGAGCTCACTGCAAGGGGTCCCAGCAGCAGGCAGGTGGTCAGGGTGAGGGGGGGAAGAGGAGGAGGAGGAACACGTGGGACCTTGTGCCTCCTGCCTGCTCCCAGGCCCTTCCACTCTCTGGATGTCCCAGAGGACCACATCCCATGGGGTCATGGTGGGTTGGGCCTCTCCTGCAAGCTGGTCCCAGCTCTGCCCCTTTGCTGCTGAGTGCTGGGATGAGGTTTCTCTCCTTCAGCCCTCTGGATTCCTGCCAACGCTGCTGAGCAAAACCCACCCAGGCAGGTCTGAATGTGTCTCTGGAGCAAGGTTGCTGGGTCCCAAGCAGAGAGGTGACACTGCCAGGAAGCAACCCCCCACTGCTGTTCTCCCCTGCAGGGAGCGGTCATGCTGAACATGGTGGAGGAGGGGAAAGCAGGGAAAATCCAGCTCCCCAGGGAGATGTTCCAGCCCCTGAGCAGCCAGACAGCACGTGTAGGGGTGATGGTCCTCAAATCCCAGCAGCTTGGCATGTTTGAGGTATGAGCTGGCGTTGCCAGCCTCCCTCTGGCTGCCGGCACTTGCTACCTGCCAGCTCAGCTCAGGCAGCGTTGCCCCCACGCAGGAGGTCAACCCGATGGGGCAGGTCCTGGATGACACCGTGGTGGGCATCACGGTGGGAGAGATGAGCATCTCCGGGCTGCAGGACCCTGTGCAGCTCACCTTTGCCCACGGGCAGCTGCCCAGGTAAGCCAGCTGTGCCCTCCTTCCCTCCCTCCATCTCCCCTCCCATGCCCATCACTGTGGCCTCAGCTGATGCCACTCTCTCCCCTTGCAGAGCATCACCCCACAATGTGTCTTCTGGGATCCCAGCAAAGGTGTGGTCCTCAGCGGGGCCGGGCGCGGGGCCGGGCGTGGGTGCTTTGCCCGGTGCTCACGGCTGTTGCCTTGTGCCTGTCACAGGGCAGGCAGGAGGCTGGAGCGGCAGTGGATGTGTCACACAGCCTGGGGACAATGCGACCATCTCACCTTCTTCACCCTCCTCCTGGTGACAACCCCAATCCCCACAGCTCCTGCTTCTACCCCACTGCACTGCCTGCCCCACCTCAGTGGCCTCTCAGGTGTCACCAGTAGCTGCACAGGGACAGTTATAGCTGCTCCCAGACCAAGCCCAAGTCCTAAAATCAAGCCCAGCCCCAGCTCAGGAGGGCAGCAGCAGCTCAGCAGTGGGGGTACAGGGTGGAAATAGCCCCCAGGCTCTGGAGCAGAGAGGCTTGGGGTCCCATCTCCTGGTGTAGGCTCCTAGGCAGGTACTCAGGGTGGTCCACCATGGCCTTCACTCATCCCTCACCCTGTCCCAGGGAGCATCTCCTCTGAGCCACCACCACCCTGCTCTGCCTGAAGACCTTCCAGGGGGACACAGCAGTGGCTTGTGTGGGGATTCTGCAGCAGCTCACTGGGTCTACCAGCCCCTGCAGCTCTGTCAGCTGCAGGCAGGTTTTTCCAGGCTGGTCCAGGACCTGTCTAACACAACGTGTGTGTTTGGCAGAATCCAGCTCTGGATGAGTCCACAACACAAGCCTTGACAGCTGTTGCCATTGCTGGCTGTGGGGTAGCCATGGCTTTCTCCATCTTCACCATGGCCTTCTGCATCTCCTTAAGGTGGGATGTGCCAGCAGCTCCCTGGGACTCACCAGGCTCGCGGAGATGTGGGGCAATGACGGTGCCTCTGCATGAACCTGCTGTGGCACAGCATGGGCTCAGCTGTGACCCCTGCCCTTCTGCTCACTCAGGTGCAGGTTCAGGTCTGAGGAGACCCCCACATCAACCTGGGTCTGCACATGAACCTCATGGGCAGCCTGCTCCTCCTCAACCTGGCCTTGCTCAACAGTGGACTCTCTGGTGGGACCCAGCCGGGGACCTGCAAGGTCTTGGGGGGGTTCACCCACTACTGCCTGCTCTGCTGCTTCACCTGGATGGGGCTGGAGGGCTGTCACCTCTACCTCCTCTTTGTCAAGGTTCTCGGCACCTACACCAGGCACTACCTGGCGAAGCTGTACCTGGTTGGCTGGGGTGAGAGGTGGGGGTGGGTTACAGCCGGGGGGGAACAGGGTGATGTAGTGATGGGCACAGAGTGAACAAGTCCCCATCCTGCCCCCAGCTCTTCCAAACGCTGTGGTCAGGGCTGGGAAGTGTCCTGTATGGGCTTGGTGCACGAAATTCAGGGCAGCACCTGCAGGTGCTCTCCAACCTGCTGGGGACCAGCTTCCTGCTCATGATGCAGGTGATGTTCTCTGGGGTCTTTGTTTCCCCCCTGCGAGCCCTCCAGAGGCACCTTGGGGGCACTGGAGCAAATCACCTTGCTGAGAGGTTAGGAGACACCTTGAGCCCTGCTACCCAGTGCTGTCCTTCCCTCTCCACATCATGTCCCAGCAGCATCTGTTGTGCCCCCAGCACTTGTGCAACCTCAGTGGGTCCCTAAGCCCCATCTTCCCAGAGGTCACCACATCCAGGGCCATGCAGAGACCCCAGGCTGACCCCCTCACCCACTGCTCCCTTTCCTGGCCTCCTCCACGTGTCCCCCTTGTTCTTCCAGGCTTCCCCATTCCTGTGGTGGGGCTGGCAGGAGTCATGGGCAGCTATGGAGAATACAGCAACCAGACAGTGGACCACCAGGTCATAGCCCACCTGTGCGTGCGCCACCACCCACAGGGCTCAGGTGGCCCTTTGGCAGGTAACCTGGTCCTGCCAGAAGCGTGGTGGTGGGGGGCTGCACCCATCCTGCTTGGCTTCACACTGCGCTTCCACTTCCCTAACTGTAATTACAACACAGCAGCTCCCCACTGCTGTGGTGACCAACACCACCTCTTGTGTTGAGCCTCCTTGGCCATGCCTACAGGCCTTCAGGTCGTGGGGGGACATCTAAGGTCCCCCTGGAGCTTCTCCGGGCTTCCTCCCTGCTGAGCAACCCGAGGGCAATGGATCTGCACCACTGTCCCCCCTGCTTCACTCTGGCCTAGTAGAACCCCACCAGCACAGGGGTGTCCCTGCATCCCAACACGTTCCCCTGGGGAGGCTCCCACTGGTGCTGCTGGCACCACGGTTGTCTCTCTTCAGGTGCTGGATCACTTCCAAATATCTCCTGGTCCACTACATCACCCACTGTGGCTACTTCAGCCTCATCTTCCTCTTCAACATGGCTGTCTTTGGGGTGGTGACCCAGAAGAGCTGCTGCCAGCAGGGCACGAGGGCAGTGCAGGGGGATCGCAAGGCCTGGAAGGTGGCCCTGGTGGCAGTGGGGCTCTTCTGCCTGCTGGGAGCCACCTGGGCCTTGGCACCTCCTCTGTGCCAGTGCTCTACCTCTTCACCATCCTCAACTCCCTCCAAGGTCAGGGCCAGCTCTGAGCTGAGCCTCCTGGGCTTTGGTGGGGAAGACGGTGGAGGCAGGAGCCAGCCTGGCAGTGGGTAGACCAGGGGTCCCAAGGTACCAGAACCCTCCCAGCACTGTCATGCCCTTTCTTTTGGCAGGGCATGTCAAGCCGTAGGTGCCAGCCACTGGCATGGAGCTGGTCATGGCTCCCAACCATGTCCACTCTGCCAGGGGTCCTTTTCCTTCAGGGAAGCCATTCCTCAGCAGAAGCACAGGGACATGATCCACCCAGGTCATGTCCCAGCCAAATGGCTCACCTGAAACCTGGGGAGGTGCTGCTGCCGGAGCAGGAGCGAGCTGGGGGAACTCCCTGGGAGCATCAGGGAAGTGCCAGCAGCATCCTGGCAGGATGCTCCCCACCATCTCCTGCTGCTGCTGAGGGTCTGCCCTCCCCTCCCTGCAGGATTCTTCATATTCATCTGGCTGGTTGTCCTGTACTACCCGAAGACGAAGGAGGCCACTGGCTGCTCTCACACCACCAAGCAGGACAGAATCACCACAGTCTCCCAGGACCAGCTGCAGGTCAAACCTCCCGCTCCGCCCGTGTTCCCGCTGCCGGCGAACGCTGATCCCGAGGGAGGCAGCGTCCCCACAGGGGATGAGGGCTCGGTTTACCCTGCCTTCGTTTGCTCCTCAGTGGGCATGAGCCACCTTAGCAGGGCTCTTTGCTGCGGCCCCTTCACTCCCAGGGGTCTACTTGGGCAAGGAGCTTCAGAGATGTCCTTTCTACCAAAGACTCTCCAGGCTGCAGCTCCCCCTGATCACATTCCCCAGGGGCTCTTGCAGGGGCAAGGAGGGAGCCCATGAACCACTGGCCTTCAGACAGGATGGAGCCATCCTCCTCTTCACTGGAGATGGCCCTTGATGCTGGACCAGCCCAGCAGTGGGTCTTCCTGCAGTTGCAGGTGGGAGGATGGACTTTCTCCAGCCCAGACTCAGGAGGTTTAGGCCTAGGAATTAGCAAAAAAAGATAAATCCCAGGAGCTTCTTTGCATCCTCTCCAAAGGAACTGGGGCCGAGCTCTTTGGGCAGGGGTCTGCTGGAGGTCCCTCCTGCACAACACCATCTGGGGACAGTAAGGATTGCCATGAGGACACTGTGCTTCAGCCAAGTGTACACACACAGCCCCTCGCAGGGAAAGTGCTCGTCTCCTTGGCTGTGTTTCAGTACTAAATCTCTGCCAGATGCCCAAGAACTACGGATTTAGTCTTTGGTGCTGACAATATTGTTTATTTGCTTTATATTAGGGATGCATTGATGGGCAAAAGCCTCGCTGGCCACCCACCATAGATGAAAGAAGAAATCTGCCACAAACGAAGGCAGAAATCCGCATGGCCAAGCGTATGCACACACACGTGTGCACACACACATGTGTGCATGGACACACACGTGTGCATGGACACACAGAGCAGCCCTTTACTCTGCTAATGCTGCTTCTGCATCACACAGAACCCCCGAAATCCAGCTCTGGTGGGCAAGTATCTAGTGTGGGCACCTCCAGCTCCCCACACACCTGGGTGACTCTCTGTGGAGGAGGAGGGCAGGAGGAAGGAACTGCCCATCCCTGGGTGTTTGTTTTAAGTCTAGAGACTGTGGGCCAGGAGGGGATGAGAAGGTCCCAGGGATGTTACAGGGAACAGAAACACTCTGACGTGACTCGTTTGCCTCCTTCCCAGAAACCCTCTAAGGACACAGGCAAGAGCCTCTCTGCTACTGCCACGTTTATTGGGAAGCTGCTGCTCTCTACACCGTTTGCCGCCTCGTGTTGCCGGCTGCCGCAGCCGCAGCGAGCACCCCAAGTGCACACAGCAGGATGAGGGCCCCGGGGAGCCAGGGGCTGGGTCCTGCTGGAGAGGAGAAAGGATGGTTACACATCTGGGTCCCCCAAGCTGGCTCTGAGCCCTGGCACAGCACCTCCTGGTTGGGGGCAGATTCCAGGGAGGTCATCTCCTGTGAAGGGCAAGAGCCACCAGAGCTGGGGGTGCCCTGGGGCCCTGGGGGCACTAACAGGACTTGGTCACCCCAACTGGCCTCACCTGGGGCCTCCACCCACACCCACTTCCCAGGGGCTCAGCATTCACGCCTGCTCTGAGCTGTGCTGTAGGTGGGCTTGCCCACAGCTCTGCTCCCAGACCACTGCTGGGATCCCCTGAATTGGCCGTGGGGCTCCTGCCCCGCTGCATTGATGTGGTGGTCCAGTGTGAAAACCCAGCCTTCCTCACCTGGGGTGCTGCACCAACAGCCTCTGGCTCCCGGTCCCTTCCCGCCCCGCTCCCCTCCCCAGCCCAGCCTTGCCTGGTACAGACACAGAGCGAACCTCTGTGAGCTGGTTTGGCTCCTGGAGCACACAGTGCATGGCCATGACACCTGAAACACTACGCGCTCCTGTGCAGGGCCGTGATCTCAGCAGCCTTTTTTTAATAACCTGGCGTTGCCTAGACAGTTGCAAGGGTCTGTGAGCTGCTCCTTGCCCTCCCTGGAGAGACACACGTACCTGCCAGGTCCTGCTGGTCAGTCCTGGAGTGGTGGGTCTCTGCTCCAGGGGAAGGAGGAGCCAGGAGATGGATGGGCCCATAGGAGATGATCTTATTGTAGTCATCCTCCAGCGCCCGCTTGCTCCTCCAGTGCCTGGGGCATTGCTGTCAACAAAGCCAGGGGAAGGGTGATGGGACCAGAGGGCAGGGGAGAAGCCCGCTCCAGGGCGTGAGAGCTGTCCTGGTGGTCTCCTTCCAGCAGAGTCATAGTTGGGGCTGAAGCCTGGGACTAGTCAAGAGCATGAGAGGAGCTGGTTCCTGAAGGGACCTCAGCCAGCTCCTCCCCAAGCCTAGTGTAAACCTCGCCTCCTGCAAATATCCAAACGACAGAGGGAAGAGAAGGAGCTCCCTGGTGGATTCAAGCCCTTGTACCTTTAGTTCAGGGCCCTGGGGTGAGCTCCTGCTGCTGGGAGGTATTGATTGTGCTGAAGCACCTGAGCAGAGCCCCTCCTCCAAAGAGCAGGCCAAAGGAAGCGCAGGGGCACAGCGCAGGGGCTGGGAGAGCTCACCTTGGCACAGGGCTCTGGGCTGCTGGGGAGACAGAGCCGGACACGGCAGTGCAGGAACACCTCGGGGTAACCAACAAACTGAAACATCTGGAAGCTGAACTTGGCAGTAGTGCTCTCTCCAATGGCATTCAGGTATGTCACTGTCTCATCGTGGGGACACCTGGAACACAGTGGCAGCGTCAGGAGGTAGCAAACAAGGGGGAGCATCCCAGCCTGAGGCACCAGAGCACCCAGGGACTGGATGCAGCCCCCAGGCTTTGCTGAACAGGAGTATTCCAGTCTCGGTGCCAGTGGGGATGCCTTTCCTTGGCACCCTGCATCGTGCCCAGCTCAGGAAGGAGCTGCCACCAGCACAGGAGCTGCCTTGTGTCTTGCTCTGTGGGGCCACAGCTGCTCTGCAGGGGAGAAGTGAGCCTGGCTGAGGCTCCCACTTCTTGAATATCCACATTCCTGGCTTCAGCTTGGCTGCAGCCACCTCTAATGCAAGCTCTTCACCAGACACCTCTCTGCACACCCCAGCAGGGTGGTCCCTCTCTCCTCCTTGCCCTTTGCCTCTCCAGCTGGCCAGGAGCAATGCTGGAGGGGAGGCAGCACTATTGGCAGCAGAGCAGGGTCAGGAGAGGGGGCTCAGTTCAGAGCAGTTGGGGGCTCATCTATGGGGCTGTTACACCTGTTCAGTGATGGTGCCCACCACAGGTCCCACCTATTGGTCACAGCAACGTGTCCTTAGCACCAGCAAAGAGAGGTGACTGTGCTCATGGTGCAAAGAGACCACACGTGCTAGGGGCACTCCACTCACCCCTTCTCAATGAGTTTGTGGTTCAGGTCTTGGTAGGGATCCGTGCTTGGCGTGGCCCAGCAGTCCTCAACGCTCAGCAGGAAGTACTTGAGCTGGTGCTGTCCTTCTATCTTCAGCAGGACATAGAGCCTGTCTGTGATGGGAATGGCCGCGGTTGGGAGGTGATAGGGCTGGAGGTAGGACGGGGTCTTGTACAGTCCCATGCTGACACTGAAGTCTCCTTCTCTGACCATGAACTGCACCAGCCTGAGAGGAGAGGAGGAGAACTCAGGAGCAGAATGAGAAGGCAGGAAGAACATAGCACAAGTCAAGCCACCAGCACACGTGCACTGACTCTGGATGTGCCTCTGCTCCCCGTGGAGCCTTGTGAGAGCTGGGTCTCAAGCTGCCTCCCAGCTGGTATGTCCATGCCATATGCAGACAGAGGCAAGGAGCTCCAGGGGCTCCCATTGAGCTCCTGGCCAGAGAGGGCTATGAGAAAGGCAACCCAGGGGGTTCTAACCCACACCTCCACAGGGGCCTGGTCGGGGCATCTTCCTGTTCCCACCCTTTATTTTTTGGCTAGTTGGTTTCAAGCAGTGAGGACAGGAGAAAGGTAGACTGTGTGTGCTCAGGTTTGGCTCTGTCCCAGACCCAAACCTTGTGTTGAAAAACCACATTGGTAAGAGAAAGGGAAGTGCCCTGAGATGGCATTGCCCCCAGAGCTCTCTGGTGGCTCCCTAGGGCCTTCGCAGATCCCCTCATCAAAGGGACCTGTTTTTCTGCAAGCTCACAGAAGTTCAGCAGCAAGGTGAAGAGGGACCACTCACTTGTCAACAGCAGTGAGAGTGAAGGGGAGTTTCACCACCCGCTCGTAGGCGTAGACGCAGGAGAAATGCACCTCCAGCTGAACACTGCGGGAGATCACAGCCCCACGCGCTTCCCGCTCCGACTCCATGACGTTGGAGTACGACACATGGGAGCTGTTTTGCTGGAATGACACAGAAACCAAGTCTCCAGAGCATGTCCAAGTCCATAGACAGAGCTCCAAGCTCCAGACCAGATGGTGTAACTCTGAGACAGCTGCTCCAGGCTTCCTGGATATCTGCTGAGGTTTTTGCTCAAGCCCCATCCCCAGGGGCTACTGGCAGCCATCGCTGGAGCAGGCAGGAGCCAGCACACTGACCACAGGTGAGGGCCCTCCCGTGCCATGCAGAGCCAGAGCACGAGCTCCTCTGCAGACTCTCTGACCCATGAATCAAGTGAGGGACCAAGGGGCTACAGCCAAGGCTGCAGAGGTCAGAGGATGATGCCAGAAAGCTGAGGGCTGTTATCAGCTAGTAAAGAGCACACTGAGTCTTCCACACTCTGTTGACTAAGACAAGATGTGCTACCAGCAGGGGTTTGGTGGAGGCAGAAGAGCTTTCTGACAGTCCTCAGAGAAGCTTTCCAAGGGGAATGAGAACTTTACAGCACCCAGATATAAAAGGGAAAGCCTCTGGGGCTTCCCCTTGCTGTCCCCACTCTGCACGTCTGCCCCTCTCACGGCTCCGCTGGATCCTCACCTGAATTATTGATCCACAGGCAGTGTGGTTTTCACCTGTGAGAATGGCTGCAAAAAACAGCTCACCCCCTTCTTCTCTTTCTGAGACCTTGCATGCCTGGTTCTTCAAGTGGACAAGCTTCTGGGGGATTTTCAAGAGCTCAAACACCTCCCTCCTCACCATCATCTTCATGTGCTCTTCCTCGCAGGCCAACTTCAGTACCACATCTGGAGGAAAAAGCTATCTGTAAGAGCAGTAAGGAAGGAGCCTGAAGGAGCCCTAGGTGAGCTATGGGATGGCACAGTCCCACGGAGCTCAACCCACCCTCTTCCTAGCCTTGTGGAAGGCTGCTGGTAGGGCTCTCCAGAGACATTGGGTGAAAGACAAACTCTTGGGTACACACAGAAGTTAAGGTGGGTCTGTCATTTTGCACTTGTTGCCTAAGACCTGCACAAGTCCATGGCTGCCGTTACTCTGAGCAGACACAGTCCTTAAGCTCGAGATATCAAAGGCAGGTGTGGGTCTGGCCCCTTTGGAGCCTGCAGTGCAGAGCAGCGGTAACACCAGTGCCTCATGCCCCTCACCCTTCCCTCTGGTGCCTGTGGACAGACTGGGGAGGGCTCACCAGCATCCCCAGCCCTACCTTGGCAGAATGCCCCTGTGAAGCCTGGTTGGCAGCTGCAAACTGGTCTGTCTGCCATCAGCTGGCAGTACCCCTGGTGCTGGCACGGGTTTGGCAGGCAGGCATCCAGACTCCTCTTGAGATGGAGAGCAACCCCTTGCCTCGGGCCATGTGTGCTCACCAGCTCACCTGCAGCAAAGGAAAGACAAATAAGCTGAAATGCAGCAAGAATACTTCACCTACGAGAGATGTGACAGCAAACTCGCCCCGTGACATGAAGCCTTGCCCAGCTCGCAAGGGCTGAGATCCTTGCTTATAAGCCAGTGCAGGCACATCTGAGGAGAATGTGCCACTCAGCTTGCCCGAGAGGATGTGACTGAGAGCCTGGGAGACCTCCTCAGCATGGCCATAATCTGGCTCAGCTCTATGGAGCCTGCCACCAGCTAGCGAGGAGAGCGCTGGCACGTCACAGCGCCTCTGCCCATCCCCATGGGTTATAGTACAGGGCTGGGATGGAGAGCCTGAGGTTTCTGCCCAGTTTGGTGGCTCTTGCACCCCAGCTCCTGCTTCTCCAAGCCCTGCTCTGTTGTGCCCCCTCAGCAGCCTTCAGGGGTGCCCTGAGGAATGAAGAACCTGGACACGGATCAGGTGAGGGTTTGACCTCTCCTCTCCGTACCACCCATCTGTGACCCAGCCTACAGGGACACTCACTCTTGTTGCCTTCGCAGCCAGCCAGGCAGAGGGCAGAGACCAGCAGCAAACACCTCACAGTTCTTTCCTGTAAAAACAAGCAGGCTCTGGGTAACTCGGGTTTTTTTGGAGATGTTTGTAGTCATTCAGAAAGAGCCAACCCTCAAACACGGGTGCATTAATTTATGTGAAGTGTTTCCTCCCAAAACTCCAGGCTCAATGGCACAGAGACATTCCCTATCCCAAAGGGCCAGATCAGCAACACATCCCCCCAAGGGGCTAATGCAAGGGTCAAACACTGTCCTGAATTTAGGTAGCTATGCCAGAAAAAGAGAGTGGGAGAAACCAAACCTTGGACCTGCAGGCATGTGCTGACAGGGATAAAGTCACATTTCAGTAAGAACAGGCACTTTGAGTAAAACTGCACAGCTGAGGTATCAGTCCAGGCTCCCCGGAGAGGAAAGGAGTTTCTCTCTTCTCACTACAGCTCTTTAGAAGAGCTAGGATTTGCAAAAGGCTCCTCACTTTTCCAGCAACCCATATCCAGAACAAGGAGACAATGGAATAAAAAAACACCAAAGCCTTGAGCACAACTAAAATTAATGCCACAAAGCCACAGATTAAGTTGATGTCCTCCACTGGTACAGATAATGGATTTCTTTAGGGAAATTACTGGCATGGTGCTGGATTAGCCCTGAACACTGGAGCCTGGATATAAGTCAGCCAGGGCCGATGGCTGGAGGGATACTCTGCCAGCCTTCTGCCCCACAGGGCACCGAGAGCAGGGCAGAGCCAATGCCAAAAGTCCTGCTCTGGTCTGGCAGCACATGGTGGAACCCCCCAGCCCCGAGCAGCTGCGACTGCTGGGCGAGGAGGGTTTATTCCTCGCTGGCCGCAGCAGTCCTGAGTGGTCCCACCAGCGCCAAGATCCCACCTTGTTCTCATCCCACTTACCATCGCCAGGCCAGGCTGTGCTCCTCCACACACCGCTGCCCCCGGTCGCTCTCCTGCCCCCGCCGCCTGCCTTATATCGCCTGCGGCAGCTCATCCTTCTCCTCCACGCAAACACAGATTGCACAAGAGCCAGCTGAGCATCCTTCAGCAGCGGCTGCGGAGGAAAGGGCTCCGCTGAAGTCCCTCCTCGGGCACGGCCGGCCCTTCCGATGAGCCCACAGCTCATAAACACTGACCCAATCCATGGCCCTGATGGGATCCCAAACAGGAGGAGTATCTGCAAAATCCCCAGGAATCTGGGTTTTTGTGCATCCAAGCGGTTTTGTGGTACCTGCTGTTGAGGCAGTGAAAACAAGAGATAGCAGAGCGGCACCCGCGAAGGCCAGGTCACGGCGCGTACTGAGCACAGGCGGTTTCGAAACCGCAGCGTCTGTCTGCGGAGGGGAAAGGGCTCGGTCCTACCCTGCTTCGTTTGGGAAAGAGGAACCAGCTGCAAGGAGCAGGAATCACCCAAAGTGATGCTTCTTGATCTACATCGACTATACCCTGTGCATCCTCAGAGCTTTAACTGCTGCAGTCACCGTAACACAGCACTGAATGTGAGCATCCACCCAGGTTTTTTTCTAACCACAATGAAAACCAGAAAACAAAAGTGTTTAGCACCTGGCCCTGCTTACAGCCTCATGAACCACCAATTAAAAAAAAACAACAACAAACAAACAACCAACCCCAAATCCCCCTCTGGCCTCCTGCCAGCTTTTGGGTGAGAATCTCTGCTTTCCATTATGTATTTTAAAAAGCAATTAACTGGGACATGAGCCTGCAGAGACTCGCTTAGAGATGCAAAGGCAGTGCAGCCCGCAGGCCTAGGAAACAACAAAGGAAAAGGATGAGGAATGGTGGAGAGGGGAGGATTTTGTTTTTCTTTTTTAATTTTTAAAGAGAGTGAAACTCGTGAGCCTTGTGGTCCCTGCGGGCTGGTGGCCAAGCTGTCCTGGCAGCCAGGCTTTGGCCGCTTCTCCCTCATTTCGCCCCAAAACCTTCTGGACAGAGGGGGCTGCCACCAGAAACGCGCCTTCTCCCCGGGGTCTCTCAGGAGTTTTCAGCCCGGGAGACGCTCGGGCCAGCGATGGGGAGGCCCAGGGCAGCCGAGGGGGTGCGGGACAGGCACCTGAGGAGCCCCCGGCGGCACAGGGACAGCCGGGGGTGGCCTAGGGCCTGACCGGGGTGGCGGGGAGCCTGGGCAGGGCCCCGAGGGTAGGGCTGGAGGAGGCCGGGGGAGGCCCTGGAGGAGGCCCCGGGGAGGCCGCAGGCCCCGCCTCGGCCCCACACCGGTTCTTGCGGCGGGCGTTGCCATGGTGCGCGGGCCCGGCGGAGGCGGTGAGGCCGGGGGAGATGGAGGGAAGGCGGGGGAGTAGTGGCTGCAGCATGGCTGTCCTTGAGAGCCGAGGGCTGAACAGGCGGCGGGGCCAGGAGACCGTTGGGACGGTGCAGGGGCCGGAGAGCGGTGCCAGGCCCCGGGACACCCCCCAGGCCCCCCCAGTGCAAGGTCTCTGCTCCCTTCCCGTTGTCTCCTCCTCGCAGGGTCAGCCTGACCGCAAGGAGGGGGAACCGAACGGCCCCCAACCTCCCTGGCATGTAAATAAGGAACGGAAACAGCCGTTTGGCCTTGGGGGCCGTTGGCTCTGCTGTTAACGGCCTCCTCCCTTCAAGGCTCCGGAGCAGCTGGCCGGGCTTGGGGCAGCTGCCGGCCCTGGCTGGGCCATCAGCAGGTGCCTGGCAGATTCCAGAGCTGCTTTGCAGCCAGCAGCACCCAGGGGCACAGGAAACAGGGCACGCCACGATCTGAGAGTGAAGGTAGGGATGTGCTGTGCCCCACCGAGCCAGGCTCCCCTCGTTCTGCCGCCTCCCCCACACTCGGGGTGCCCAGGAACGTGCAGCCCACATATTGACCAAGCCCAGCCCAAACTCAGAGTCAGTGCTCACCCTTTACTGTCACACTTCGAGCCGCCTCAGCCATGCTCATGTACTAAATTACTGTGGCCAGAGTGGGAGTGTTTCTGTGTTGCTGTATATTTGGGTCTCACACCTGAATTCACCCTGGTGTGTGCATTTCTGTAGTGCCCAGGAGGAAACAGAATGGAGGTCCTGAAGGAGAAGGAGGAAGAGGAGCAAAGAGAAGAAGAAGAGATGATGAAGGCTTTGGAGATCAGTAATAACCTGCAGAATGTGGAGTTGAAGGTGTCTGTGGAGCGAGTCTGCGCCCCAAGCGATGTACCGTGAGTCATGTGTGTCTGGCAGTTACTGGGATGAGCAGAGATGGTCCCTTTGGGCTCCATGAGGGCATCACACACATGTGGATGGCAGGTGTGGCCTCCTTGCACAGGGAGGAGAGTGAGTGAGTTTTGCCTGCCTGGTGTGTTTGTCCAAGAGTGGGCACATGTGAGTAAGAAAAGATAACTCACTTCATTATACATTCATCCACTGCTGTATCATGAAACTGTATAAAGATCCCCTGAGCCTCTGGGGATCTATGTCAGCTTGCCATCACACCATACAAACTTAAGGAAAAACTTCTTTCCTGTGAGGGTGCCGGAGCCCTGGGCCAGGCTGCCCAGAGAGGGTGTGGGGTCTCCACCTCTGGAGATGTTCAAAACCCGCCTGGACACTTTCCTGTGTAACCTGGTGTAGGGAACCTGCTTTGGCAGGGGGGTTGGACTGGATGATCTCCTGAGGCCCCTTTCAACCCTGACCATTCTGTGATGCTTGGTTATGTCAAAATTGTGTCCTTGGATATGATCCCCATTTTTTCCCTGGGAAACAGGGAGCCCTTCACATGTTTTGATAGCAGGTCATCCTATCTGAATTGCTTGTGGCTTATTACCCATGTCTCTCTGCCTCCTCCTACCCTGGAAGTGATTTTGACTGGAGCTCCATTGACATATCCCAGTTACCACCCTCATACAAGACAAACTCCCTGAAGGAAAAGAAGCTGCTGCACATCGCTGACCACTTTCTCCAGCAGTACACTCACCTCTGCCCTGACCGCAAGCCGCTCTTCCTTCACCCGCTCAATGAGTGTGGCGTGCAGGTATGGGCTGGTGTGGGGCTGGGCCAGAGCGCAGGGGGCACCTGGCTTCCACAGTGCTGAGTGCTAGGGAAGGACAGCAGCCTTTCCTGCCCTCCCTCCTGGCCAAAGGGAACAGGAACCTACTTGCTGTGCTCACAGCACCCCGAGTAGTCACACAGCACCCTGGGAACACCCTGGCTGTCCAAATCCACAACTGCGTTGTACCATGTGCACGGTGATGGTGCCATTCAGGCTGCAGGCAGCTCGCAGTCCTGCAGTGTGATGCTTAGGAAACAGGAAAGACCACAGAAATGTAAAGGAAAGTAGAAGATACCCATGAAACAGGTAAGGCTTAGTCAGGTACGGAGTCTGGATCCAGAGTTAGGTCTTACTCCAACCTTTGCAGAAGTTACAGGGGAGGAACTAAATGTAGAAGTTTGTGGTCTGGTTTTGTTTAGGACTGGGCCCAAGCTGCCCAACTGTTGTCTAGTTCTGGACCTGATGCTCCCCCAGGCACCTGGAATTGCTACTTTGGACCAGCTTTCCCCAACATTTATTATATTATTAACATACAGTGCAAAAACTGCTGGAGGACGTCAGAGCTGGAAAGGGTAGTAGCTATTTGTCTTGCTTGAAAACTAAGAGAAGAACAGGCTCACATCTGTAATGTGTCTGAGATGAGCCTGAAGTTTTAGCCACAAACATGCAGATGGCCTCTCAGCCCCATGCAGTTCTCACCTCGGAGCAGGGGAGGAGGGTTACTGATGCTGTTCATATGCTCTAGAGAGGTCCTGAATGTGAACTGCAACATCCAGGGGTGGTCTGAGGATGGTTTTGGACAGGAGACTGCCAGGTGCCTGTTGGCTAACCAAAGTCCTCTTGTGCCCTACAGAAGTTTGTGAGCACAACGGTGAGGCCAACCCTGCTGCCTTATGCAGAGCTGTATCACTGGGATGGCTGTGCCAGCTTCGTCTCTGATTATCTCACCATGGAGCCTCTTAAGTCCCCTATCGCACCGGTAAGAAAGGGGCTGCAGCCCCATTACAAATGGCCCCAGAACAGAGGTGACAGAAGGGCTTCTCAGCAGGACACAGTGTGGAAACTCAAGTGGCTGGGATTAGAAAGGTCTTTGAACCTTCCATCATCCCCTCATTACTTAGGCATTCCCCTGAGTTTCCCAAGCCCTGTGCACTCTGATTGGAACTGTCATCCCAGTACATGTACAATGTTGTACTGTCGAGCAGTTAAGCACCGCTGATACAGGACTGGGCCTGACCCCGCTCTCAGTCACTGCAGATGACCAGCTGATGTGCTGTGGGTTGCAATGGCAGACAAGCCTCCCCTCCAAAGACCAAGACACCGTGGAACAAAGGAGCATCAAACGCCCAGGGGATTATGCTTGACCTCAGCAACCCATTCTTAGGAGCTTTAGACATTTCTAACCCAATTTTGGGAATATTTTGGGGTGGCTGAAGGGAGATTTCTAGAGTGGCAAGAAGAGATGATGCCAGAGCTGGAGCAAGTTCTTGGCTGGTGTGAATCAGCTAAGGCAAAGGGAGCACACTCTGTGCTAGCAAGGACTGCTGGTGCCCTGAAGAGTGACCCAAACAACCTACACCAGCTCCATGCTGGCCAAGTGTGTCTGAGAAGTCCCAGGGTCTCAAGAGGAACTCTGGCACTTTGAGACCACAGAGAATGTATCTCCATTTACCAGATGGAGACTGCCTTGATCACCTGAGGTGATGTCTGAGATCTGGGATATGCAGTATGTGTGTATTGATCCCTTTGCTTGCTCACTGGTGAGGGCCAGGAGCCAATATGTTCGCTCCTTTGAACTGTAATTCAGCTTATGGGTCTTTTGCTTTGAAGCGCTGCAGAGGGACCAGCTAGAGATGAAGGTGAGCCCCGCTCCAGAGTTGTGGGTAGCATTAGGTTTTCAGCAGTTTGATGAGCTTGTCCTGCACATCTCTCCCTGTGGTTAAATTTGTCACCAGGTTTGGGGTCAGCATTTCCCCAGATCACTTTGGAGGGGACTTTTGGGGTCTGCGGGTTGTATAGGAATTTTATACCCCAGATTCCCTCTAGGTGCAGAGCCCAGGAATATGGGCAGTGCCCTCTCTCTCCCCTGCTCTCTGCCTGGTGCATGTTTCACCTTCACAAGACAACGTGCATCTTTCTCTCTCAAGCCCAGTTCGCTCTATTCCCCAACCACCATCCTGAAATGCCAGCGAGGGAACTGCTTTGACTTCAGTGTGCTGCTGTGCTCCATGCTGATCGGCGCCGGGTACGACGCCTACTGCGTGCACGGGTACGCCACCCGCAACGTGTGCACCCTGGACGAGACTCTGGAGCTGTGCCCGCTGCTCAGGAAGCCACAGGAGGTGAGAGCTGTGGTCAGCGGTCAGGGAGGAGCCCAGCAGGCATGCTGCACCCTGTCCATTTGCAGTGAGCTCCAGGGCTGAGCTAGGGGGAACAGCTGCAGGCCCACACTGGGTTTCAGTCTGTACCAAGCAGGGGCCTTACCAAAGGGATCTTTTGAGTGATTTTCCACAGCTCCTTAAGAGGCTGCACTGAATTCCTGCTTACCAGGCTCAACACTGCAAACTGCCAAGGGCTGGGAACGGGGAGGTACCTGTAAGGCATACATTTTCTTCTCAGTCTCTGCTGGGTTTCATGGCAATGCCCTACTTTTGCAGAAGCAGGTACCAAAAGAGGTCGTGAAGAAGAAGCCCAACAAGTATAAACTTAGGCCCCTACCAGACTTGCGGAACAAGTTTGAGCTTCAGCTGGAGGCCGAGAAGAAGGCAGAAAGTGAAGCTGCTCCAAAGAACAAAGAAAGAGAAGAGGAGAAGGTCACGGTGAGTTAGCAAGGTCCACCCCACTGTAAACTCCAGGAGCAAGAGCTTGAGACACAGGTAATAACTGACCAGAGAGAGGAGCTCATCACACTCTGCCATGAAGTATGACACAACTCTGATCATGGCCATAAGCACCTGGCCTCTGGGAATACAGTATGTGCTGGCACAGGAACATGTGCTGGATATGTACTACCTCACTCTTCTGAAGAGTGTTAAGGGACTGGAGATCTTCAAAAGTGGGCAGAGGAGAGAATAAGATTGGCATTGGGTTGGACTAAAGTGGCAATAAAGTGGCAATAATTACTGCTCTGTCCTCTGTGCTACAGGAAGTGGAAAAGCCTGAGCATGACCCTTTGTATGGCTTACGGGTGCATGCATGGGTTTTGGTTCTGTCTGGGAAGAGGGAGGTTCCTGAGACCTTCTTCATCAACCCCTTCACGGGAAACAGCCACAGCACCACGGATGAGCGCTTCCTTGGGATCGAGAGCGTGTGGAACCACAGGAACTACTGGGTGAACATGCAGGACTGCCGGAACGGCTGCAAGGTAGCGAGCCTTTAAGCAGCCCTGTGCCTGGCAAGGCCAGTTGGGCTGACCTGAGTCCTGGGGAAGTCCAAGATCAGTGGTGATCCCAATTTCCACTTACCTGTGTTGGCTCTGGTTGTATTGTTCTGATTACACAGACTCTGGAACTACCCCAGGACATACCAGACCCTGAGCTAGCAAATACAGATCACACCTATTAAACCCCTACAGTGCTAGAATATCAGCTTTTAAGGCTGGCTGGACATTCATTCTCTCAAACAGCTTTGAAGGCCGAGAATGTTTTGAGCCTCTCAAGCATGGCTCAAGGCAGGAAAGATCTTGATTAGGCTCTTCCCACACCTCAGCTACTCCTCAACTGATGTAAGTCTGGGAGGCGAGGGTCTGAGTTAGAGCAACTTTCAGGCCATGCCTGAAGGAAGGAGGCAGAAGCATTTCCAGCAACTTCCTCTCATCTGTGGCAGAGGCCCTGTGAGGAAAGGGGTCTGCAGCCCTAGAGGCAGAGGGGCAGTCTCTGGGGTCCCACCAGTGATCTGAAGAGCCCACCTCACTGAGATCCAGGGTCTGTCTAGAGTCCTTTAAGTCTCTGACACCCACCCAGGTCCAGAGCACCACAGATGTGCAGGAGCAGTGTTCAGTGTCAGGCCCTTCAGACTGCCCTGTAATTAAGTGGGTTTCTTCTGTATGGCCTAGGATCTCACCTTTGACTTGGGTGATGCTGTCCGCTGGGAAGTTATGCTTTCAGGGAGCATGAAGCCTCTTCAGCTGCTCCCAGATGCTGAGGAGGAGGAGGAGTTATCTGACAGCGACACGGATTATATGGTGAGTGACCCAAGTGATGGCTCTTGTGCAGTGGGGATGCTGGTTCAAACTGGTGTGTTCTTAGGCCCACATCTGTCCGCCTGCCTGGTGCCCTCTCCAGGTCAGATCACTGTTGCTTTGGCTAGGTTTTGGTTGGCACTTTAGATTCCTTCTAAACCTGAATATCATAGAATCACAGAATCATGGAATGGTTTGGGTTGGAAAGGACCTTAAAGCTCCTCCAGTCCCAACCCCCCTGCCAGCAGCAGGGACACCTTCCACTAGACCAGGTTGCTCAAAGCCTCATCCAACCTGGCCGAGAACACTTCCAGGGAGGAGCAGCCACAGCTTCTCTGGGCAACCTGGGCCAGGGTCTCGCCACCCTCACACCAAAGAATTTCTTCCTAATGTCTAATCTAAATCTACTCTCTTCCAGTTTAAAGCCATCATGCCTTGTTCCATCACTATCTGCCTTTGTAAAAAGTCCCTCCCCAGCCTTCCTGGAGCCCCTTCAGGTACTGGGAGGCCACTGGAAGGTCTCCCCGGAGCCTCCTCTTCTCCAGGCTGAACAGCCCCAACTCTCTCAGCCTGTCCTCACAGCAGAGCTGCTCCAGCCCTGGCATCATCCTCGTGGCCTCCTCTGGACTTGTTCTAACTGGTCCAGGTCTTTCTTATGCTGAAGCCCCCAGCACTGGAGGCAGCACTGCAGGGGGGGGTCTCAGGAGAGCGGAGCAGAGGGGCAGAATCCCCTCCCTGGCCCTGCTGCCCACGCTGCTCTGGGTGCAGCCCAGGACACGGTTATTGGCTCTGTGCTGCCAGCGCACGGTGCTCATGTTCAGCTTCTTGTCCACCACCACTCCCAAGTCCTTCTCTTTGGAGCTGGCCTCAAGCCACTCATGGCCCAGCCTGTGTTTGTGCTTGGGGTTGTCCCAACCCAGGTGCAGGACCTTGTATTTGGCTTTGTTGAACTCCATGAGGTTGGCACAGCCCCACCTCTCCAGCCTGTCCAGGTCCCTCTGGATGCCATCCCGTCCCTCCAGCGTGTCAGCTGCACCACCCAGCTTGGTGTCATCGGCAAACTTGCTGAGGGTGCCCTTGATCCCCCTGTCCATGTCACTGACAAAGATGTTGAACAGCACTGGCCCCAGTACCGATCCCTGAGGGACTCCACTCGTCACCGGTCTCCACATCGAGCTCTTGACCACAACTCTTTGAGTGAATAGTTCCGATGCTTTCTGAAGCAGGACTTCAAGTGGTGCTTCTGGTGTCCTACGTGGACAGGGATCTCCACTGGCTTCTGGTGCACCGACTTTTGGGATGAAGTAATTTAAAAAAATAAAATCCAATCTGAAATTTTTCTGGACACCCTTTCCCTGCTGGTCAGCACCCTGCATTCCTGGCTGCTAGTTGCCAACCAAATGTGGAAAGAATTGTTGTACTCTAATAACCACCACTTGCTGTGTCCTGGAAGCAAAAAATGATCTGTTTTCCTAGCGGGAGAGCATGGGCTGATAAAGCAGGCATGGCACCAGCACAGCAATGCCAGTAACAGGACGTTCCCTCCTGGTTTCTACTCTCCTCAGCCCGTGCCCATAACTGGGGAGCAAAGCACCCTCCAAGATCCACATAAAACGAGCTGGTCATTCATTTCCATGATGATTGTCACGTTCATCCCCTATCCAGCATGAACGTTAGCCAGGAGAAGATAATTTCCTTAGGCTTGAGTGGGGGTGTGCTAGTGAGGGTGTGAGGATGCAATAAAGCTCTCCTTCCATATCAGCTGCAGTATGCTGCTTGCCTCTGTCCTCAGGCTGTGCGTGAGCACGCAGCTCTTGTAACTATGCTGCCGTGTTCCCCAGGACCACAGCCTTGCACAAGCCGAGCTCTGATCACTGCACTGCATGCTCTAGAACCAAAATGCCTCCTGGCACAGTAAGAGAAGCTGCCAAAAATGCAAATCTCTTCTGTTTCAGCAGGAAAATGAGGGGGAAGACATGAGTTTTGACATGCCACCATCGTGGGTAGCTCAGATTGGGATATCTCCCAGAGGTATGTATTCTTCCTTTGCCTTTTGCTTGCCCCTCAGCTAACCTTTTCATGGATTTGGGACAGTTTTTTATCTCACTCAAGAGTTCTCCCTTCAGGATGGACAAAGTACAGCAGTGAAGTGCAGTTGATGAAGCAGCAGCAGCTATTGGTTTGAACGCCCGCCCTCAGTGCACTGTCTCATTGGGAACCCCCTTGCAGACACACACACCCACACGCGCACACTACCCCCCCTCCCCCCCAAAACCACACACACACACAGGGTTTTCCTTCTAGCTGAATGATTCTGCCTGGGATGAGCTTTCTGTTACTGCTATGCACAAGGGTCTGTCCTTTATCAATTATCTGCTGTGGGAGAATGCAATCAATAAATGTGCAGTTTCCCTTAAACCATGGTATTCTCCCTCTTGAATTCTTTTTCCTGGGGCCGAGTACAAGGGATTGATTTTTTCTGACTCCTCTTTTGCCTTCTGCAGAGTTTGAGACCCGCTGTTCCCAGGGGAGGAAGGTCATCCTGTACAAGAAAGCGAAACTGGAGAAATGGGCACCGTACCTGAATGGAAGTGGGCTGGTGAAACGCCTCACCATCTACGCAGACTTAGACCGTAAGAGGGATGAGTGAACACCCTGGAGGCACTGAGCAAACACAGCCTGGGGTGTGCTGATGGGAAGGGGGAGGTGGTGCCCTTCCTGCCAGAGTCTCTTTTGTGCTTTCTCATCCTCCTTTCACATTTGTGGGGGACTTATCTGCCTCCTCTTCAAACGCTTCATCACGCCCACTGTCTGTCAAGCCCTGGAACTCTACAGCACTGTGAAGGGTTCCTGTGAGAATCTGACTCTGTCTTACACCCCAGTGCTGAGGCTGTTCAGTGTCACAGGTTAACTGCTGGGATTTTCAGTCTTCAGAGAAACAGCAGGCTGGTTTGGTTTGATCCAGTAGTATCACTGTTCCCTTGGTGTTGACAGGAGCCATAGGAAGGAGCAGCTATAGACTGTGTGTGTTTCTGTACTCTGAAGCATTATTCTTCAGCTGGGCCAAGCAACCGTGCAGATTCCTCCCTGGACACACAATGTTCTGTCCCCAGCCCCTTTGGATAGTGTAGTGTCGCTCTCATTTCCCTTTGCTCCTGACATTATCATTAATTACTTGGGCTGGAATTTATCTCACCTAACCTTATCCATCTGCTGTTCCACCTTCTCCCCCTGAGCTGATTACTTTAGTTCCTGTTGATGGAGAGGAATAAACCCTTTTAAGGTGTAACTCATCTACTCCAACATAGATTAGGACTCATTACAAAATGCCACTGTGCACAGGGACAATTGCAGTGACTACACGATGTCTGCTGTGGCTGTATCAGGAGCACAGGGTGCTTGCACAGACACTGAGAGCTCATCAGCTGAATCTCACTACTTCCAACAGGGTGATGTAAGGTTGTGAAATGGCTTGTCTCCTGCCAGGTACTGAAGTAGTGGAGGTGAGGGAGTGGTTCAAAAACCGAGAAGACATGTTGGATATGAGAGAAGTGAATAAACAAACACATCTGACCACAGAGTACTTCAGCCCAGGACACCGCCTTGGTCTTAAAGGTATTTCAGCTCATCTGGGCAGCTGTGGCAACTGGTGGGACTGGAAAAAGCCCAAAGTTGGGGTTGCAGGAAACTTCTGGGGTGAATTGCCTAGATAAATAATATGGTCTCCAGTGGAGAGTGAAGAATTGGGTTGTTGGTTTCCATTCCTGGACAGTGCACCCCCCAGCATAACAGAATTAAAATACATACCTATCATATATATAAGGTGATATAATTTACTTTTGCCAGTAGAGGTGATAGAAACTTTCTCTTTAGGATTATGTTTGGTCTCTCGGTGTAGTGCAGCTGGGGAAGAGAAAGTCCTGCATCAGATCTGTTGCTAAAGCACCATTTCACCCCCAGAGGCTGCACCCATTCCTGGTTTGGGGAGAGCAGGGTCCTGGCTCTACTCGCTACTGCCTTACTTATAAGGAAGCTGTCCTGCTGTCCTCGGGCCGTGGCACAGTGGTACACAGCAGTGAGGAGATCACACTCCCTTCTTACACTCCAGCATGCATTTGATTTACTGACTGCTGGAGAAAATGAGACTTCCTCTGGACGCACTGGTGCTCATCACATTATGGTTGCTAACCCTGCAACCTCTCTGTGTCCTCAGCTCACACCTACGCGTCGCTGGCACCGGAGACCGAGCGCACGGTGGAGTTCTACAGCGAGACGCGCGTCGACGGCCTCCAGAAGCGGGTGGAGAAGGCTGAGGAGATGGCAGAGTACTTTGTGGGGCGGGATGACTTCCTGCACCTCCGGCACGTGGAGTTTGGCAGAAGAGGAGAGAAAACACACTTGGCTGGCGCCAGCACTGACATTAACTCCCGGCCTATAGTGGTACGGCCAAGGCAGTGGTACTGCCACTGTGATATTTATGTTCTGCAGAACACTCTGCCTAGGGCTTTAGGTGCATTTTCAGTGGGCACAGCCAAGGCAAAACTGCAGATGAAACGTCCAAGCCTTGTTCAGCTGCTGTGTCTCACAGTTGCTTGCCTGACTGAGAGCTACAGTGTGACCAGCTG
Source organism: Caprimulgus europaeus (assembly GCA_907165065.1). The sequence continues at coordinate 22,524,600 of OU015536.1, forward strand.
TCATGAACTGCATTGAGCAGCTAGAATGAAACTAGGAAACTAGGACTTGGGAGATGTGTGTCAGAGGGAAAAAAAACAGCTTGACTATGATTTTGGAATGAAATCTTCACAAGACTCAAAATTAGTCAAATGATTTCATGTTCTGATCCCAAACTAATAGCATTTTAGGTTCCTGATAAAGTGTCCCACCACTCTGATTTGTTACAAGCAGGTAATCTACCTCTTCCTCTAGTCAGGTCTGATTTGCAGAACAGAAGAGGGAGGAAATCCAACATCTGTCAGTATGTCTCAGCCACTTCTGCCAAGAGCCATGCAGTGGCCTGCCTTTGGACCAGCACCCAACATGCTCTGTTTTCATTCCTTATGTTGGGGAATTTGGGAGACTGTTGTGCTCCAAAATACCTTGCTTCCTGCAGTTTCCTCAGGCAGAGATGCATCCCAAGCTAGCTTTGAGCTTGGAGAGCATGCTGGGCTCCACAGACAGGAGACTTCTGTATTGCTTCAGGCAGCTCTGTGCTTTTTTCCTCAGGCACAGAAAAGAACTGTGGGCCGAGAGATGCCATTGTGGTCCAGGCAGAAAAGCTCTACTTTTACTTTAGGTTTTTGCCCAGCTCTACAAATCTTGCCAGTTGTCTGTTTTGTCTAACCTGCTTCCATCTCTCTTTTCACCCTTCATTAGCAAATCAAGGAATGTTTCCACAGAAACCTAGAAAAGCATGCTGATGACGATGTAGCAGAATATCTCTTTCTGATCACAGAGGGGAGGATCCATCTGACCTATCACCTTAAGGATAACTACATTACTGCCTCAAAGAAGTTCTTCAGAGTGCCAGAGGAGAATAGGAGAGGAAATGAAATTGTCATGACCCCAGAAACATGCACTGTATACCAGGTATGGAGAAAAACTACTTATATCTTCAAGTTTTTCTAGATCACAGGACACAAAGGGAAGGTGAATTGTCAGTGGAAGAACTACAAGCATGACATAATCCATGCTGCCTCTCTGCTCCATCTGCCCATCTCCCTCACAGCCTCCAGGCTGAGAACATGAACACCCCTGGAGAGGCACTACCATGCTGGAAGTAACTGGGCATGCAGGACCTAGTGTAGCGGGAAGGGCTTGCTTTAGCCATGCCTAAGGTCATCTTCCCAGACTTGGTCATCAGGCAGCGTAGACACAGGCACTGGGATCTTGCAAGGTGCTGGTTCAGCAGCTTTTTGACTCAGTCCTGCAGATTCATGGCAGGGAAGCGGAAATTTCCTCTGCTGTTCTCTCTCTTGAAGAGACTCCAGCAGAGAAGCAGAAGCAGACATCCCAGGTTCTAGCTCCAATTCTGCCATGGACTTCTTGGGTCACATAGTTGCTTAAATCTCCCAGAATTTACCCTGCAGACACAAAGCAAGATGCTGAGGCTTAATGCATTGCTGATAGATAGATAGATAGATAGATAGATAGATAGATAGATAGATAGATAGATAGATAGATAGCCTTAAATAAAAGACACTAAAAAAAAAGTGGAGTGCTGTTATAGAGCCAAATTCTCTCATTGGGGAAGGGGGGGGAGTGTCACTCCACTAACATCACTGATTTGAGTCTAATTAGAGGAGCAAAAGTCTGCCAGTAAATTCTGCAGTGACACTGCACAATTACACTGAAGAAAATACAAGAGAGATTGCAAATACAGGATTTTTTTAATGTTATGCAAGTTATTTTAAAGTTTCCATTGCCCATTGAGGTGAATACACCAAAAGGCAATTGCTGGAGTGCCATCCTTTAATCTCTAACCCTGCAAAACCAGTTCCAAGCAAACAGCAGCACCAGCAAAGTGCAAGAAGTGCCATCTGGCTCACATTACTGATGGATTCAGAATGGAAATGAAGTCTCATGAACTGCTGCTCATGGGTCAGATGTTTCAGTGGTGCAGATCAGTGTCGCTATATTGACTGTAGCAGAATTGTGCCCATTTCTGTTAGCAGAGAACCTGGTCCTGTGCACCCAGCACGCACCACTGTCTCTCACTAGCTTGTCTGCTTCCAGGCAGGGTCACCTGAGAAAGAGAAGAGGCTGATCCCTCTCTATATACTGTTGAAGAAGTTAATAGAGAAAGAGAAGCAGCTGAAGCTACAAGTGCGGCAGTCTGAAGCAGAGGTAACAGGGAGGTGCCCACACTGCTGGCCAAGTTGGTCAGGCCTGGGAACCGCTTCGGCTGACTGGGTGCCAAAGCATCCTCAGCATAAACTGTGGATGTGGATTGCAAATACAGGATTTTTTTAAATGTTATGCAAGTTATTTTAAAGTTTCCATTGCCCATTGAGGTGAATACACCAAAAGGCAATTGCTGGAGTGCCATCCTTTAATCTCTAACCCTGCAAAACCAGTTCCAACCAAACAGCAGCAGTGTCACAAATGTGGCCTCCATGCTGAATTATCAGCAACCCATTATCAAGCTTGCAACCCAGTCATGTTCAGTGGAGATGCAGCTTTAATGCATTTATGGAGAGTCACACACTTTGCAGCTCCTGCTTTTACTCTTCATCCTCTGGGAGGAAGAGAGTTTTGGAGCAAATGACAGAATTGGGGCATCTAGAAACATATCTGCCTTTGGCCTGGGAACAAGACCAAAAAGAAAGGATATTGTATGTCCTGGTGTATCTAGTTGCTAGGCATTTCCAGGAAGTCTTATCCAAAATATTGAAGTGACTTTTTGTGGGAGAAACTGTAGAGAGAGACTTCATAAAATACATTGCTTGTACTGCTAATCACACTGTGACCAGTGTAACAAATCCATGTTCTTAGAAGTTTTTGTAATGGCTTCATTATAAATACAACCATGCTAGGAGTGCTAGGAGATGGAGGCAAAGCTTTTGGATTTTATCTTTTTAAAATGTCTTTGTGAGGAAGAAGAGGCCCTGAAGAAGCTGGAGAAGGAATGCTCGACTCTATTAGCACAGAATACTAGGAATAATTAAGAACAAGGTTGCAAAACCGCCCCCTCCCACCTTTTTTTCCCCAGAAATTTGAAGCTAGTTCACTGTGACCTCATGAACTACCTTGCCAAATTTCTCAGTCTTGATGCATTAGCAGACAATATTCCCATTACTTGTGCTATATATCCTGTTACAACAAAGAAATATGTGAAAGTTAGCGGCACAGTTTTGTTCAAGAATTTCCTACAGAGCAGCAATCTAAAAATAAGGCCACTACTGGCTTGATCTACGAGCAGGATATGAACATATTTGTATAGATCTTCTATATTTAACCTTATGCTCCAGCTCTTGTGTGCAGCACCTGTTCTGTTAGCAGGTGAAGCATGTGAAATACTGGCATTTTGTGGGAAAGCTGAGGGGCTCTTCTGTTTTTTTGGAAGGTGTTAAATATTTTGAAGATCCGTCAGAATGAAGAAACTGACATTAAATTGTCAGTTTCGATTTATAATACAGAAAGGAATGAGAAGAGAAGACAACAGTATGAAGCCATGGTAGGTAGACTTCACTAATCCTGGTATTTATTATATGTACACAAAGAAATCCAGAGTAAGCTTTTTGAGTCTGAGGAATTATCTCTGATGAGCTTTTAATATCATTAAAATATACTGGGCCAAATCCCTAGTGGGTGTAAGTCAGCTTCAACTGGCATCCCATGAAAAGATAACAAGATCATGCTATGACCTTCTGTTTTATTTTGTTAATAAAGAAAATAATTAACAAGCATCAGTTGATAATAGGGATTACGGGGGGAGTGTGATAACAGATTCCAAGCTGCATTTCTCCAGCCAGGGCTTGTTTTGTTAGGCAAATATGCACTTCTGTGTGAGATATGAATCCATTGTTTTCTTGGTTTTCATTATTACTTGCAAAGCCAATTTTGTTCCAGGGTCTCTGTTAAAGAATTAACCCCTTATAAAAGTTCTGGACAAATAAAAAAATATTCAAGAATAATTACTTGCAATTTGTCAAGATCTCCAAGATCCATCTTGTGAATGGTTTTTAGACTAACCCTTCCTGAATAGAGAGATTATGAAAGGTGATATTAGGTTTTATGTGCCAAACTTCTGTTGTGAAACACAAACAGGGACAGAGATCCAAGAACCAGCTATGTGCCAGCCTACAAGCTGGTATCACTCAAAATGCCCTGTCCTAACCTCTTTCTGTCCAAATACAAATGCATTTTGTAGAGCCCTTCTTCCACCTCAGTGGATAACATGTTTTGTGTAAGAGACATCTCTACAATTCAGAAAATTAGGAGAAATGTTGAAAAGGACAATAAAAAATAAACTACAGAATAAAAACCACATTGGGAAAGGGTTGATATGCAAAACTAATGCAAAGCAGTAGTTTTGATCAAACTATAGAAAAAAACCCCCTACATTTCCTCTCTGAGGGGAAGGGCAGAGTTCTGTCCTTTGCTTTTATTTTGCCTTATCACAGGGTGTTTGGGGAAGCAGGTCAATGACTCTTTCTGTCCTTTCCCTTCCAGAAGAACACAATGGAGAGTGAGCTCCTGGGACAAAAGGAGCAGAACCTGGATTACCTGGCACCTTTCCTCATTCGCATTGGCGGCGGGGAGAAGATGACCAAGGCGCAGGCCCTGCGCGTCAGGGATGACTGCCTGGCGGATTTCAAGCGCCGCCTCGTTGACAGAGCCAACATCATCCAGGCTCGCTTTGACAAGGTATTCCCAGCCTTGCTCATGTGCTGTTACTGGAGACTCTGCACTGGCAGGAGGGTGACAGGCATCTTGTTGGGAGCAGGCTGGAAACAAACCTCCTTTGATTACTTTAAGAGAGCCATAAACATGCTTGTATATTTTAGGGGGGGCTCTTTGCCGTTAGCATGTGAGATCAAAGAACAAAATAGCTCCAGGTTGAAATTCAGTCCCTATCTCAATCAGAGCTGATTGGGTTCTCCAGTGCTTCTTGACTACAGTGTGGCAACACATTCAGGTTTGTCTGCCTCTTGCTGTTCCACATGTTTTGATTCACCTTGTTTTCTTGTTTTGAGAGACCTCATCTCAAACTTATTGCCCCCTATGAAAATCAACCAGCTCTGATTTGAGGTTTCCTCCATCTCAGCTCCCAGAACTTTGAATTGCACGTTTGTGTGTCTTTGCTCCTCTCTCTCCTCGTTATTGCCCTGAGTTCTGGTCGCTTGCTCCCCCAACAGGCAGTGAAAGAGCTGCAGAAGAAGGAGCTGTGGTTTCAGGAGAACCGGAACCAGCTCAGTGCAGAGGAGGAGGGGGAGTTCCTCGCCCGCTGCTCTGAAACCAAGTTCCAGATCCACATTACAGAGCTGAGGCTCAAGAGGTATTGGAATGAGTGCCTGAGGACAGTGGCCAGGGGAGGTCTGCAAGTCAGCCCCCCAGGAACTCAGCACTGAACCTGTTCTGTGACATATTCCACTCGATGTCCCGCTGCAGTTTTCCTCTCATATCCCCCTTCTTGTTCTAGGGAAAAGCAGATGGCCTCACAGAAATACCTGGCTCTTGAAGAGAAGCTGTGCAAGGATCCTCGCCTAGCTGAGCACCTCAGTTATGCCTGATGTCTTTATTCCTCCACAGCAGAGACTGGAAATCGGTGCTGAAGCCTGTTAGAAGCAGCCTGAAAAACACATGGAAAGGTTTTCCTACTTACCTGCAGTAAGGAAGTAGGCAATTCTTTCATTATTGTTAAATTAATGGAGATTTTAATGAACTTGTGGCATTCCACTATCTTTCTTTTCCCTCCTTTGTTTTAAGGTCCCACAATTACATCAATTGTCTTCTCATGCAGTTCCATCATGTTTGAGACTGGAGTCTGAATGAGACCTCAGCTGCTTCAGAAGTTATGCACAAATTGTGCACATTGTAGTGCAGGGTTTTTCTTTCCCAAACCTGCTCCCTAGCTGCTGACATCAGAAGCAGGGTTATTTGGGAACACGGGTTCTTTTTCAATATAATAGGATTTTAACAAATTTATCATTTGGTTTTATAAGTAGCACAAGCAAAGATTTTGAACTTGTGAGTTCACAACACACATAAAAGTTCTTTGACCTCATTTAGAGCTCTCTGTTAACTACAAAACCCAGCAAAGTCCAATACTCAAATTGACAAACTTTGGATTTTAACATCTTTATTTTTCTCTTTGAATGTCTCCACTCACTGTTCACAAATCTTGGCAGACAGGGCAAAAAGTCAAGAGAAATCCAAAAAGCATTGCAAATGCAAGAAATTTTAGGTAATTTAATATTTCAGTTAATCATTCCCCGAGATCCACAAATGAAGTCAGTATGTGTGTGCCATGTGTTGCTCTTTAGGGAGCTCCCTGAACATGCCAGGAACCAATTCCTGGTGTCACCTGTAGCACATGAGGTACTGGGGACACCTATGGTGGTTCTGCCTGCGGTTCCCAACAGCTGCAGTCTTCAAGAAACAACCTCTGATGATCTCCTGCAACAGAGACTGCATTGACTGCAGCTGGGGGAAGGCAGAAACTTATTTTGCTGTGATACAGCAGAATAAGGGACATTACACCTGAAACACAGCCTGAACCAGATCAGATTAAACTTCTTGTTTTATGGTAGCAGCCCCTGTGAAGTGTAATAGATGCACTCAAGGGCCTTTACAGAGCAACACACCCCCCTACACCCTCAACTGCCCATTTTATCACAGCGCAGTCATTTCTCTTGCATTGTTTCAGTTACATTTTAAGAAGTGAACACAGTGTTAAAACCAAAGGTCACCATTAGTTTATTATGCCTAATCCAAGTATCCCAGGTGATTAAAATATACCAAATTTCCCTTCTAGAGAACCCATTGATTTAGGTGTTGCTTGAAGGACACACTCTATTTTGGGCTCAAATGGAGAGAAGAGAATTCAGCATCTCCTGTGGGAGGTGCATGCAGTTTTTGACACCCACCACAGCAAAACCTCAGGTCTGCCTGGGCCTCCCAGCTCCCTGTGTCGGAGCTCGAAGATGTTTCACGACAGTACATCGTGTTCCAAGCCATTCCACAACAGCAGCAGCCTATTTCACACACACACACACACACACACTGTTTCTGACAGCTCTGCATCCCTCCATCAGCACTTGGCTAACGTGGCACAGACAGCAACAGGCCAGGAAAGGGGAAAGCTTGAAACAGCTTCTTCTTTGAGACAGACAGGTATTCCAGTAAGAACACATTACTGAAAAGGAACATCAAGATTTTCAGGAAATAGCCAAAAAAATTTCCAAATCACAAGGACTATGAACTGCTGAAGGACTGAGGAGATCTCATGGCGGTCTGGAGCTTCCTCCCAAGGGGCAGAGGAGGGGCAGGTGCTGAGCTCTTCTCTCTGGCCACCAACGCCAGGAGCAGAGGCCATGGCAGGAAGATGTGGCAGGGGAGGGTGAGGTTGGCCATGAGGAAAAGGTTCGTGAGGCAGAGGGTGGTGGAGCACTGGCACAGGCTCCCCAGGGAGGTGCTCATGGCACCAAGCCTGACAAGATCCCAGCAGCATTTGGCCAAGGCCCTCAGGGACATGGTGTGAATGTTGGGATTGTCCTGTGCAGGGACAGGAGCTGGACTGGATGATCCTTGTGGGTCCCATCACACTCACAAGGTTCTGCGATTCCATGACCTCAGGGAACTGGGGAGAAAGGAAACCCCGAGGGCTCCAAGGAAAAAGGGAGCAAGCAAGCCTGTGGTTCTGAACTCACCAGTGTGAGCTATAGACCAGAAAAGGCTCCAGAATTAATTAATTTTAAGATCCTTTTACAGGCACTGGGGACACAGCAGTTGCCAAACAATCAATTTACACACATTATCAAGGAGTAGCGTCAAACTGATTTGATTTCCTCTTTTGATGGAGTAATTGGCTCCAGAGACAGGGAGCAAAGAGCCGACGCGGGATGACTCCAGCTCAGCCAGGGGAGAGCGCCGGGAGGAAAAACGGTCCGAGGCCCCGGCGGGCCTGACTCGCCAGGGTGGCGGGAGCAGGAGGAGCTGGTGCCAGCGCTGCCTGCCCAAGCGACACAGGGCCCAGGAGCGCCCGGGACACCAGGAGGGGAGTCGCCTCCTGGAGACGCATCGACCCCAGCCCCGGGGCTCGGCCGCCAGCGGGCGCCGAGGCGGAGCCGCGGAAGGGGCCTCTCGGCCGCCCTCACGGAGGCACCAGACCCCGCCCCTCAGGGCAGCCCGGCTCCACCCCGCCGCGCCGCAAAATGGCGGCCGCGCAGCCCTCGCCCGCCGCCCTTCGCATTGGCCGCGCTCGAAAGGCTCCGCCACGAAGCTGCGTTGTGACTTGCCGGCCGCTCCCTCAGCGCCTATTGGCCGAGCGGCGCGCGGACACCGGGGATTGGCGGCGGCTCGGATTGGCGGCGGCTCTGATTGGCGGCGGCCGGGCGGGGCGGGGTGCGGCCGCGGTTTGTTGTGAGGGGCCGGTTGTTGGGCTCCGGGCGGCCGGGCAGGCCCCGCCGTGACCATCCACCGCCGGTCAGGTGTCTCCCTGGCAGCTCCGGGCGCCGCCTGCTGCTCCTCATCGCCCGGTGAGGCTGCGCCGGCCCGAGGAGCGCGTCCCGCCCGCGGGGCTCCTCGCTGGCCGGTCGCTACCGTGATGCTCGTCTGCGGTGAGGCTTCGCGCCGCGCTTCTGCCAGGCCTAGTGGCGGGTTGGGGCCCCGCTCGCTGCCGCCGCCTCGGCAGGGCCTTCCCCGTAACCCGCCGATGTCTGTTTTGCCTGTAGGGTGGGGCCGCGGGTGAGCAGTGGGTGCTGGGGCAGCTGGGGCGGATGGCCCGGCGGCGGTAGGAGACGGCGGCGGAGCTTCGCTGAGGGAGGAAGGCGGTGGTTTGGCCCCGCCCGCCGGAGCGGCGCCGCGCGGAGCCATGGCCGTGGCCCTCACCACGAAGACGGCGTGGAAGCTGCGTGAGTGTGGCCGGTGCTGGCCCGGGGGAGGGCAGGGGAGTTGCCCCCGCTGGAAGCGGGCGGGGGGAAGGAGGCGGTTTGTGATGGGAATCAGCTAATCCCAGCCCTGGGTGTGGGTGCCCGGCCCGCCTTCCCCGGTGCTGACTGGGGCTTTTAACGCCTCGAATCCTTTCTGAAAGCACAGCAGCGCCGTGGGGTAGCGTGGGGCCTCGGCAGCGCTGGTTTCATGGGGGTCACTGCCTGCATTTTTTTTTTTAATTAGTCCCTGTAATGTTACCCTCAGTTTCTAGCTGTCCCCACATGGCTCTGACTAGCACAGGAACAACCAAGGGAGCGATGGAAACCCTCCTCACCCTCTGCCTCAGCCTGTTTGGGGTTCTCCTTCATGGCTGCTCATTTGTCACAGAAGGTGCATCGAGCTCTTTGCTGCAGGAGTGATGGGGTGACCTTTGCAGGGCCTGTGTGTCTCATTCTCCTGAAATTGCTTTGCAAGGGACAATAAGAGTCTGCTGCTTTTACACCTGTTATTTTCCCTTAGAAGGAGCAGTAAACAGTTGACCACTGTTCATTTCTAACTGCTTTGCTGGTCACTGCTGAGTAATTTCGTAGGTGCTGTTGAGGAATGTTAAAGGAGCAATGGGAAATGATCAAAAGTGTGAGTCTTAGGCCAGTGACTCAGGGTCTAGAAACTGACTAGCAGAAACATGGTATCCTTGACTGATAACACATTGAGGGAGCTGAGATAATTGACTTACTAATTTCATAGCTTTTTGAGCGGACAACCAGTTTGTTATGTTATATTTGCATCCCTGAAACTCCAGTTGGAGACTGGAAATGGGTCAGTCACCATTCCCCGTAAGTGGGCAGAAAGTTTTGCTAGGCTCTGCCCCATCTTGGCATCCTCTTTAGAGCACAAAGTGTTCTGAATATTAGAAATGTTTCAGTGCTGTTAATCACGAGCTTAGTGCTGCTGAGCGGGTGAGTGATAGCTGGTGAGGAATAGCTCATTAAAAAAAGTGTGTGGGTTAAGGAACCTGGCACTTCGTGGAGGGAGAGGATGGTGCTGGCGTCAGGTTATAGCCTGGCTTTTGTGAACAGAGGTTGGATGCTTCAGCAATGACTTTTAAACTTACAATATCTGATTAAGAATGAAATCAAGAGAAGATAAAAAGTGGAGCTGCTGATGCACTCATTTCAGCAGCAACGCTCAGCATCTGCCATTTAAATTTTAACTGGTAAGTTGGTCTGTTCTAATTGCACTGTTGGTACCTCCAGGTCTGTGTGTGCCTGTGTGCTGTAGCGTTGTCATCTGCAGGACGGGGCTTTCAAAACAGTGCCAGCGTGTTTTGGGATTTGCCCTTCTTACCTAACTTACAGTCCAGTTACCTTTGTGATTTGAAAGGTGTTTGTCTAGTTAAAGAGAAAGTGGCTTGGTTTTGCTTTCAGAAAAGCACTCTTAGAGCTTGAGATCAAAGCACCTGTAATTATTATTGCAGTTGTCTAATACCCTTTTGGATCAGTGTTGCGTGTAAAATGGTCAAACTGCTCCTCCCACCAAAATAATCCCAATGAAAGCTGAACTGATTGCTACCCAGCCTTTTTACAACAAGTTTCATAACTATTAGGCATGCAAATCCCATGAACTTTCAAAGAGGAGGAAGGTAAGAGGATGAAATTGGTAAATACATCTGCCAAAAGCCCCGGCCTGAAACCTGACTGCTTTCAAAAATCCACTGTGAGAGTTCGACATCCAAGCAAAGATGCTCCTTTAGCTTCCCTTTTGCCCCAGACTTGTTTCTTTATGCTGAAGCTTCCTTGGAGTTCTGTCATTGCAAAGCCCTCTCAGTGTCAGAGCTTCCTCTCAGCTCCCAGTTTTGTGACAGTCTCTTGGTATCAGTCACGTTTGTTCTTCTGTGCCCTTTTGGACACACATTCGTCCTTCCTCTGCCACGGTTTCACACGGTGCATTGCTGGGTTTCACCTCTGGCACATCTTGGGAACGTAGCAAGCCCTCTGGCAGAGCTGGCAGAAGGGAGCTCCACCTATCCCCACTGCTGAGCCTGACTTTTTGGTGTGTAATGTGACAAACAGTACTGCTGCTGATCTGCCAGTCCCTCTCAGGCTGGATACTCTGATGCTCTCTGGAATGGAATTCCAGGGCCCTTTGCTGGATGACTCTGGCTGCTGCTGCAGCCTCTCACACAGCTCAGCTTACTGAGACCCACCCGGGCACTGAAGGTAAAGCAGCTTCTGTGAGCAGGTTGTCACAGCTGAGGAAATCCTTACAAGCTACTGGGCTGCTGCTGGTGAGAGAAGGTGCTTTTTGTAAACCACAGGAGCACCAGAGCTGTGAAGCTGGGTCAGCAAATGTCTGAAGCACAGCAGGCAGAGTCAAGAGGGACTGTTGAAGCAAGATAACAGTGTGACCTCTTATCTGAGCTGTGGGCTGCTGCATCTTTTCCAGCAGGAACTGGCAAGTTTTTCTGAAGGAAGAATATTTTTAGTCCTTTGGAAGGGATGGTGTGGAAAATTGTTCTAGCAGTTGGCAATAACTCTTTGCTTTGCTTTGTGCAGAGGAGATTACGGCTCACAGCAGCAACGTGTCCTCGCTCGTCCTGGGGAAGAGCTCGGGCCGGCTGCTGGCCACTGGGGGAAATGACTGTCGGGTCAACATATGGTCAGTGAACAAGCCCAACTGCATCATGGTAAGAACGGGCCTGGCTTCAGCTGTTGGGGGATGGGAGCATTAATTCTGAGGTAAGGAGGGTGGAGAACGAGTGAAAAGGTTGTTGGGTTGTAGCCTGTGAGTCTTGTGAGGAATTTATCAACACAAAGCTGGGTGACTGGATTCTAGCTAAAGATAGGGGTGGAGTTCAGTAACTGGTGAGACCCCTGCTTCAGAGAGAGCCTGGGATGGCTGGCTGCCTCAGCTGGGCCAGTGCTTACTCACGTAACGAATATTGTGCTTGCCATTACCAGACAGATAATTAAATGCAGGGTTTTGTATGAGATCACCTGGTTTTATAATGCAAGCTACAGGGGCCAGCTTTATACCCTGGAGCTTGCCCTCACAGCAGGAAGCATCCCCAGCAGGATGTGGTTCCCACCTGTCCCACAGTCCCTCCCTGTGAGCACAGAGTTTGTCAGAATAGTTTGCTGACTTGCCTGTAGGCTGGGGAAGAATAATGTAACACTGACCGTGGGATGGGGGAAAATCATCTTGAACAAGTGTCCCTTGGCACTTTTTCAATTAGCAATGCAATAATCTTATGTCATGGAAGGCATTTCTCCAGCCAGTGTGAACCTTGTGAGGAAGAAATTGGGAAAGTATGGTCAGAAAGGCTAAAAGGAGAATGTGTCAGCTTCATTTTTCCATCCACTTACTGAGGTCAAGTATAAAGAGGTTGAAATGGCTGCAGAAGGAGTTGCTCACCTTCGGCAGCGCTGTGCTTCTTGCGGGGCCGTAGTTAAGCCGAGTCTTTCCAGGCCTTTGGTGGTGGCATGACAGTGGTTTGAAACCAGAGTATTGCCTTCCACAAGGAGGAAGGTTGAAGGACTAAATACCTCCATACCCTCTCTGTGGGAGCAGAGAGCTGTACGCCTCCTGCACAGCCTGGGAACCACAGATGATGGAAGCTGGCGTTCCTGAGAGGCAGGGGCTGACTGGAGCTGCTGAGGGCTCGTGCCATTCTTGTCTATCAGAAGAATCTTGATTTTGGGGGTTGTGCTGTATATTTTATCCTCTCAAATTTGTCTTCAGTGCTTACATTGTTGTAGGATCCCAGATGTTTCTGTGCTGGGGAAGAGGGAGGAGAGGAACTTTTCAAGTAGTGTGACTTTGGTTGAAGTGTGAGCTCTGTTTCTCACCAAGCAGTGATAGTTGCAGCTGTAGAGGATTTCAGTTGCACCTGAGATCCTAAGAAAGCCCTGTCAGAACAGGCAGCTTTCAGCTGGTGTTCCCAGCCTGTGTACCTCTGTGTGAGAGGCACAGAGCTAGCTGAGCTGTTTAAAAAGACCTGTTTGGGGGTGGAGTAAAGCATGTAATAGTGCCTAGGTGACAAGTTAGAAGTCTGCAGTAGTGGTACGTATGTTGTTTGGTTTTCTAAAACTAGTTTTAAATATTCTTGTGTTTTAATTAAAAATACTGGCCTTTTCAGAATACTTGGTTAATTTGTAAGCTTTCAGATGCTCAAGGATGAACAGAACTGCATACCTGTGAATTACTGCCTTGTGCCTCAGGTTAATTCTTCAGGCACAGCACCGCGTTATCGCTGTGACACCCATTGCTAGCAGCAACATGTGGGTCCTTGCTTATGTGAAGGTTTTGAAGGAGCCATGGTTTTGCTCTTTGATTTTTGTGACCAGTTCCTGACACTTATGTGACCCATTGAGGGCAAACGTGGTGCCATTGTGCTTGCACAGCATAATTTGTACAACCTAAGCGTGTGTCAGCCTTGTCTGGTCATCTGCACCTCCTGTTTAAGTGCCCATCTCTTTGTTGCTGCCTACTTTAGAAGTGAGTCAGCATGCCTGGGAAGTGGGATAACCTGGAGGATATGTGGGCTGTGCTGCAGGCAGTGGTGGTCTGTGGGATGCTCTACCATGCTGGTAGCCAAGGAGGAAAAAGGACCAACAGGGTGGTCCCAGCTCCTGGGTACACACTGTGGACAGGGCTGTGTCAGTAGCTGTTGGTTGTGACTCTGTTTTCTCTGCAGAGCTTAACAGGCCATACGACACCCATTGAGAGCCTACAGATCAACACCAATGAGGAGCTCATTGTTGCAGGGTCCCAGTCAGGCTCCATTCGAGTGTGGGACCTGGAAGCTGCCAAAAGTAGGTTTCCATGAGTTTCCACTTCCTTTAATGCACGCTTGTTGGAATGTCCCTGTGCTTCATATCTGTGCTGAGCCAGCAGGTTCCTCACTGAAGAGGGAACAGGAGCCTGGCATTGCTTTCATCTTAATTCCCAGCTCTTTTGGAGGGCTTTTGTGTGCTTCCTGCTGAGGTGTACATCTGTATGTGCATGCTTAAGCAGAGGTTTTCTACATGTATTGTGGGAAGTACTCTGAGGAACTAGTTTCTAGGGTTTGACCTGAGTGTGTTGAAATCTGTATTCCAGACCAGTTTTCCTGCATGTACAGAGTAACTGGGCATATAGAATTTGTGTTCAGAGTCTCAGCTTAAAATTGTCCATCTGAATGGAAGGATCTGGAATCAGATGGGAAGTTTTAGGTATGTCAGGCTCTGCACGAGTCTAGGAGTCTCCCGCTTGCTGAACCTCTTGCTATTCTTTTTAGGCTCTTCTAGGACTTGACTTTTTTCCTTCAAGTAATTTTTCTCCTCTTCTGCTCCTGCATGGCCATATAAATAGACAAAGACCTAATTTTTGGTGAATGGTAAAAGCTGTGAACTCAGAGCTCATCAAGCTCTGATCAAGCTTTAAAGGCCAGTTGTGGAATTGTGTTTTATTTATTGCATTTTTCCCCAATCCTAGGCCAAGTTTGCAAAGGTGCAATGAATCACTTGAGTTCATTCCAGCAGGAACACTGTGAAATGACTGAATATTTCTTGTTACTTGTTCCTAGAAAGAATGTGTAATCAAAACAGCCTGACACTGGCTGAGCTAAGGAGGCAAACAGCAGGTGGCATAAATAACAAAGTGCTTTGGTTGCTCAGACAGTTAAATCAGTTCAGTTATAAAATAGCTCAGCTGTACCAATGGAGAGCAACTTTCTGGCTGAGTTTATGAGGAGACCTGTGAGCGAGTGACCACTCCAGGTCTGGCTTGAGAGCTAATTTCTGCCAGGGGTATCATCAGACTGTCCCTGATGGTGGAGAGAGAATGCCCCTGTTATTACCTGAGCAATTTTCTTCCTCAGAGTTGTGTTCTGTGTCTGTCTCTGCTTTCAGAGATATGATGTACCAGTTCTGCTGGTCCTTTCTGGCTTCCAGAATTACAAGGGGTGTTACTTGGTTGATGACTCGCTGACACACTGCTATTGTTTACTTGTCTGATGCTTCCCAAGTGTCCCTTCCCAGTCTTTGGGGTGCTCCTTGCAAGGGGCAGTTGAAGGAGTCCAGGGTGAATATTGGAACCTAAGAGGTGGCAGTGGGGCTTGTGCCTGGATGGGGGTGCAGGGTCGGGAAAGAGTCTGAGAGCTGCGAGGGGAACCACGGGGGCAACCAAATGTCCCTTTCACTTTCTGCCCCCCTTCATTTTGCTCTCTTTGTAACAAAGATGCACTGCCTCAAAGGGTGGCTTTTTAGGTTTGTTTTCAGAATGGAGACCTTTGACTTTTATTTGTAGTTTCCACACCTGAGGACAGGCAGGTCACTGAACTGTTGCCATTTCATTGCATTGCAAGTGTAAAGTCAGGAACATTTCCATAAAATAATGTATACAGATAAATAAGTGGTATATCACATGTCCAGTGTACACTGTGTTTCCATGTACTTAGTGGTGAGGAGAGTATGGCTAAGCTTCTGCATGCTGTTTGGGTAAAATCAAACAGTAAATATTTGGTCCCTGTTCCTTCTCCTTTTCCCAGTTCTCCGTACCTTACTGGGTCACAAAGCGAATATCTGCAGCCTTGACTTCCATCCTTTTGGAAGCTTTGTGGCATCTGGCTCTTTGGATACAAACATCAAGGTACAGTTCAGCTTCCCCTGGATTTCCCACTCCACTTGCAGTGTCTGTGTTGGGAAGAGTGTCAGAGTGTGTTCTGTGCCAAGCTGTTGGGAGATGCTGTTCAGCATGGTTCCTGTGTGTGGGCAGGTGTCTTTGCAGGTGCTTGTGAAATGTGTGTGTGTGTTTCAGCGGTGGCTCATGAGTGTGACTCCTCTGCTGTGGAATGTGGCTCTGGGTTAGCTGCCAGCTGGTGTCAGCAAGTGTGGATGTCCTGATTGCTGTGGGTTGCATCTGCTTCATCAGGCTGGTGTTTGTGGGAACTGAGGTTCTGTAGTAGGAAAAGCCTTACTGAAGTGATTCCCACTTGGGGAATTAGGTCAGGAAATACTCCTGAAGCAACCAGGGCTTTAACAGCCCCTTCAGTGTTTTCCTTCTGCAGTGTTGATCAGCTTGGTGACAGGGAGAGAGCTCTTGTTCTGGCACGACTCTTGGGTTCCCCACGTACTGCTCTAAGCATATCTTTTGTTTGCTTTCCTTCCCTGTAGCTCTGGGATGTGAGAAGAAAAGGCTGTGTCTTCAGGTACAAGGTAAAATGCTTCATTAGTTTTCAGGCAGAGTGGGGAGAAAGGTTTCTGTCGAGGACTTATGAGCAAACTTAAAAATGATCATGTACAATTAACTTCCCAGTTTTACAGTATAAAAATAACATCTGCATGATTTGTGATGTGGCCTGGTAAACCTCTGTGGGCCTCTGGATATCATGGAGTTAATCCATGGAAATGGATATCATGGGGTTAATGTCCTATAGTCTGGTTAGAGGGATGGAGAGCGTCCATGAGTGTTTCTTTATCCTGTGACTGATGTTACCATGCAACTCCCCACTGCACTGAAATGGATCTGTTCTTGAGGCTTTTTCTACCCAAAGAACTTGCTGTATATTCATTTCATTTAGAAACCAACTTAATGGCACAGCACTTCTATCTGACCACCCATAAATCTGCCATGCTTAAAACTGATGCCATAAATGTCTAGATGAGAGAGATTACACCCATTTAGTGTGGATGGATACAGGTCTTGAGTGTAGTGTTTAAAACTCTGTGAGCTGTGGACTCTGTGAAACAGTTACTTGATTTTATTTTATTCTATTGTGGAGGGTTGAAAGACAAACCCAGAATTCCCTCTAAAGGAAGGGGAGAGGGGAAAAAAATACCCATAAAACCCACCAAAACTGTTTGTTTTTCTCATGTCAGGGTCACACAGAAGCAGTTCGGTGTCTCCGCTTCAGCCCTGATGGGAAATGGCTAGCCTCTGCTGCTGATGATTGCACTGTCAAGGTGATGTGTTGTGACCACACATGGGATTCTGGGATCATCTTTTGACCAGGCATTGCCAGCACTCACTCATAAACACCTTTAGCTCATCAGGCAGCTGGCTGAGCCCTGTGGCTTTGCAGGGACCAGTCTGGCTGAGGATCATGTCCAGTGGCCCACAACATCCAGTTAAGGGCTGCATGTGTTGAAATACACTTATCCAATGGACACTCTGGCACTATGCACACAAAGGTTTGGGTTTTGATGGTGGTAGAGTTGTGATACCTGAACATTGGCCTCAGTTGTCTCAGTAAATGTTACAGAAGGAGTTGTCCCCAGCAGGCTGATTCACCAGACCAGTTTCTGGCTCTGCACAGTTGATTGGGTAGGAGTGTGTTATCATATACACTGCACGTGATTATCAGTCTGATAATTGCTGTCAGGACTGAGCAGAGCAAGAGAAGGAATTCAGAAAAGTATCAGCTGAAGCAGTGACTTGAGTTGTTTCAGATCTGATATGGAGGAGTGTGGGTGAAGGACTGATTTTCTACTTCATCTTCACATGAAGCTGATCAGTCATTTCACTCTGGGTTCTTCCATGGAGACTAGAGCACAGGAAGGATGAATTGCTAGGAGAGTTCACTTTTGAGATACAAACTGCAGGCACAGACAGGTGGAACTGCTGTATTTTATCTCAGTCTCTAAAGATAAACCTGAAATTTTTAGAGGACAAATTAAGTGGAAAATTTGAAAGAGAATGCCAAAAAAAAAGAAGGAAAAAAATAAATGCAGCCTTAAATGACTGGGGCAGTACTCCTTCCCTGATCGGTGTTTCTTTGACAAACTTGAGTCTGATCTTGGAGGGGGAGAAGTGTTAGAAGGTTGCCAGTACAAGGAAATCTGAAGTGTGTTGGAACTCTCTAACATTAAGTCTTTTCAAGAGTCTCTCTGTTCTTTCCTTCTTCCAGCTGTGGGATCTGGCTGCTGGAAAGATAATGTTTGAGTTCACAGGACATACTGGCCCAGTAAACGTTGTTGAATTCCATCCCAATGAATACCTTTTGGCTTCTGGCAGCTCTGACAGGTAGGTAAGGGGCAGGAGGAAGAAGGGAATTGGATATGTTGGTTCCCTTTCCTAATGCCCTTCCTCTTAGGAATGTAGAAAATAGGAATGTCGCCCAACTCAAACTTGCCAGTGCAAGAGCCTGACATCTAGCCAGCAGCATGGCACATCTGTGATGCACAGGACATGGAGATCTTGCCTTCTCATCCAAAATTCATGGCACCTTCTGCCACACTAGAAAACAATGCAGTAGCCTCAAGTGTCTCACTAATCCAGCTGACATCCTGTCTTAACAGCAAGCAGTCCTGCTCAGCTAGCAGGGTGTCCTCTTATCTCTGGGTCAGCTCTGAATACCAATCCGTATCTAGAGCCTCTTCTAAACATCTGTGGCTGGACTCATGGCTCTTAGCTGGACTAACCTTCTGCGTGTGTTCATCGTGTGTGCACCACAGTGGGAGTCATTCTAGCTGTTAGCATGCTATTGCAACACTGGATCCTACTGCAGAATGAGTGATGATTCTTGTTTTGTTCTGTGTACAGGACTGTTCGGTTCTGGGACTTGGAGAAGTTTCAAGTTGTGAGCTGTATTGAAGAGGAAGCTACTCCTGTCAGGTAGAGTGAATTCCTATGGCAGAGCCTAAAGTGAGGGTGAAGGGAGGATTTCCTGAAAGAGGGACTTTACTGGGGAGAAGTTGGGGCTGCTGGAGGTGTTGCACAGGTGAACACCAGGTTGGTGTGTTTGTTGGGAGAACTGGGACTGGAGGTGTTCAGTGAAGTCAAGGATACAGCCCTGTGGTCCTTCTGGGGCTGAGGGGTGTCGGGAAGCTGTGCCTGATTCTCCATCTGCCTCCATCCAGGTGTGTGCTCTTCAACCCGGATGGCTACTGCTTGTACAGCGGCTTCCAGGACTCGCTGCGCGTTTACGGCTGGGAGCCGGAGCGCTGCTTTGATGTGGTCGTGGTGAACTGGGGAAAAGTAGCTGACTTGTCTATCTGCAACAACCAGTTGGTAAGCCACTGCTCCTCAGGAGTCAGGGAAGCAGCTGTGAAACATGAGATAAAATCCCCCTGCCTCCTTGCAAGCCTCCTGACACTCAGCTTCTGTCAGGCTGTAAGTGGTCAGGGCTCGCAATGTGCCAAGCACTTAGAGCCTGTGTGCTTTTGCTTTCAGCAGCCTTGTGCTCTACTTCTTCACATTTTGGCTTCTGAAGGAAAGAACTGGGGCTTGGTTTGACCCACTATTTAGAAACTATACTTGGCAAAAGTTTCATCATGGCCTTTCATAAAACCCTGGCAGCTTCAAATTGAAAAAGCCAAAGCACTGAACTGAGAAATTCTGAAGCCCGGTTGCTCAGGGTCGGTCCATCATGACTGCTCTCAGAAAGGCTGGTGTGTACCCTGCTCCCTGGTGAATTACCTTGGTCTCTTGTCTCTGCAGATAGGAGTTTCCTTTGCACAAAGCATCGTCTCTTCCTTTGTTGTGGATCTCAGCAGAGTCACGAAGTCGGGTTCCATTCCTCACGGGCTGATGAAGGATGATGAGCCTCTTGTGCCACCCACCCCCATGGGGTCCTCCCTTCGCCGCATCTATGACAGGCCCTCTACTAGCTGCAGCAAGCCACAAAGGTGAGGGGGTCTGCTGGCTCGTGGCATTTCAAGGTCTTAAGGAAATGCACAAAGAGCTCAGTGCTCTGGTTCTCTCTGGCAGAGTCCATGTGACTGGCCCTTGACAGCATCTCTCTTTCCACAGCAGAGTGAAGCACAACTCCGAGAGCGAGAGGCGCAGTCCCAGCAGCGATGATGACCGGGATGAGAAGGAATCAAAGGCTGAGATCCAGAACCCGGAGGATTACAAAGAGATCTTCCAGCCCAAGAATGCTATCTGTCAGTACTGGGGTTCACTGTTCTCTTGAGTGGTGTTTTTAAGCTGTAGGTGCTTAACTGGCTCAGCAGAAGTGAGCTTTGGCTTATTATATTGGAGATTTTGTCCACAACTGGGAGAGCTTGGGAAACTTTCTGTGCTTGGACTCTGAACCACAGATTATGCTGGTGAACTGCTGGATGGTGGTACCTTGACTGGGGTGTAGTGATGTCTGGTCAAAGCCTGACTTGGAATCCAGAGCTCCATTGTGAGCATGCTGCCTTCCTGTCCTGAGTAGGAAGGACTGCTGTCTTACTGGATCTTTATGAGCTTAGAATTTTGGTATGTATAAAATCAGCAGCCTCCATTAAAGAAGGGAGGGCAAAATGTTTTGTAAAAGCAGAGATTATTTAGGAGGTGTGGTGCAATGGCTGTATCTCATTTTTAAGTAAATGAGAAAAATGAGATACTCTTTCTAAGGAATTGATAGTCATTATTTTGTTTTACTTACAGAAACTGATTTAGCAGGAAGTGAAATTTTTCTAGTATAATTTGTTGCCACAGCAGCAGTGAACTACATGGGTCAGGTTTGTCCCTCCCATCCTTGAAGGCTGAAAGCCTTTTGCTAAACTCAACAGTGGCATCAAGGTCTGAAGGAAATAACTGTGCTTGCCATATCACTGATTGCCCTAATCTGTGGGGTTGTTGGAGATCTCCTAGCTCCAAGGTTGACTTATCACTAGTCTGTAGCCTTGGATATTCCTTTGTTTGTTTATTTATTTTCTCTCGTCCTGTAGGTCGAACTCCTCCTCGAAACGAGCCCTTTCCACCCCCTCCTGAGGATGGTGAGTATGAAAATGACCCCTTGGTGGGAATGGGGTTAATGGCCCTCAAAAGAGGGAGAGCTGCATGTCTGCAAAAATGACTACTTGTAGTCTAGTGATGTAGAACCTTTGCTCTCAACTTGCCTTGAAAGGAACAATCAGTGTCTGCTTTGCCACTTCTTTTCACCTTGGTAGAACCCGTAACTGCAAAGGAGACGGTGAA
The DNA here is from genome assembly GCA_907165065.1 of Caprimulgus europaeus. The sequence goes on from OU015536.1 coordinate 22,545,388, forward strand.
GCCCAGCCAGGCTGCAGATGTCCAGGCCTCCCTGCCAAAGCAAGAGCTTGTACGTACTGTGTAGTCTGTTGGTGGCTGTTTGTGCTCTCACTCTGAAAGATACGAGCGTGCTTGGGACTTTATGATTCCTGATCAAGCTGATTCCTTTACTGAAGGGCAGTAAAAGTCCAGCTCTGGTCTTTGTCCTGCCAAGTGTCTTGTCTAAGCAGTAGAATTGAAGGCCAGGCCTTCAGCAGGCGATGGCTCTGTTGCTTTTCTTGCACTTGCAGTCGTGTTTCTCCTTGCACATCAGAGTTGGGGCACTCGTGCCAGATTTCTGCAGGTGCTTGCTCGAACTGAGGCTGTTTTGTAGCCTAAACCACAAGCAGCTGATGGGCCAGGATACTTTACACTGGCTTCTGTAGAATTCTCTCTTTGCCTTCAAGCTGGTGGTGGCCCACTGCCCTCATTTTAGATGCTGATTAATGACAGCACTTGGCACTTTTACTGGGGCATCTTCATGTTCTCTGCAAACCTTAATTACATCTTGGCGTGTACCTGAGAGATACTTTATTGCCTCTTAAACCATGCTAGCAAACTGGAGGCTGCTTCTGCATTAGGATCCTGCTGTAAGAAGAAAGTGGGTCAGAAAAAAACAGGACATCAGATTTGGGCCAGATTGTTGCTGCTAGAGCTTTTATACCAATTTCTCCTGCAGCCTGATCCAGTTCAGAGGCCACCGATTGCCTCCTCAGCTCCTTCGAGCAGAACAGAGCCGTCCGTGATTCCTGCAGCCAGGAACGAGCCCATTGGCCTGAAGGCCTCTGACTTTCTACCAGTAAGTGTCTTTGCACAGAAGTTTCCAGCCGGTGTCTGTGTTGGGTGGCATCAAAAGGGGTTTCTCCAAGGTGCAGAAGTGTCTTGGGTGCTTTCTGCAGCCTGCAGTGCTCAGTGCTGAACGAGAACGTGTTACCTTCCTGCTCTCCCTCTGCTCACCCAGTGTCTCCCCTGCCAGTCTGCTCTCCCTCTGCTCACTCTGTGTCTCCCCTGCCAGCCTGCTCTCCCTCTGCTCACTCTGTGTCTCCCCTGCCAGCCTGCTCTCCCTCTGCTCACTCAGTGTCTCCCCTGCCAGCCTGCTCTCCCTCTGCTCACTCTGTGTCTCCCCTGCCAGCTTGCTCTCCCTCTGCTCACTCAGTGTCTCCCCTGCCAGCTTGCTCTCCCTCTGCTCACTCAGTGTCTCCCCTGCCAGCTTGCTCTCCTGGTTCCCAACTGCTTTGACCTCCTGGGGAATTGGCACCTCGGGGTTGCTGGACCCAGCCCCTGTTGCGCTCGACAGCAGGCTGATGTGAGTGCAGCAGAGCTGATCCACGCTCACAAAGAATGTGTTATCAAAGCAGAGAGCAGAGGGTGACACAAAGACAATGACCAATTCCACGTGCTACAGTGGTTCATTTAGAAAATTGCTGTCTGCCATCACACATATATAATTACTTCAAGAGTCTTTCCCTCTTGCATCTCGGAGGTCTCTTGGCCTCACTCAGGAGGGTATTCCCTGTCCCAAAGAGGGAGAAGGACCAGAGTGTCCTCATGATCCCAAACTCTAAATGTGAACAGAGGAAGACAGATTCCAGCATGGTCTAAGTGGGAATCAAATTGAGAGTTTAATGAATTGTGCAAGATTTAGGCTTTGTAATAAAATTTATTGATTTCAGATTAACATTTTGCATAAAAAATGAGGTTTGCATGAAAACATATTTTCATCAAAATATACTGGTTTTGAATGCTTCCTTGTAATTAACTTCTTTCAATTTTCAGAGTTTTTCCAAAGCTTCAATTGTGTTTGTGTTTGACACAGTAGAAGAGGAAAAAGAGAAGTAGCTGAAATGGGAACAAATTGAGCATTTCAATTTTAAAAATGTTTATAAAACAACCTTCAAGGAAGTCAGTATTTGCTGGCACGCTGTGGGCTAAAATCAGCTCTTGCCTAGGCCAGAGAAAGCTCCTGCCCTTCTGTGCTGCCCTGACCTGTTGTCACTCCTCCACTGGTGTCTGTACTTTCAGGCTGTGAAAAACCAAAGCCAGACCGAGCTTGTGGACGAGGAAGCCATGTCCCAGATCAGGAAGGGCCACGAGACCATGTGCGTGGTTCTCACCAGCCGCCACAAGAACCTGGAGACTGTGCGGGCTGTGTGGAGCACCGGTGACATCAAGGTGAGGATGTGGAGAAGGGACCAGCTGAGCAGCTCTCTTGGCTTGTCTGGAGCTGATTCTGCCTTTTGCCCAAAGTGCAGAGTCTCACAGCTTTTATCCCCAGGGGTAAAAAGCACAGAGTGCTGCTGGGTCTCACCTGGGGTTGAAGAGCCACAAAGAAACACGGAGAAAACTTTCTCCTGCAAGAATTACTTCTCTTCCCACACTTGCTCTCCCTTATTTTTGAAAGCAGTGCTTGGTATTGCTTGTATTAGTCTGTCCAGTTTGAGCTTTGCAATAGCCCACTTCTTCCCCTTGTCTCTCAGAACTCGGTGGACTCTGCAGTGGCCATCAATGATCTCTCTGTTGTCGTGGACCTCTTGAATATTGTCAACCAAAAAGCGTGAGTCTTGGGTGGGGGCAGCCCCTGGGTACCTGAGAGCGGGCTGGCTGGGCCTTGGGGGTGCTGCATTCGCCTGCCTTGTGCCCCGTGGGCTGTGGCATGTGAAGGGCACGTGGAATGCCTGCCAGATCCTCACGTCTGCAGTGCCAGGAACTGCTGGAGGTACCTGGGGGCTCTTCTGTAGGCAAATGATGGCTTGAAAGGAAAACCGAATCTTAGGGTTTCATAAAGCAACTCTGGTGAGTCAATAAAACGTTGGAACCTGCCACTTTCTGTCACAAGAGGGAGTTGGTGAACTTGCTCAGGAAACTTGAGTGCAGCTGCCTGGGCTTTTTTTCCAGAATGCCTTGTAAAGCCTGAGTCTCTGTTCTCAGAATGTGTCCTTGTCATTTCAGGACTCTCTGGAAGTTGGATTTGTGTACTATAGTCCTGCCACAAGTAGAGAAACTACTCCAAAGTAAATATGAAAGGTGAGGCCCAAAGAACAAGGTGTGGATATTCATAGGAGAGCTCCACTGAGTATTTTGTAGATGAAAAAATCCTGAAAAATCACAGCAAACACAGTATAATGCCAGTACAGTTCCTGGAAAAGAGCAGTGGAGTTGCCAGGTGTGTAGGGGAAGAGATAACAGAAGGTGTGCCTGGGCAGGGAGAGGGGGATGTTGAGATCCAGCGTAGGTGTGTTGGGTTGAAGTTAGGTCTGGAAGCCAGGAGGGGTCAAACTGATGTAAAACATCAAATCAATGTAAAACAAGTGGGCTCCATGCACTGATGGGAATGAAACTGTTGAGATAGGACAAGGGGAGTGAAGTCCTGCAACAGCCTTGGGGTTGCTTGGAAGATTGCTTCAAACCTTGTCATTAGGTGGCAAAAAATTGCAGCCTCTCTTAAAGTGCTCTTGAGCAGAAAGGTCCCACTTAGCAGGGTGTCTGCGAGGACCTTCTGGAAGGCCTCACTTTCTCAGTTCTGACTCAGACCAAGGTGTGTTGGTACTGGGCTGTTGCTCTCCTTAGCACGTTACAGGTGGTGGAGGAGGGGGTCATTTGAGGAGTTTGTGAGTTGGGGCTGGTGCTGGGAGAATGGGAATGAAATTCTGGTGGGACCCAATTCTCTGTTTGTTTCAGTTACGTGCAAACTGGCTGCACCTCCCTGAAACTCATTCTCCAGAGGTTCCTGCCACTGATCACAGACATCCTCGCTGCACCACCTTCTGTTGGAGTGGACATCACCAGAGAGGAGAGGTGAGGCACTTGCACCCTTTTTGAACCAGCAGTTCTCTTGGGTGAGCTTTGCTCCTTGCCATCAAGGCTTTGATACCAGCCTGGGCATGCCTTCCCTTTTGTCTGCAAACACCAAACCCTCCTGACCTGAGAAAAGGACCAGGAGCTGCTTTTCCCTCTGTCACTGTGTATTGAGTCATACCTAAACAAAGTGTGAGTATGTCAGGAGTAAAACTACCCTCTTGCTTCACCCTCTGCCTCACAAGACTCGTGAGTTGTCAGCCAGGCCCTGGATTTCCAGTTCCTTCACAGGATAGCTCTGTTCTGAGAATTGGCCTTCCAAAACCAGCACCTCCTTCCTCCCTGGACTCCACTGCCAGAGGGGAAGAGGAGTGAAAGAGCCCTGTTGCAGCTGCCATTCTCCTGTGCGATCAGGACACAGGCTGAGCACGCGGTGTTTCTGCAGAGCCGTGCTCGGTGTTTCTGCAGAGCCATGCTCGCACTCCAGCCTCCTCAGGCCATTTGCAGGGCTTTCTCTCCTGCTTGAGCTGCATCCCTGGCACTACAGGAACAAGCACATCTCAAGCAGCTGAGGATTCATGCTGTGTCTGCTGCCTGTTGTTTTTTGTAGGCTCCACAAATGCAAACTCTGTTACAAGCAGCTGAAAAACATCAGCAACATTGTCAAGACCAAGTCCGGGCTCAGCGGCCGCCATGGGAGTGCCTTTCGGGAGCTGCATCTCCTCATGGCTGTCCTGGAGTGACAGCCACTGCCTCCTCACATGCAAACACATGAGGCCAGCTCCCCTCTGCTCTTGGTCTGGGTGGATTTCACCTCTTTCTGTGCGTCCATCTTCACACCATGGTAGGGAAGTGGAATCTCACTGACCGGTTGCCTGCCCAGCCCCAGTGCCTTAGAGGCTGGGTGGAAGGAGGTCTGTGCTGTGTGAGGGTGCCTGGCTGATGGAGGCCTCACAAAGCCCCTGTAGGGAAGCAGCTTCGTGTCAGCTCTTCATCTCAGCATCAAGCTCTCGGCTGCTCTGTCCATGTGCTGGCCTTTCCCCGACGGGCAGCTCCAGGCCTGCTCTCACTCCTCCACCCGTGTGGGCTGTTGGTTCTCGTTGCTTGGCTCTGTGGACTGGGGCTGGCTGGCCCCACTATCTTTGTGCAGCACTTGGAGGACTGCAGCACCCATCCCACAAAAGCCTGCTGTGGGGTGGAGTGTTCTCTCCCAGCAGAAGGAACTTCAGCTGCCATGTAGGACCAACCCCTTTAGTTTGCTTCATCAGGCATGAGCCAGGACACTGTGCCACCATGCTTGGTGTAGTCTCAAGGACATTATTGAGAGGAACCTGCCTCTTGGCTTCTCAAAAATCCCTGCTGGCACCCTGGGCCACAGAAGATTCATATCTTCAGACTGTTGCTGGGAACTGAGGTCTACCTGGATCTGTTAAAATACGTGACAGGACTTGTTGTATGTGTTTGCCCTTGGGGTTAAGGAGGGTGGAGGCAAGGGAGGGACATGGACTAATGTCTTTCTACATCCATTGGACCACTCTTAGAGGGCTTTTTTTTTTCCCTCCCCCCAATAAATGTCTGTCAGAACCTTTCTGTCCCTCTTCTTTCCTGTGGGAAAGAGGTTCCTGTTGGTGCATCCCCTGCTCCTCCCAGCCCCTCTCCTGTTTTATACACTGGAGCCTGTTCTCTGGGAAACTGTAACTTATAATGAATTTTATTAAAGGATTTGTAACTTTTTTTTTTAAGTTGTGTTAAATGCTTGAATCTCTTGAAGTACTGTTCACCTTGGCACAGCTGCTGGCTGGGAGCATCCAGGAAAGGCAGGGCTCTCTTCCCTGCGTGTCCCACAGGGAAGGCAGCTGTTCTCACCCTTCCTGCCAGGAGGCTGCGGTAAGTGGGAGAGACAGCGCTGGCCAGGGGGCTTGTGAAGCCCTGGGGGAGGAGACAGCGCTGGCCAGGGGGCTTGTGAAACCCTGGGGGATGTCTTGCTCTGCTGGGTGTTTCCCAGCCCAAAGAGCAACATCCTTGCTTGTGGCTTCTCCTTCTCCCTGGCCTGATGCAGATCTCTTCTCCTCACCTGATCTCTAGCAGATCTCAGGGTAGTGGCACTGCTTTGTCTGCATGGTTTTCTGGGAGCTCCTGAGCCAGGCGCTGGTGTTTGGGGCTGTAGGAGACTTCCAGGTAGGTGTAGTGGGGCCAGCAGGAAAGCTAAAGCCCATCTGCGTCCAAACATGGTCAAGTCAGAGGGACAAAGAGGAGTGTCCTGCTCTGTGGCTCTGATGGTGTCTGTCGTGGTTTAACCTCAGCTGGCAGCTCAGCAACACCCAGCTGCTCACTCCTCAGTAGGATGGGGGAGAAAACCCATAGGGTGAGATAAAGACAGTTTAATAGGTAAAGCAAAAGCCCTGTGCACAAGCAAAGTAAACCAAGGAATTATTCCCTGCTTCCCGGCACCAGGTGGGTGCTTGGCCGTCTCCAGGACAGTAGGGCTCCATCATGTAATGGTGACTTGGTGACAAATGCCATCACTCCAACCATCCCCTCCTTCCTCCTTCTTCCCCAGCTTTATCTGCTGAGCATGAAATCATGTGGGATGGAAAATCCCTTTGGCCAGTGGGGGTCAGCTGTCCTGGCTGTGCACACCCGGCCTCGGGGGCAGGACACTATGAGAAGCTGAACAGCAGCTCAAACATCAGTGTGTTATCAAGGTTCTTCTCATCAAAAATCCAAAACACAGTATTATACCAGGTACTAGGAAGAAAATTAACTCTATCCCAGCCCAAACCAGGACAGTGGCTCCCACAGCAAGGGGCCCTAGCAATATGCCATCACACACAGCATGGTTGGGACTGGAGATGCTGCCTGCTTCAAGCAGCAGGGAATCATAGAGTCATAAAATCATTAATGTTGGAAAAAGTCCTACCACCAACTCAACACCACCACACCTGCTAAACCATGTCCTGAAATGCCACGTCTACGTGGTTTTTGAACACCTCCAGGGAAGGTGACTCCATTGCTGCCCTGGGCAGCCTGTTCCAGTGCTGGATTGCTCTTTCAGGAAAGAAATTCTTCCTCACATCCCATCTCAACTGCCCTGGCCACAACTGGAGCCCATTTCCTCTTGTCCTGTCCCTTGGTCCTTGCTTGAACAGAGCCACCCCCACCTCTCTCCACCCTCCTTGCAGGGACTTGGACAGAGCCAGAAGGTCTCCCCTCAGCCTCCTTTGCTCCAGGCTCAGCACCCCCAGTTCCTCAGCCGGGAACTCAGCACACTTGTGCTCCAGACCCTTCCCCAGCTCCGTTGCCCTTCTCTGGACACGCTCCAGAGCCTCAATGTCCTCACGGTGCATGTCCTGCCTGCGCTGCAGCGAGTCACTGCCTCACCCACGGGCTCTCTGGCCATAATCCCGTCCCTGGGCCCAACCCAGGTGTGAAAAGGCCCTGCCAGCCCCAAACAGCCTGCAGAGCTGGGAGAAGCATGAGATGGAGCAAGATGCTGCAGCACTGGGGCTTCCTTGGGGTTTAACAACTTCATTTCCTCCTAATTAAGGGAGTCTGAGAGCTGTAATTTGTAGGGCCGTGCTGGCTGGCTCACAGACAGCTGCAAGAGGAGGGATTTAATGGGCTTTTCCAGCAGCAGGGGAGGTGCTGTGCAGGCGGGAGGGACGGGGCACCCACCCCGAGCGGGGCTCAAACCCCCTACAGGGAAATAACAGCAGCGCAGGATGGGCTTTAACAGTTTATTTAAAATAAGTTTTGTTACAAAACAGGAAATTTTTTTTTAAATTATTAAAATACATAGAAACATCTAATCTTACAAAAGGCTGAAGTTATTTTTCTTTTTTTTTTTAATAGAATATGCTGTGGAAGAGTGGGAGGAGAAGGCTGCGGTGGGATGAGCCATCAGTGCATCTTTGCAGCAGGAGGAAGTGGGTGCTCAGAGGTGCAGGGGGCAGAGCCTTCTTCTCCCACACCCCCACCAGCCACCATCCCAACACACAAACTAACGGGCTTTTGGGCTGGAGGTTTGGGGTTGTTTTTTTCCATTTGTTTGTTTTTCCATTTGTTTTCCATTCCAAGACCATGTAAACAGGGTATAAATATTTCAAACACTTTCATCTTGACCACGCTGTGAACTCTCTTGACAAGACAACTGGTAAATAACTTCACAAAAGCTAAATCCACGCTGGTGCCAGGTGCCACGGGCAGCCCTGCAACCGCTCTCCTGTGCCGAGGTGGCCCGTGCAGAGCCCTGGCAGCACTGGCACAAGGAGGAACGGCAGCTCGGCGCATGCACGGCACTGGGGCACCTTCATGCAACATCAGGGTTTGAGAACCTGACGGGGAAAAGAGCTGGTGGGGTTTGGTTTTTTTTTTTCCTGGCTTAAAAATGGAGGAAGCGCTGCTCCAGCAGACACTGGGCAGCTCCCTGGGCACAGTCCTGGGGGGGCTGCGGCCAGGCTGCCCCTGGGAGGGGAGCAGAGATGTGCGCCGGGACTTGCCGAGCTCTGAGCCCTCCTTCCAGCCAGATACCACTACTGTAGTGAAAAACAAAGCTGGGGAGGTGGAGGGAGCACCCAGCAGCTCCCCACTCTGCTTCAAATCATCCACCCAGCAAAAATAAAAAGCTGAGCAGCCGAGGGGGCAGATCCCTGCCCAGCACCGCTGTCATAGAATCATAGAATGGATTGGGTTGAAGGGACCCTCAAAGGTCACCTAGTCCAACCCCCCTGCAGTGACAGGGACATCTTCACTAGAGCAGGTTGCTCAGAGCCCCATCAAGCCTGACCCTGATTATCTCCAGGGATGGGGCCTCCACTACCTCTCTGAGCAACCTGTCCCCACCCTGAGGTGGGGGTCTGGCTGCTGGGAGACCCTGGCCCCATGCTGCTTGTGGTGAGAGGTACCATCACTCTCTGGCCACGAGCCCTGGTGGGCAAGGGAATGGCACCGAAGCTGCTGTGTCTTCTAGCACCCAGCTCTCGGTAGCACCGCGGGGGCTGGGTCCTGCAGCGAGTTTGGTGCCGGGGCTGGCACTTGTCATACGGGGACTGGCCTCAGCTTCCCTGGGGGGAGACACACATGAGTCACACAGGGCAGAGGGCACGGCCATCACTGCCCCAGCCCCATCTGGCAGCGCTTCAGCTGGTGCTGCGTTAAGCGGGTACTGCAAGCATCATCACCAGCATCCCCGCGAGCATCGCCACCGGCATCCCCGCGAGCAGCACAGCCCGGCACCCCCGGCCCGGCCCTGCCCCGCCCGGGGCCGAAGCAGAGCCCTCCACCGGCCCCCGGCCGCGGGCACTCACCTGGCAGCCACGGCTGCCCCTAGTTCAGGCTGCAATCGAAAGGGAGAGGGGCTCAGCCCGGGGACACTGCTCTGCCCTGCAGCATCACACCCCAAGCCACTGCAGCGGCTTCACACCAGTGCTAACCAGGCTCTTGATGGCTAATTAGCCATTAGTTAATGAGCTGATTACAAATCACCCAGCTCCCCCATGCAGGCTTGGCCTGCCAGCATCCAGCTGGGACCAGGCTGGTGGCGGGAGCCTCCTCTGATGGAGGGACCCCAACCATGCACCTGGGGTGCAGAGTGGGGCTGCAGTGCCCCAGCACCCACCTGAGGTCTGGAGCTTCCTGCGGATGGAGGCGGTGCGGCCGGAGAGCTGCCCAGGGCTGGGGGATGCGTGGCCCCGGCCGGGGGGTGCTGTGGTCCCAGGCGAGTCACCCTGGGGGAAGACAGGCCACAGCCCCAGGGTCAGCCCATGCCAGTCCCCAGCGGGAAGGAATGGGGATGAGCTTGTGGGCAGATCATGCCTGCCTGGGCAGTGATGCCCAGATATCTCTGGGGGTACCCTGGGGCTGGGAAGAGCCTCATCTAGGTGTTCCTGCTCCAGCAGAGGGAGTGGACTGGATGATCTTTTGAGGTCCCTTCCAATCCCCAACATTCTGTGATTTTTGTGATTGACTGTGAGCCACTGCCTGGGGACAGTCTGTGTCCTGCTGGGTAATGCTCCCCCAGTGCAGGAACACCCAACAGCAAAGAGACCTAGGAACCACACGTGGGGGCAGAACAGGGGGATTCCCTGGGGTGATGGGGATGAGGAAGGGCACTGGTGGCTGCTCAGTTACCTCCAGGTGCTCCTGGCTGGGCCAGGAGGCCAGCTCAGTCTTGCGGGAGATGGGACCCAGCTCCACGGAGCGAACCCTCTCAGCGAACTTCAGGGAGCACAGCGTCTCGCTGGTGTTTTTCTCGGCAGGGGAGACCTGTGGTCAGGCAGGAGCAGGCAGAATGTCACCCTGCCAGCTGCCTGCACTCCCCCAGGACTCTCCTGCCCCAGCAAACACACAGTGCCGGGCCGGCGAGGTGCTATTATTAACCTGCCATTCCCGTGCCTGAGCCAGCGTCTGAGCCAGCCGGATCCCCTGTCACCAAGTGCTCCGGTGCGAGGGACAGCCAGGAAAAGCTGCAGCAGGTGGCAGGGACTTGGGGACCCCCAAGAGGGCTCAGTGCCAGCGCAGGCAGCCAGGGGGGGTCACAGGGCAGGGTTGGAGCAGCTGCCAAAGTGTAAAATCCTTCCAGCAAGAGGGGGACAGGGGGATGCTAACATGCAAGGAAACCATGCCCATAGGGATGGCATCCACATGCAAGGCAGGATCACAGACCTCCGGGTTCATCCCCATCCCTCATCCTTGTCTGTCCCCAGAGCTAGGGACAGAGCTGCCCCTGGCACCATGGCTTCAGACCAGATGATGTCCCCATGGGCAAGCCAGGTCCCCTGGTCCCAGCCTAGCTCCTGCCTCCAGCACCCCTTGCGCCTGCCCCAGCACCAGGGTGAGCGGGGACCAAACCCACCCCCAGAACTGCACCAGCCAGCCACAGGGATGCCAACACGTGCCCAGCCCCTACCTGCACCATCATGAGGGTCTTGCTGTCACCGCTGAGCGAGTCCTGCAGCAGGTAGGTCAGCTTGGAGTTGCGGAAGGGCACGTGGCCCTGCCGGGAGCGCAGGGCGTAAATGACATCACCCAGCGCCGAGAGGGACTTGTTGATGTGCTGCGCTTCGCGGAGGCGGCTGCCCTCCGCGCCCGACCGCCCGACCCGCTCCGATCCCGCCAGGTCCACCAGGTTCAGCTTCCCTGGGGACACACAACCAAACCTCCGTCGCTGGCCTCAGCACCTGGCCCTGTGCAGCCTGGGGCTGCTGCAGCCCAGACACCCCGGTGAGGAGCTTGCTGCGTGGCACCCACCGGTGGTGCGGAGCCCGGTGCTGCGGTCGAGGCCACGGACCGTGACGATGAGGAGGGCGTGGGAGCGGGAGCTGTGCTCGTTCAGGTTGGTGCACTCTGTCGCCCGGTTGATGTGGCCGAACTCAAAGACCTGGGGGGAGCCCGGGCAGGTGGAGGGTGAGGCCAGTCTGCCCTAAACCTGCCACAACCCCCCCGTGACCCAGGGAGCCTCAGGGGTGTAACCCAGGTGATAGCCCCCCACAAGGTGCCTGATCCCTTGGGGCAATGGCTGCTGTCAGGTCTCAGCCTGGGTGACGCACTGAAGGCAGAGGGTGACGGGCAGGGCACTGAGGTGACAACGGGTGTCCTGCTAATCCCCCGCAGCAACCCGGGCCCCATGCTTTTATTTTTAATCCCCCCTGTGGCTCACCCCATGGGACAGTGACCGTGACATCACACCCAGGGACCTATTTTGGACTCTGTCACTCCCCACTGCTTCAGAAATACTCCTGGGGGGTCCCACACCAGAGCCCCTCCCACATCATTGTGCCCCTGGTGCCATCCTCCTGCTCCCGCCACCCCCCATCTCCCTGCACCTTGTTGATGTCCTCCACGCTCTGCACCCTGAACTCAGTCAGCCCAGGCACGTAGAGCTGCCCGCTGCCATCGGGGCACAGCTTGATCTCCAGCTTCTCCTGTGGCTCCTTCCCCAGCAAGTCCCTGGCCAAAGGGGAACCCGTCACAATCCCCATCCCAGGGGAATGGCGAGTGCTGGCTCCCCTCCGGCACAGCATCCCCACCGCGGCTCAGGGCTGCGTGCCGAGGCTGCCAGAGCCGCCCTCTCCTCCCGGGGCTGCTGCCCATCCTATTTACAGACCCCAGCTCTCCATGTGCCCACTCCCACCCATCCCAGAGCACGCTCCCATCCCTGTCTTTGTTGCCATTCCCGGTCCCCATTCCGACACAGATGCGCTCCCAACCTCCTCCCGGCCCCTCCTGCCTGTGGCTGGGGAAGGGAGGAAAATATTTCTCATGCTCCCAGCTCCCAGTTAATAATTTCTAAATATAGCACCTAGGGAGGGTGGGGCAGGAAGGAGAGGGGGATGCCCCGGCTGCTGCATCAGAACCCAGGGAGCAGAACCGATGGCAGCGCTGGGAGCCTGTAGGAGCAATGGAGCTCCAGGGAGAATGCTTTGAAAGGGCCATGTGGACCGAGAAAACAAACAAAAAAATCCTTGCACAACCAAATCCACTGCCAAGGCCCTGGGAACAGGCTGGGGGATGGGGAGGAGAGCAACACGGGGTGATGCCCATGGGTGCTGGACCCACAACAGCTCCACTCGTCCCACCAGAAAGCTTTCCCGCCCCCTGTACCTGAGCGTCTCGTTGTAAATCTCGGCGGCGCTGACGCTGATGCTGTAGTCCCAGTCGGCCGCCTTGCCCCGCACCTCGGAGAAGAGGAGCTGCAGAGCCCGCTGGTTGATCCCTGGGTTTGCTGCTGTTCCCTGATGGGTTGTGGTGAGAAACGGGGGGAAAAAATACCCTCTTGCTTTTTATTCTGCATTTTTGTTCTAAGCAAGAGCAAAGCCCAGAGCAGCACAAGCCCCCTTGGCAGCAGCAGTGACCATCACTGGTGCACGCTGGGTCTGAGCTGGCCACCAGCCTGGTTTAGAGGGTGCTGACACTGGGCACCAGGGGTTGGGAAGCCGAGGAAGAAGAGGGAAGCAAAGCCAGGCAAATTCACCTCCATGGTGTAAGTTTTTCCTGCTCCCGTCTGCCCGTAGGCAAAGATGCAGACGTTGTAGCCATCGATGCAGGAGGTGACCAGGGCTTGAACCTCCTGAAACACCTGGAGGGGACAGGGAATGTTGGGAGGAGGTGGCGACGTCCCCCCCCTCACACCAGCAGCATGGACGGCAGCACCCACCTCCTCCTGAGACGCTTGCGGGGGGAAGACCTTATCGAGCTCGAAGGACACCTGCTTCCCCTTGTGCAGGAGGTGCAGGACAGCGTCGTTGTCGGGGTCGAAGGTCACTGCGTTGGCCACCTCCGGGCCTTCGCCGTCCTCCTTTGTGATGGGGCGGACTCGCCCGAAAACACGGATGTTTCCTTGTGAGGGGGAATGCAGAGACGGTGTCAGCCCCAGCACACCCCGCTGCCACCCCCGGTCACCAGCAAACACCCGACAGGCCGAGCACTGCACCCCGCTGCTGACCAACGCCTCCCACCGCTGGCCCCAGCATCTCACGGGGACGCGAAGCACCCCAGCCATGGTGCTGGGGTGCAGTGGGGTGATGTTCCCCTGTCCCTCCTGTGCCCCCTCAGGGACACACTGTCCCATGTCCAGACCTGTCACCTCCCCATGCACCTTTCAGCCGCACCAGCTCATTGTGACACTTCTTGCGGAGCTGCAGCTCCCGGCGGTACTTGCGCAGCAGCTCCCGGTTGGTGCTGTGAACCTCCTCGATGGCCTGGCCGATCTGGGGGGCAAGGAGACCAGCGGCTCAGTGACCCGCCCAGCAACCCCACACTGCACGGGAAGGAGCTGGGGTGATGGTCCCGGGGGCTAACCTCGGCCCTGGCACTCCGCAGGGTCTCCTGGAGGAGCAGGGGGAAGTCGCGGACCTGACGCTTCAGGCTGTTGTAGTCGTGGGTGAGGGTGCGCAGCGCTGGTTGAAGCGTCAGCAGGTTGGTCCGGACACCTGCAGGCATGAGGCAGGGTGAGGGGCAGGCGGCACGACACCCTAGCACCAGCCAGGTGACCCTGTGAGCCCCCCGTGCCCTCCTCACCTGCCAGGTTTTCGTGCACTGCCTTCATCTCCACTTGGGCACGGGAAAACGCCTCTTCAATGGCGCGGTTCTTCTCCTCCTCCATGGCCTGCATCTCCTCCAGCATCTGCCCATGGGCTCGCTCCAGCTCGGCCTCGTACATCATGATCTGGGAGAGGAGCAGGGGGGTAACGCTGAGCCGGGGACCACCCGCTGCTGCACCGCAGCACCCGGCGGGCACCACGCAGGCAGGAACCACAGTGGAGCAGGGCGGGGCGATTCCTGATTTACACCCCCTGCGCTCGGACCTGAGCTCGGAGCTGAGCCGCCGTCTTTTGGGAGCTCTGCAGCTGCTGCTCCATCTCCTTCAGCACCTGCCTCTGCATCCCCACCTGCTCCTGCAGGTACTGGTTTCGGGACTGGCTCTCACACAGGGCTTGCTTCGCCTTGGCTGACTCCACTTCCACCGTCTTGATGATGTACTGGGGGGAAAAGCACCCAGAGATGGGGTGTACTGGGGTATACTGGGGAAGCAGGACCCGAGGGGCCTGGGATGGAGCTGGTAGTGGCCCAGGGGGCTAATTTACAAAATCATGGTGCTGCACTGATGCGCTCGGGGCAGAGGGATGGGTGGCACTTGAAGGTCACCCATCAGGCACCTCTAGAATCAGAGACTGGTTTGGGTTGGAAGGGACCTTCAACATCATCCAGTTCCAACCCCGCTGCCAGCAGCAGGGACACCTTCCACTACATCAGGCTGCTCAAAGCCTCATCCAACCTGGCCTTGAACACTTCCAGGGAGGAGCAGCCACAGCTTCTCTGGCCAACCTGGGCCAGGGTCTCACCACCATCACACCAAAGAATTTCTTCCTCACATCTCATCTCCATCTCCCCTCTGCCAGTTTCAAGCCATCACCCCTTGTTCTGTCACTCCCTGCCCTTGGCCAAAGTCCCTCCCCAGCCTTCCTGGAGCCCCTTCAGGTACTGGGAGGCCACTGGAAGGTCTCCCCGGAGCCTTCTCTTGTCCAGGCTGAGCAGCCCCAACTCCCTCAGCCCAGCCCAGCCCAAGGGCTCCAGCCCTCGGATCATCCTCGTGGCCTCCTCTGGATTCATTCTAACAGGTCCAAGACTCGTTCTAACAGGTCTGGACACCTGGTCCAATTCCCCTTGCCCAGCCAGGAGAGATGGAGAGTCCTGTGGTACTCACCTTTATATGCTGGGGCTGGGACTTGAGGCTGGCGATGGTCTCCTGGCTGTCCCGCAGCCGCCGACTGAGCCGCTCCTCCTCCTCAGCTCTCTCAGCCAGGGAGTCCTTGAGCCTCAGCTCCACCTCAGCCAAGCGGTTCGTCTTCTGCTGCACCTCCAGCTCCAGCTCCGCCAGCTTGGCCCGTGTCTCCTCTGCCTCCCGCTGCAGCTGGGACAGCCGCTCCTGCAGCCCTTCGTTCTCCTGGCCCCAGAACAGCACAATCGGGGTTGCGTCGCCCATGGGTGCCCATCACCCTGCCGCCACTGCCAGCAACTCACCTGGAGGTGGGGGCAGTCCCGGCACTGCTCCTGCTGCCGCCGCAGCTCCCGCAGCTCCCCCTCGCGTGCCTTCATCTCCTGCCGCAAGCGCTCGTTCTCGGCCGCCAGCAGGTCCCGGTGCTTCTCCGTGTCCGTGCCGCCCTGCCGACAGGAGGGGATGGACGCCCACCGCACCCTGGGGAGCCCCGCCCTGTGGAATCAGGGAGACCCCAGCCCACCTCGCTCACAGAGACCCCAGCTCACTCTATGGGGGACCCCCTCCCAGTCTGCCATGCTCAAGGACCCCCCAGTCTGCTGTTCTCGGGGATACTGTGGCCAGGGACCCCCACTCCCCACTCTGCTGCCCTGGGGGAGCCCCCACTGTGCTGTCCCCAGGGGAGTGCCCAGCCCCCAGAGGGGCTTTTGCATCCCCCCTCCAGGGTGATGGTGCTGGGGAGCCTTTGCCAGCTGCACCCCAGGGCCAGCAGTCATGGCATTGTGTTGGACAGAAAATCTCACAAAATCGTTATCCCTCAACATCTCTCTCTCAGCTCGCAGGGTCCAAACTGTGACCCTGGGGAGGTTTTAATCATCCTGCGCCCTCCCCACGTGCTCCCCTCCTCCTCAGACCCACAGCTCCAGTGTCCCTCAGGGCAAGGGTCTCTCAGCCCAACGCCGGTGGCAGCTCACCAGCTCCGAGCGCAGCCGGCTGATCTCCTGTGCCTGCTCCAGGAGCTTCGCCTTCAGAGTTTCCACCTGTCAACACAGGCGAGGTTAACCAGGAGGCACCTCAGCAGCTTTCGAAGGAGACCTCGCGGTGCCACCTCGGCCACTGACATCTAGTCTGGCTCGCACCTTCCTTATGCCTTAATTTTCCACCTCACTCTGAGAGCCTGATTCACATGAGCTGATTAAAATGAGCGTTAATGAAAGGCTTGCTTCGACCTTGTTCGACCGTGGGTATAATTTGTCCATGTTGAGCATTAGCAGAAACTATTATTAAAATAAAAAAAATAGCATTGTCTGTGGAGAAGGAAAAAAACAAACCTATCCATGACTGTGTTTAAAGAGCTAGAACCACCTTGTCCTGCCCTTGCAATGCAGCTTCACTTTGCCTTCTCTGTTTTTCTTTCCAGGGAAGTTATCTTGGGAGAAAGAGGGAGCAGGAGCTCTTCAAGAAGTCCACATGTCTGACAGGAGGATGCTCCCCAGCCACCCCTATCCAGGCATCTGCCCATCCCATGGGGAATAGGCTGCCCTCCCTGAAAACCAGGTGGATTTCAGAAATCCTCAATATTTTTGTGCAGGGACCAGTGATGTCCCCCCCCAAAAAATCTGCAATTACTCAAATTAACGGCAGCAGCGAGTGATTGGCAATGTCAGCCGGCTTGTGGGTTGTTTTATGGGGTCACCCGCCTGTTCCATGCTTCGTCCCTGTGCCCAAAGGCCAATGGCCACTGGGTGAGCTCTGTTGCTCCCCCAGAACTTGCCCTGAAGAGAGCCGGCCTGGCCGCACGCTTCACCGCCATCCCCCAGATCCCAGCCCAGCTCCCGGCTTCCCCGTGCCCCAAACCCGCCGCGCCGCCCACCCCCTCCCCAGACATGGGAAGCTGTTACCCAACCCCAAGGACCAGCTTTTCCTAAGCAACCGGGCCTCTGCGGGCCATAATTTAGGAACTGCTGATTAATAACAAATGCAGCTGTGCTGACACGGTGCTGTAATTAATGAGGATGTTATTAAGCCACACCCTCGCAGAGACGGCAGCACAGCTGGCAGCACCTCCTGCGTCCTGTGCGCCTGGAAGGGCACGGCTGGTGATCCGTGGGAGAGCTACGAGCTGGGGCCGGCAACTGGTCCCTCCTGGCATCAGGAACCCCCCTCCCTTGGCAGCAGGGCTCTCGAGCGCACGTGCCAAGCACACCAGCCTCACACTCGGGTGAGAAAATCCCATTTCCATATTCAGTAAGGCAGATTATTGAGATATTTTTAAAAGTATTTTTAAAAGAGGGGAGGGACTGTGAAGACGGAGTCACGATGTGACAGGGAAGCTGCAACCCTAGCAGCCAACGTGCACATCGGAGCCTGCCCACCACTCCCCATGCCAGCAGAGCCTGCAAAAGCCAATGTAGCTCCATCCCCTACCTGCCTGGGCATCTCCAGCTGCATCCTGCTCTCCAGAGGCGACAAGGACTCCTCAGCAGCCGGATCTGGCTCGAGCCATGGCCCAGCCATCCCGAAGCTTTGGAAGTTTGGGCCGGCACTGTGCTCCGGCCGGCGTCAGCCGCGCTCGCTGCTGAACTGGCCGGTGCAGGGCCAGATCCTGCCAGCACTCACGCCTGTGTCATGCAGATTATGCCAACCAAATGCAGGACAATTACCTACACCTTTTTGACACCCGTGGAACAAGCAGAACCTGACTGTAACAGCTTCCACAACAGCCTCATGCAAATGCCTTCATGAGCAGCCAGAATTCCAATCTCTCTGGGACGACCCAGGTCCTCACGCTGAGGATACGGCTGCACCAGCGCAGGAGATGATTTTTCGAGGGGTTCTGGTCACAGCAGCCAGCACATTCCCCCTTTGGTGGTCCACTCTGTGCCTTCATGTCCGCTTACCACCCTCTGCCTCTCAAAAGTCACTAAGTTTAACCTTCTGAGTCAGTCTATGGAGCTCATTCTACAGCTGCAGTCCTGTGCTGGGAGGAGGGACGATTGCTGCAGGGCTCCAACCCTGATGGCCAAAGCCCTCTCGGCCGCGCCGTGTCCAAGGAACTGTGTGCCCTCACCAGCATTATCACGGTGTCACCATAACGTCAGTCCTGGGGCTGTAGCACCCCAGGGGAGGCACAGGCAAAGCCAGTGGGATGGCCATGGTGCTCAGGAGCATCCGCCTCCCAGATCACCCCTACGGACCCGAGCGGAGAAAATGCTCCGTGACGGAGGACCTGTGCTCCTCCCAAGCACAGCCCTCACTAACTGCAAGCCATGGCACCCTGGCCAAGCCACAGCCTGAAGCTGGACACCCCAACGGACTCCTGTGTGTCCCCCTGTCCCTGCCGTACCTGGCCTTGCAGCTGGAGAGAGCGGGAGAGTTCGTCGTTCTCCCGGGCAGTGAGCTTCTCCTGCAGTCCCAGCAGCTCCTCCTGCAGCCGCAGCTTCTCCTCCTGCAGGTGTGCCATGGAGGCCATCACTTTCTGGATCACCGGGAAGGGCCGGGCTCCCGGCAGGCTGGAGCGTTTCCCACCGCAGAGCCTCCCTCCTGCTGTGGGAGCACAGACGGAGTCGGTCAGGGTCCGGCCACCTCGCTGGGGAATGGGATGCCACAGAGTCCCCAGGGGCTGTGGTGGAGATGGGACGATGGCAAGTCCCACGGACATCAGTGACGTGCCAGGAGGTACATCCTGAGCACCACGGTGCTGACCATGGCCCGCTGGGCTAATGGTGGGGGGACCTGGCTGGGTGAGCCCCTGTGAGGGGGTGGGAGCTGAAGGGATCTGCCGATGCCAGCAGAGCGTCCCAGGCTGTGACACGCAGTGCCTGCCCATGCCATTGGGCTGTGACACGGTGTGCCTGCCCATGCCATTGGGCTGTGACACGCAGTGCCTGCCCATGCCATTGGGCCGTGACACGGCCCCATCACATGCCGAGATGCCGCCACCTCACTCAGATAGCAACCGCCTCTACCGCGGCGCTCTGATTCATCCTGACATCCTTTTTTCTGAATGAGCAGGTGCTGGTGGAAAACCAGTGTGTGACCATGTCATTAAAGGCTGCATCATAACACACAAAAATAATAGAAGCCAAATTCAAATTACACGGGTCCCCTGGCGGCTGCATTGCCCAATCCTCGCGCATTCGGCTGTCTGACCTCCCTCGCATGATTTTAAACATCGCTTTCTGTGTGTTACCAGAGCCACCAGTGCTGAGAGAAACCAACCTGGCTGTACATCAGAGCCTACCAAATGAAACCCTCAGTGACTTGTTAGTTCCCAAGAAGAGATGAGCTGGCCTGACTCATTCCCAGTGTGAGGATGAGGCACTGTGGCGGCTGAACCAGGAGCCAGGATCCCGGCTGCCCGGCGCCCTTCCCTGCCTGCCGCGAGTTTCGTCTGCTGCCACCAGAAACCTGAGGTTTTAAAGGCAGGAGGTGATACTGGGAATTGCTTTGCTGCCTGCGAGCAGTTGCTGCTTGATGGGAAACATCCTGAACAAAAGAAGCAAGACTTTTTTCGTCTGTGAATCAGACTTTTGAGCTTTAAAAGGAATTAAAGAGCCAGCAAAGCAGGCAAAAAATGAAATGTTGAGACCAAACCACAGCTCTACTTGTCAGCTGAAGAAGCAGTCACTGGATTTTGTCTTCCTGCCTGGGGCTGGATACCCTGAAACAGTGCCAATGGGTGCTGGCTTTTCTTTCTTTCTGTGCTGAAAGTTCAGCCCAGCTCAGGCAGGGGTCTGTGATATTCCCTTTAAACCCAGCACACAAAACCCACCCCAAAACTTCCCATGGTAGCAGGAACACCAGCTCTCGCCCCTTGGGGAGTGTGCAGGGATCAGCCAAGATCACAGGAGGCAGCAGGGCTCCTGCAGCCGCACTGTGCATCTGCACACATCATCCACACTTATTCCAGGCTGGGACCAAAGGCTCCTGCAGAGCCGGGTTCAAGGCTACAACACCCGGCTGCGAGTCAAACGGTCAGGGAGGGCTGATCCCGCACAGATACCGCGCTCCTCCTTGCTCCAGCACCTTCCTCCTGCAAGAACACTCTTGGGAGAGGAGATGCCTCTGGACCTGCATTGCATCCACCCCCAGGCAGACGTGCCAGCAGCGATGCGGGGCCTGAGCGTGGCAGGTGTGCCATGCTGACCCTCCTGCTTTGAAACCCGCTTGGAAGGGCAGCTGTTTCCACAGCTCTGCCCCATCACCACTGCCATGTCGGTTCTCTTCCTCCTGCATCCCTGCCCCTTCCCACCACACCGGAGCTGCTCTGGGATGCAGCTGGGGACCACATCAGGAGCAGCTCCCAGGATGCACCCTGACAAACACAGACAGTTTGGTTCTGATGGTGAACTACGGGGAACCACGAGGATTCAGCCACCCCAGCACAGCCAGGTGTGCTGCAAGCATTCCCACAAAGGTGACATTTTCCTTGAGGGAGGGGAGAGTGGTGGGTTTGCTGGCACTCACCTGCTCTCTGCACCTGGTTAAATAATTCACCAGTCGCTGCATGTCACCTGACAGCTGGCTGGTGTTTGATTTCTGCTGAGACCCAATCGCCCCTACTGAGCACAGCCACGTGTCTATGTGCACCCCGAAAGAGACGAGGTCCCCCTGGTACCTGCCGGCAGGTACTGGGTGCCCATCTCATCACACCCCTCCTGCCGAGCACCCATCGCTGCATCCCGGCTTCCCCCTCACCTGCTTTCTCCAGGTTCATGGTGCAGGCAGCCTGCACCGGCGTGGCCACTGCTGGCTCGTGGGGGGACACCAGCGGCTCCTCTGCGGCTGGTGTCGGGGCTCGGTGCCGGTTGTCCTCCCGCCGCTCGCTCGCCGTCTCCTGCGGGGTCTGTGGTCATGAGAAGAAACACAGCGGAGACCTGAGATGCAGCGACTGTGCCCATCACGGTGGGCACAGTGCCCACAGCCGGCACTTCCCTGGGCTGGCCAGGAGGAGCAATCAGGGGGGCCGTGGAGGACAGGACAGTGGGACGTCAGGAAACCCTCCCTCCGAGGGATTTGGTGTCGGGAAGCTGCTGCCATGAACTTGTCATGTTGCTTTTAGTTCTCTCCATAGACAGCTCCTTCCCTCAGCTTGGTCACGCAGCTACACTGAATATTGCCTGTTTTTCTCTCTATAGCCTTAAAAAAAAAGACCCTGGCCTGGAGGCAAGGTTAAATGTGAAGGTGCTGTCTGGTGAGCTGTGGCTCAGGCAATGCCATGCCCCGTGGGATGGAGCACAGCTCTGAAAAAAACAGAGAAGAACTCTGGAAGGCAGGAAAGGAATGTAGAGAAGGTCCCAAAATTCTGTATCTATCATATCTACTACTGGCTTACTTGTCCCTGGCAGGGGGGTTGGAACTAGATTATCTTTAGGGTCCCTCCCAACCCAAACCATTCTGTGATTCTATGATTCTATGAAAAAAAAACCAATTGTTTTTTTAATCACCATTTTAAGCAGTGCCACGGCACGGATGTTCTCAGAACGCTGGGATGTCACTCAGCTGAGCTGGCAGAATTGCTCCCTGCCCCGCTCAAAAGTGCCTTTTCTTACTTGCACCTCACAGCCTGTGGCACTGCCCCGTGGGCCAGCGGTGCTGGGAAACCCGTCTCACCCGGCAGGGGGGAGAAGATTCGGGACAGGCCAAATAATTGTGAGAGCAGCTTAGAAGGAGGCAGCGGCAGCATTCTCCTGGAGAAGCCACGTGTCTGTGGTGCTTCTACATTTGAGACTCCAGGAGGGTTCTGCCAGAGGGAATTCTCCAAGGCTGCTGTGAGATAAGGTGTTTTCCTTCTTTTCCAAGCAGGGGAATGTAAATGATTTGCCTGAAGCCCAGAATGAACTGGTGGCAGCAACGCCAGTACACGGTGTCCTGACACTGTCCCTGGCCGCGGTAGCATTCCTCCTCCTCGTCTTCCTCCTCCTTTTCTTATCACCATTCTGCCTTGAGCTCTCCTGCCTACATGACCCAAAAGTGACCCAGAAAATGTTATTCTGGGCTGGTCCGCAGCATTTTTCGATTCCTTCCAACTTTCCCTCCCACCCAGGCAGCCGCTCTGCTCAAGGCACACAGCACTGGAGTTGAGGCGGAATCCAGCTGCAGTGATGGGACCGGCCAGCTCCCACCAAAGGATGGACCAGCAGGGTGCAGGTCACCTTTCCCAGCACCCCGAAAACACCCTCCCCACCCAAGCCGTTGCCAGCTCAGCACTCCTCACCTGGAGAGCCAGGCAGAGCCCGCCAGGGTTTGCAGTGTCTGGCCAGCTCACACCGAGGATTTTATGGTGAACCAGCACAGGCAGCAGAGGAACCTGAGGAGAAGTCCCTGCTCCAATCCCGGTGACAAGCGTGTCCTGTCCGTGGCCTGGGATGGAGCGAAAAGCGTCACTGGATCAGCCTGAGAGCCCAGGAAGGACAGAGCCTTTGGCCTCACTCAGCAAACCCACCCCCTCCTCCCCACTGCTGCCACCACACCAGTGTGACCAAGACGGTGCATGAGTTTATTAAAAATGGTTAATTATGCTAATTAGAAAAATTAGCCCTTTGGGGGGGAGGAGACTGGTTGCCAACGACTGGTAATGAGAGTTTTGGGTGTAGCATCCGCCTATCCTCTGCAGGACCAGATCTGTCCCTGCACTGGGGACATCCCACCCCTGCCCCTTGCCAAGACGTTCCGCTTCCTGCGATCCTATCTTGGAAAAGCTGCCACAGCCGGCTTGCACCACAGAAACCGGACGGACGGACGCTGCCAGCGTCACCTCCCTCCACTGCCCTCAAATGTTTCCTTTATTTGTCATGCAGCCAAACCCGAAAGCAGACAAGACAGCAGCTCCCTGCCTTTCTGAGCTGCACAGAAGGAAAACAGCATCTCAAGGAGCTTTTTCCTGCGGCTGTGTCCTCCTCTGCTACGGCAAAAGCGACTGACAACGGCTACGTCCCAGCGGGACCTGCCTGGGGACACTGTGCCCCCTCCCCATCTGCCTGCCACAAGCCCTGCCACCACCACAGGCAGTCAAACGGCTTCTGTGGCAGGCAGGAGAAAAATCAATAACTCACAAATAAAACCCCACTAATGCAGGTTTTTTCCTTAAAATCATCTGGAGGAACTTGGATCTGAGATGGGAGCAGCATCTGGAGGAAGATGTGCCCCAACAAAGTCAGTCCATCACTCTGGGCTTCTTCCCAGCCTGTAATTAGCCATGACATTTTGTGCACCCCGTGAAAATCGTCTGTTTCCAAAGGGCTGGTGCATGCTCAGATAAAAGGCGATGAGTTCCCCATCCCGCCGGGCAGAGGAAGCACCTAAAAATCCCGTTTTGGAGGCTTTGATGCCAACCAGTATCCAGCCAGGCTGGCCCGAATGCCAAGGAAGCGGCACCTGGACAAGCGGCAGCTGGCACACAGGGATGGCAAACGCCAAAGCCAACAGCAAAAAAAAGCCCAACTAGGGGGGGTTCAGCCTCCCCCTCTACCGAAACCCATCTGGCACCGCTGGCTAGGGAGGTGGAAGGGCTGTTTCCCGACAAACGGTTGCAGGTTGGGGCAAGCAGCCGCCCGCTCGCCTGCAAAACAGCTCAGATGCCGCGAAGAAAAGCCCTGGACTGCACTCACCGACCGGGTCTGTGCGCCGGGGAGGGACACGGAGGCCCTTCCAAGGAGCTGAGGCCGGGGAGAAGCCGGGGCCCCGCGTCTTCCCTGCCACACGTATCGCTCCGTTTGCTCTTACATGTTAAATTTTAACCTTTCTCCCCAAACTTCCCGCTGAGAAGCGACAGGAGGGAGAGGGAGACAGCTCTCTGCTCACCCTGCCCTGGCTGCCTACTGCTTCATGCCTGCTTTCGAGTCTCCATTTCTTAAATCCTGAGCTTCATCCGGAAAGAAATGTGAAAAATGCAGGCTGGCCTGTTCCCGGCCTCTCCTTGCCCAAGCGTGAGCAAGGGCGTGAGCGCGGCAGGCTGAGCCCCGCAGGAAAGGACGAGCCAGCGGCCGAACTCACCGGCCCGGGGCAGGTCCTTCGTCTTCCAGGCAGCTCTCGCGGAGGGCACGGAGCGCAGATCCCAGGTTTGGCGGGGTGTGATCATGGCACGGGGGTCCCGAGCTCGGTGACACCTCTGTGGAGAAGCGCAAGGAGAGGCACCTCAGCATACCTCGGTTCCCAGCCCCGGGAGCCCCGGGGACCACGCGGGAGCAAACCACGAGGCCAACAGCGGCCCCGGCTCCCCGATCCCACGGGATGTTGCATCAATCCTGGTTTCACTCCCGGGACCGAGGTGCCGAAAGCCCCGGGCTACCGCCGTGTTCCCGGCGGATGTGACATAACCGATCTCTGTAATTAACGGCCTCATTGCCCAAGCCTCCCCAGGCCCGCCCGGACTGCGAGCGGGGGTCACTGAGTGCTGAACCCCGGGACCGCGGGCAGCCCTGGCCCCCGCCTCGGGCCGCCCCCGCAGACCCCCGCCCGCTGCCCGCAGCCGGGACCGGGGCTGCCTCGGAGGGCAAGTAGGGCACGGAGCCCCGGGGATCCCTTGTTCTCCCTACCGGCAGCCCCGGGGCGTGGGGGCGGCTCCGGTCCCGGTCTCGGTCCCGGTGCCGATCCCGATCCCGGCCCCAGTCCGGATCCCGGTGCCGGTGCCGATGTCGGTGCCGGCGGCGCGGCCCGCCGCAAGCTAACGGGGAACCGTGCTCTCGCCGCCGCTCCGGGTGCTCCGTGCCGGGTCCCCGCTCAGACAAAGGGAGCCCCCGTCCGGTCCGGTCCAGCTGGGCTCGCCCCCCACCCCCGGCGGTGCCGGTGCCAGTGCCGACCCTGCGGGGCCACTCACCGGGCGCGGGGCGGTGTCAGCGGCGGGACAGCGGGCACCAGCCCCGGCCCCGGTCTCGGCCCCGCCCTCCCGGGCACTTCAGTAACGGAAACGCGAAGCTCCGCCCCGCTCTCGTTGCCATGGAAACGCTCGAAACCCCCGACTGTCGTCGGAGGCTGGGTTCTCCCCCCCCCGCCTTCTCCGCACCGGAGGCACCAGACTCCGGAGGGACGGCCCCAGCCTGGCCCGGGGAGCAACCGGCGAGTCCCTGCTGCCCTCCCTCCAGCCCCTCTTGCCGGGGCCTGGGGAGCTCAGGGGAGCCCCGGTGTCCCCCCGGCTCTTCCCGGTCTTCCCGTGCTCCCCCGACCCGCAACTCCCTGACGACTTGTCAGAGCCCTGGGTGGCTCCCGGTGTGGCCCGAGTACCCCCGGGGTGTCCCTGGCCCTTCCCACCCCGGGCCCGGTGCTCTTCGGGGAGTCCCGGTGTACCCTGTCCCGCCTGTGCACCCTCTGGCCTGGCTTACTGCCAGGCTCCTGCCCCTCTGCTCCAGCCCCAAACCCCGGTGAAAACGGGGACAGAGCCACTGGCACCACCAAGAAGGGGACTGTGGTGCTGGTGACCCACACACCAAGGACCACAGATGACAAACAGTGCCCTCACCCTCCGCCACGTCCCCACGGCTTCCAAACGCCAGTGTAGCCACTGGCACTGATGCCAACAGACACCCAGGCTCGCCAGGGCGTGGGGACCCAGATTTCACCGGGAAAACAACCTGTTTCTGACCCGTGGGCATGAAAAAAACAGCACAATGTGCCCCAAGACCTTTCCAACAGCCCTGGTGGCAGAAAGGCAATAAAAAGTTCTGCTTTATATACGATTTATCCACATTTTTAGAGTGTGATTTGTATCTGCCTGTCTGCATTGCGTAGACAATCGCCATGTTAATGGCTGGTTTGGGTGACACAAGTTACTCATTACTTGTTCATGGTAATTAACTGGCAGTACCAGATATTTCCCACAACAAAACTTATTTTGGCATCCGTGGCGGTGGCAGGTGCCCCATGCTGATGGCTCACGTCCGCAGCCCGAGGTCAGGCTGACCTGTGAGGCGCATAGGTCCTGGGTGGGTTGGGGAGGTGCAGGAGTGACAGTCCCCTGCAAGGTGCAGGTTTGGTAGCCTGGGAAGGAGGAGGCTCTGCCCGCTGGCGGGGTGTGCTCCCCTGGGCCAGGGGTCCCCCACCTCCTGCCCTGCCGCTTTCTATCACAGCCTTTTGCCCACTCCTGGCTGGATTTGGAGCAGGATTTAGCCTTGTCCTTTCATCCCGGGATCCCCTCTTGAGGATCCTCAGGACATGCCATCCCATCCCCTGCAGCAAGCCACCCTCCATGGATGGGGCACCCATGGGGAGTCACCAGGGAGGAGGGAATAATTCACCTCAGGGAAAGGGGATTGGAAAGGGTCACCTCCATGTCCCCAGGCACAGTGGGTCCCTGAGAACCAAATGCCATCCTGGCCTGGTGGCCACCTTTCCCCGACAGCACAGCAGAAAAAGCCCAGGGAAAGCCTCCCAGGCCCTGTGAAGGGACACTTGCCTTCCACTGCAGAGGCCTCGGCACGGATGGACGTGCATACGCCTGCCTATAGACACACGTGTGCATGTGTACCACAGAGGCCCTGAGCCCTCGTGCTGATTCACACCAATGCCCTGTTACTCCTGCAGCTCCTTCAGCTGGTTTGGTGATCCTATTGCCACTTTATTGTCATAAAGTTACTTTCTGAGAGCAACTGTAATGCCAGATCATCACTGACATCGTTTATGAGCTGTGAGGGTAAAATAAATGTTTATGGAAATGACTTTCACTGGTAAGTAATTTCCTGGCTTTTGAACACTCAGGTTTTTAATGGTATTGCAGCTGTGTAATGCACATAAGTTGCATCAATTACATCGAATGTCTAAATTAATTAGGCGGATGTGCGAATTCCCCAGTTTAGAAAAACAACTTAATGAATAAGCATGGAGCAAAAACTGCGGTGCAGAAGGGGGTTTATGCCAACAGCCATACTCAAATAGTCACCTGCGAGCATGAAAAATCCCACCCCATTCCCCCAGCTGCGGCATGGCTTCTGGCAGCCCCAGCCCACCAGGGACAGGGTCCCTGGGGATGGAGAAGTGGGGTTATTTTGGGTTGGACGCAGGCTGGTGGCCAAGCTCCGTTTCCCCTGACTGCAATGCTGTTTGGCTCAGGGACAGCGGTACATCCCAGGGGATGGTGGATGGGCTGGGGGGCTGCCAGCAGCGGGGCAGCCCATGCAGCTAGCGAGTACCCTGCTTGTACCCCCACTCCGCAGGGATTCACCCACACTGGCTGGGATAACCTCAGCCTGGTCCACCAGCGATGCTCCAGTCCTCCTTGTCTTGGATGTCACGTCTCCGTGACCCGAGCCAGCCCTGGCTGACGACATGGCTGAGGGTATTTTTAGAAGCATCACTTTGCAGGCAGGCAGAGAAAAGGCAGCGAGCGGCTGGGCTCGTTGCCAGCGGCACCCTCCTGCCAGCGCCCCGCAGGTAGCAGGACAGCTCGATATATCGATGCCCATCAGCACCAAAACGCAGCTGCCCTCTCGCAGATGCACTGGTGGCACTGGCCCGCCACAGGGCACGCTGCTGGTGGATGGTGACCCTGGCGGGGGGTTTAGCTCTTTGCTCTTAGCCCAGCCTTTTCCACAGTGAAAAAGCATCCCTGTTGCGACGCTGTTAAATCAGGCAGGTTTATTCGCCTTTTACTTGGATGAAGGGAAGCTCCAGCAATCAAAACACACTGCTGAGCAGGGCCTTTTGCATGAGGCATTTGTTCTGCCTCAAGCAAATATTTAACCTATGGGGATGGCTCAAAAATCCCCCAAATCTCAGCAAAATTTTAACTCCCCTTCCCTTCCCTTTGAGCAACCTGATAACCTGGCCCAGGAACACAGGCGTGAGCATATCCAAAGGCTTTTGTATATTGGGATGCTCCCAGTAGAAAATTCCCACCAGAAGCACCAGTCACCGTGAGAATATGTCCTTAGAGCACAATTAATTACAACCCAGCTCATTATTCTAATTTTGCTCCTCCTTGAGGAGGTGAGGGGATTTCTCGGCATTGCTGAGGCCCAGTTTACCAAGCCAACATGAAACGCTTACCAAAGCAGGACCGAACCCCCTGCATTCCTACATTGCCATTTTGTGCAAAGATAGAAGTTTTAATTAAGTCTTAGCATGCTCCTGAGAAATGGAATACTCGTTTTAAAGTTCACCAACTGAATTAATTCAACCCTGAGGCTCCGATCCTTCAGATAGGGTTGCATTGCGCTGGGTGGAGAGCAGGAGCTGGGGAGGAGTGTTGCAAGGATTGCTGCCCAAATCCGCTGCTGGTCTCAGCAACAGCTTTGGAGGGTGGTGGGGGCCTCTGCAGCTGCTCGGCTCAGCCCCCCTGGCCAAACCCTGTGAGCCAGTTAGTCTGGGATTGGGCTGCCGGGGTGGTAGGCAGCAGCCCAGGGCAGCGTGGAGCTGGTCCAGAGCCAAGAAGCCCCAATCTGTCTGGGAGCTGCTGCACACCATTGCTCAGCTCTGCCTGTGTGCCCCCATGCAAATCTTCGTTATACCAAGCAAATGACAAAAGCAATATCTTTTTCAACCTTGTGTATTTACACAGAGCAAAACTTTACCCTGCACCCAGCCAGGGGAGCGCAGTTAAAGACGCAGCAGCCATCGGATGGGTGCCGCTTCCACCCCTCCGAATTCCCTACCTCGGACTGCGTTGCAGAGCTATCTAACCAAAACCTCTGTGTCTCCCTTTCACCCACCTTTTCTCTTCTTCATATTTTCCAGATGGCTTCACGCACAACTGGGTTTGGCTTCAATGCCGGTGCCTGCCCAAAGCAAAGCGCAGCCGGGCTCATCCTGTGCCACGCTGGCTGCTGGGGAGCGGGAGCTGCTCTGCGGGAGGACCACAGCTCATCTCCTGTCATTAATGTTTCATGGTGTTACCCAATACGGGCTCCTGCTTACAAAGCACTTCTTAGAAACCAGGCTAAGAATAAGCACGAGGTGTCCCAGTCAAGACTAGAACTGCCCTGTGATGCCCCATTAGCTGGGGGATGCCCGTGCTGGTTTGAGTGGACCCACCAAAAGGGCAGCTTGATACCAAGTAAATTCTGTGCAGGTCATTTTGTTCAGCAAATAAAAATTAAGTCTGTACTGGAAAGATTGCTTCCACCCAAGCAAGAGATCCTGGAGCTCCTGGTTTGGCAGGAGCCCACCGGTGGTCCCCTTGCTTATGAGACATCCTTGGGACATTCTGCTCAGGACCTCAGGTGTTTTCTGCAATTCTTTTTAATTAAAATAATATATGAAGGTAGAAGCTGCAGGTGGGTAATTGGGATTTTTTTTTTTTTGAGTTTTGCTACTTCTGCCGCTTATTTTCTCCTTGAAGCCAAGCCCCTGTGGTGCCACCAAACCCCTTAGCCCAACGGGGTGACACCAGTAACAGGGTGTGCAAAGACAGAGTTAGGCTTTCCTCTGCACAGGCAGATGTGACAGGAGTGATCTCCTTTAAAAATACATTTTGTTCTCAGCAAAACCATTTATTTTTAGTGGCCTCCAAAGTGTGCTTGACTTTGGTGAAGAAATGAAGCAAAAGCAGTAATTCTGACTAATTTAGGAAAATGAGTTTTGCAGCTGGCAGTGGCTGTGCCATCCTGGGGGGAGCTGGAGGAATGCAGGGCTCAGCACTAACAACTGGCTAGTGTAGGCACAGGCACAGTAAGAGCCTCTATGGGGAAGAGGGAAACACCCCTGTGGCCATAGAGTAAATGCACCCATGTAAAGGAAAATCTTGTGACAGTGGCTAATCCATGGCATGGGCTCAGCTGCATCCTGACTGCGATGCAAAACCTGCACCCGACAAAGAGATTAATACGCAGACGCAGTGGGATCTTCTCTGATGGCATTAAATAGCCTCCCCACTAACCAACCCTGACTGCTCAATATCAAGCTGTCTGCAAAATCCCACTGCGAATCCATCCAGCACAGGTACACCCATGCTGGGCCACCGGGTCCTCAATGCACACTGTGTCACCTACAGACTTCAACGCGCCCTAGGGATGCTCAGCGGGCGCGATCCCGCCGCTCCACTCGTCCCCCTGTGTCCCAGGGCCAGCGTGTGCGGGGTGCTGTACCACCACCGCTCCGCAGCTCTGACACCAGCAGTCCTCCAGCGGGACAGCAGCATCACCCTACCCCACATCACTGACACTTGGTATATGGAATGGATGTCCCTACATTTTAACCAGCAACACGTGGTGTCTGCACCAGCTCCCGGGTGGGCACCAGCAGAGCCCACTCCGGCCACAGCCCGGGGATGTGCCAGCTCTGCTGTGCCCAGGCTCCCATTTGCATCCAAGTCCCAGTTTCCTCGGCGTCACAGGGATGCTCCTGCCACCTCTGTGTGATCCCTTCCCCACCGTTATCTTCCCAGAGCTGAACCGTGCCAGCCCACCCCACACTATCACGGCTTCCCGCTTAACAAGGAAGAAGGTTGAGGTCTTTCTAGTTTAACTTACTGAAACGTGTTTCATGGTGATTTAATTATTGTGGACCTCACTGGGGCCAAATTCTAATTATTTTTTTTTTTCCTTTTAAGGTGCAATTGAGATGGTGAAAAAAACTGCACCAAATTAATACAAAGAGTCACCAAAGAGATCCATGAATCTACCTGCCAAAATTTTACAAGCAAATCTGCTTTTTCCTCTTCAAACTTAACACACAAATAGATGCACAACTACCACAGAAACTCATGCTGTGTCAAAATAAAAGCATAATTTCTTATTTCCATGTTGGTGCTTCAAAGACATTATTCTGTCTCAGCAGACTACAGAATTGAAAACTGCAACTAAAGTGCCAGGATCTGTCCTCAAAATGGGTTTCACACCCAACGAGGGTCTGCTTTGCCGTTAGGCTGGTGGAAGTTGGGGAGACAATCAAAGGAATGTTAAATTCCAGCCTCCCACTGAGGTTTAGGGAAAAAGGAGCCGCACGACACTGTGTGAGGCTATTCTAGAAAAGAAAACTTTTCCCTCTATGCCAAGTGAATATTAAACAGCCACAGGCTCCAGATCCGCTGCCTGCACCCGGCGCTGCGTGAGCAGATTTAATTTGTCTTTATGAAGAGGAGCAGACCCACACCCATATTGTTATGCACGTGCCCTAGAGATGAGCAGGATGTGAAGGGTGAACCTGAGTCCTCTCTGCCAGGAGAACCCTTGAACAATTACTCACAACTGGAAAAACGAGGAGATTGGCAAGGAAAATCTGGCAGCCCAGGCAGGAGGAGCAGGCAGGAAGACTTATGCAGACTGACATGGAATAACTGCCAGCTCACTACTTTTTTGTCAAGCAAACCTTCATGAGGTTTCAGTCTATTTGGGGATCCTAGAGACGTGTCAGGTGAAAAAATAAAGATGAGGTGGAGAAAGAAATGGTGCAGAAGGTGGGACTGTGGCATGGCAGAGGTGCTCAGCATCCCAGGCGAGGTGGGACTTGGGCTCTCTGGGGCTCATACATCTCTATTCAACTATCTTTAGCTTCATCCCACCAGAAAAAAAGTGGTGCTTAATTAATGCCAGAAGAAATACAAAGCCTGTGTGCAAATATCTGAGCAGGTTTCATTAAAACAACACCGATTCACAGGCGTTTTGCTGGTTTTCATCCACTGCCTTTGCTTTTGACACAGACTCTGTCCTACTCACTCCCAGTCCCACCCCACCGCTCTCACCTGTGGGCCTGGCCAGGTCAACCCTGGTCCCAGGTACTTTTCTTGGGAGCATCCTCCTCCATGTGCCAGTCTCCTCACAACACCAGTGGGTCGGCAGAAATACCTCCCAAGGCTGCAGCGCTTGCCCTCCTCGCTGTGGGCAGGGATGCTCTCCACAGCCTGCATCCTGCTCCTCCTGCTGCTCTCCTTGCTCCAGCCGAGCACTGACAGTCCTGCCAGCACACACAGTGCGTGCATGGCTCAGCCCAGCCTGGGAAGGGGTGCTGAGCTCTGGGTACAGCCCCTGCAGACGCCCTGGGACCCTGGGAGCAATCCGGGCTGGCGTAGCTGTGCTGGTGCAGCCAAGGCTGGCAGCAGCTCTCGGGGGTGGGATGCTTCACTCGCTCTTCCACACCTGG
The DNA here is from genome assembly GCA_907165065.1 of Caprimulgus europaeus. Next base: position 22,577,426 of record OU015536.1, read on the forward strand.
TGCCACGCAGTTGGCACGCTGGCACTGAGAAATCGTTGCCTTTTCGTCAGGGGTTTTGTCAATCCCCTTCCAACCTCAGGGGTCCCTGAGTGAAGCCCCCCAGCAATTCTCCTCTTCCCTTGTTAAGGACCAATAAATGCTTTTGTAAAGGCGGTTTGTAATGGTGCCCGGTCCCAGAAGGGTCCCAGTGGCTGATGAGGAGCCAGGGTGGCAGGACCCCCAGGATGCTCAGTTCGCTGCCAGCCTCCCCAGCCAGCGAAGGCAGAGGGTGGCTTCCCACACCCAGTGTCACCTTCACGGCCAAACTTCTCAGCCTGCACAAACCTCCAGCAGCTCTGCCCTGTCTGTGACTGGAGACAGAGAAAGCAACATCCTCTCCACTCCCATCTGCCAGTGCATTAAGAAAATGAGAGCTGATTAAAGTCCATCCCCTCCTGAGCACCATTGGTCCTGGGCAAACTGCTGACACAACCTATTTAGTGGCACTGGCAGACAGGTGGACTTTCCTCCCTCCGTGGACATTCAGATGCAGATGGGTCTGGGGTCACTCAGGTCTGCTGCTCCGAATGTTGGCTGTAGTCAGAAGAGCTTTAATTGCACAGAATGGATGTATTTTAGTTGGATTTTTTTTTCCCCATCACCTGTTAAAAGGTTGGCTCAGGCAGTGCCTTTCCTTGCAGACTTGCTCCTCCATTACACACAACACAAGGAAACTGGGGTGGGACGGGAAGGAGCTCATAGTGTTCCTGTGCACCCACACCACCCCATCACCCTGCGCTGGCCAAAGGCCCCCATAGCACCTAAAGGCCTCCTGTTTCTTGAGGCAGGCAAGCTGGAAAGGCCCCCTTTCCTTCCATCAATCTCCGCCGGTGAGCACTTTCTAGAGGCCAGCCAAGAACAGTAAAACTGGGGAGATTTGCAAAATAAACAGCGATCAAACGCAAAGACCTGGGTTCCTGCTCTGGAGGGTGCCTGCCAAGACATACAGATCGTATCAGGCTAATTTACAAAAGTAAAACCGCCCTAATTAGTGTTCAGGAAAGCACTTTAATAAGAAGCGTGTTCGTGTAAAAAGGGAGAGCACCATGAGGTCAATTCATTCCTAAATGCCAGAAAAACAGGAAATGGGGCAGAGCTGATCCTTTCCCACCCAGGCTGCAGCACCATTTTCTCACTTTTTCAATCATATTTCATGTTGTTGGTGAGGAATTTATAAACCCCAGAGCCTAATGGCCAGTGACTGGGCAGAGACGCTCTACACACCAAGCTCTGAGCATAGGAGTGTCAGCTGTAACCATCTCGCCCGGGAGGGGTGGGCAGCCCTCGGGGACATCGTCCTTCCTTCCTGGGGGACAGTGTAGGTTTTATGGCTGGAGTTTCCCCTTGCAAAGGGGGACACCAGAAGCTCTGTCAGTGCTATGAGTCCTGTCGTGCCGACGGCTGTGCCAGCGACCAGTAACCATGGCAGCGGAGAGATTTGCACATGATATTGGTATTTCTGCAGCACAAAGGAGCCTCTTATCTCGAATGAGTAACTGGTCTGGCCGGCCTTCCGCTCCTCCAGTGATTGCTAAGACAGAGGGGCACAGCACAGCGCACGTGGCGCTCGCTCCGGGGCGCATTCGGACCATCCATGGGGGGGCTCCCGGGAGGCTCCTGAACGCAGACGGATGCTCACACGGGTGCGGCCGCGGGGAGGCAGCGCCAGCCCCCCACCTCTGAGCAGGTACAGCTGGAACGGGAGTGGTGGCGTCCTGCTGAGCTTGAGCTTGCAAAGCGAGTGGCTGCCCAACGTGTGAAGCATCCCTGAATGTCGCAGCCCAGGGCTAGTGGGGGTGTCCTCCAGCCACCCCGTAGCATCCCCACAACCTGATTTATCTCACTTCTCCAGTTGTTTACATTTGCCCCCAAATTCCTTCCAGTTTATCCAAGAAAACTGTTTTTAGACTTTAACTGTGTGACTTTCAGCTCTTCTCACGCACCAAGTGACTTCTAAAACCAGGAAAAAAAAATGCATGAAATAATGTAGATATCTAGGCTTTACTTCTTCAGATGACCCAAACCCAACTCCTTGGTTATTCCACAGATCTGCCTAAGACACTCACCCTAGAGCGTGAAACACAGCTGGAAAATCTTCATCCCAAAATAAGAATGGGTAAAGGAGGAAAGCATGAGAAAAGGAAAAATGCCACCCAGCCCGAGGTAAAGCAGCTGCTGTCACAAATGCTGGTGTGGGCACCCGCCAGCTTCTGTGCCTCTGTGTGACCCCTTCTCCAATGGTGGCCTGGCTTTTTTTTGGGGTGTGAACTCCAGAGGGACCATTACTGCGTTTAAAAGGAGCTGTATGCTCAAGGCAGAGAAAACCAGACTCGTATTAGCTCCATTTTAGAGGAAGATAAAAGGGATTCAGGGCAATGTAGTTGCAACTGTGACTCAGAGCAGATCTACACAGTGGAAAAAATACATAAAGGCAGAAAAAGTGGTTTATAGACTGTTCCCAAAATTAAGAGCATGTCCTGGTTAAGATCTCCAGGTTTCAAGGTTAAAGTGCTTAATTTTATTTTGAGCTTTCTAGCTAAACACTATTTAACTGTGCTTTCCATTTATCCTGCAATTTCTTTCTACACCCGCATCTAATCCCCAAGCCTGCTTATTTGTTTTTACTTTCGTTACAACCTTATCAGTGATTAACCTGCAATTGCACTTAATCTTTTTAAAGGATTGCTCTGACTATAAATACAGAGAACCTACCTGCCCTGTTTCCACCCAGAGGAAAACAACTTCCTCCACAGTCAGATGTCTATTATGTGGGTTATATTATTCATTTTGTTGATTTTTTTTTTGTCTTCTCTAAATCATAAAGGACATTAAATCAGTATCACTTTTCTGAAAGATGTTAACACCCAGGCCACGAGGAATATGAATACCCCTCCAGTATAAAAAGTACATATGTACATATTTATAAGTATCTGTCTATATAAAGTGTGTATATATATACATATTAAAACAGTATATATAAAGCCTCCAGTAAAGATGCTACTTGTGATAGTGAGGCAAAACCTGACACATTCATACACATCCAACAACAGCAAGCTCTGCTTCTTCCTTCAGCAGTTATTGTCTGCTCCACTTATTTCATTCAAGGGCAGCAACAGCTAAAATATCCTTGCAAGAAAACCTGGTTTCTATGGCTATGGGCCTCTGAGAAATCCATTAATCAGAATTATAAGTCAGGAAGAAAACTGCAATGCAGAATTTCCAGGGTGCTGGACCAGCAACAGGCAACTGCCCGGCAGGATCCCCCAAACACTGCATTAGTAATATTAGAGGATCTCACTCTGGATCGATCCAGCACTTAAGGACATCAAAGCAGAAGGAGCAAAAGCCAATAGGAAATCCAGTAAAGGCACGTGGAGCATTACCAGACCCCTCAAGAACATTACAAGGGCAGTGGAAGGAACAGAGCACACAGCAAGGTATTGGATGGGAGCCACTGCAAAGGGAGCCCACTGCAAACCCAGCAAAACTGGTGAACGGGTGGAATGACAAAATTCAGGAGAAAGTAACTTCATGGCAAGCCCCAAAACAAGAGGCACTAGGTGAGCTGCCCATCTCCTTAGCCTACCTGTCATTTCTAAGTAGTCCTGCACAGCAAACAGATCGGAGCTCAACTCTCCAATCCAGCCTGCAAGCCCAACTCTACCTTGACCTTAATTATTGCCTGGAGAATAACCTCTCTAAAGACCTAAAGCTGTAAACAGATTGAAGAGGAGGCTAACTTCAAATCTCCCCACGGCTCCAGAATTACCAATTATGTACCCACCACCATCTAATGCTGCATGTTGAAAAGTAAAATTTTCACACAAGTATTTGCCATTTAGGAAAGGGTTTTTTTCCTCTTTCTGGTAATTAAAAAAAATATAACAATTCTACAACTAGTATTACGTGACCTTTGGGCCTCTAAAAAGTTTGTTGTGAACTGTGTGTTGAGACTTTACTGGCTCTGTCAGTGCATCAGTGAGCAAAAAGATGGGAAACCACTGGAATTTTGAAATAAATCCACAGCAAACAAACAGTAATCTACATGTTTATTGTAGATATAATAAATTCTGAAAGCCATTACAGCCCACTATTTATTTAAATGCTTTTTCTAGATCACATCAAATCATAGCAGCAAACCAGAACCCCAGTTTGCCTTTCGCAGGTTTCCTGGTTTGATTATATAAATATTTATATAGTGAAAAAAATACTCTGCACTCCCCACCAAAACCTTCTACCACGCAGGAAACCACTTGCAAATGACTGAGGACAAGAAATATTTGGGGAGGTTTGGGTGAGTCCAAGCTGTCCCCTGCAGTGTTCAGGGCAGTGGTGGCTTTAGACCCCTCTGTGGTATATTTGAGCCCATGAAATTTGTTTAAAAGAGAGCAAGCCACCACTAATTAACACTAACATAGGTTCTGGCTTTTTCGGCCACAGGAAGCCATCTGTTTTGCAAGAGAGGGGAAAAAATGTGACAGAAAAAGACCTCTTGGACGTGAAGCTCAGCCCCAGCTGCTGACAGGAGGGGGGATCACCCTCGCACGGGGGTGACGCCGGCGCTGACGCCCTTCGCGAGCAGCCCGGCCGCCTCATGGCCAGACCTGTGGAACCTGCAGCGCTGCTCACGGGGTTTGCTGAGCACCCAAAACATCCCTCAGCCGTGGCACTGGGGCTGCTCCCTGCGGCAAAACCTGCCACAGCTTTTCCTGCAGAGGGTGGAAACCGGCTCCTCTTGGCGGAGCCAGCGGTGCTGGGGAGACCTGGCCAGCAGAGACCTTGGGGAGGGTCTGCACCATCGCATCCAGCACCACCTCCTCCAGCACCACCTCATCCTGCACCATCTCGCCAAGCACCATCTCGTCCAGCACCATCACATCCAGCACCATCTCGTCCAGCACCATCTCGTCCAGCACCGTCTCATCCAGCACCACCTCATCCAGCACCACCTCATCCAGCACCACCTCATCCAGCACCATCTCGTCCAGCACCATCTCACCCACACCTTCTCGTCCAGCACCACCTCATCCAGCACCACCTCGTCCAGCACCACCTCATCCAGCACCACCTCATCCAGCACCATCTCGCCCAGCACCATCTCGCCCAGCACCATCTCATCCAGCACCATCGCATCCAGCACCATCTCGCCCACACCTTCTTGTCACCTCCCAGCTCACCAGCAGCTTGCTGCTGTTGGCATTGGGTTTGAGGAAGAGGAGGAACTGGTGGTGCTGGAGGAAGATCAGACACCTCCAGCCATCAGCTGGGTGTGCTGGCTGCTAACTAAGCATTCTCCTTCCCAGTCAGCACCTGGTCCCAGCACAGCTGGGAGAGCACCTTCACAAGTGCTCTGTTGCAGTGATGGGCAAGACCAAAGTAGCTTCTCCATGGGAAATGTGGCCAAGAGCCAACAAAGTCACCAAAAGGGGCTGGAAATGGGCTGCTGGAAATGTGGCAGGTCACTGAGGTCCAGCAATCAGCCCAGGGGACCACCTGCATGCTCGTGCATGCTTGTTTGCACGCTACAGGCTCTGGCCTGGCTCTGAAATGCTGGCTGGGAGAGGACAGCACTTACTGCACTTCTCTGTCTTGTCCCAGTAGGAAACCAACGCGACTTCTCCCTTCCTGCACTCGGCTTGTCTCTCCAGCAGCAAGCAGATTGAAAAACCAGGGCTGGAAGGGACCTCCAGGATCATCTCCTCATCCAGGATTGTACTTCTCCATCCCTGAAAGATGCTCAGCAAATCTCTTTGTAACAGCCACCAGTGATGGTGAGCCCACCACCTCCCTGGGGATGGCTGGCAGGAACTCCTCTTCCTAGCAGCACACCCAAGGTGGTCTTAGCACCACGCAGGGACCCTCGAGCACCTTGCAGTCTGTGCACACTGGGATGGACCCCGGCCTCCCCGTGACAGCGTGATTTGGTCTGTGCTCGGCTTGTGAGCACAGTCCGCATCCTTTCTGGATGAATCACTCTCCAGTTGCTGCTGACAACCTTGACCCCATCAGAGAAACCTTGTTGTTTCTTTTCCCTCATAGTTTCTGGCCAAGCAGTGACTCAGCTGTCAGAGGTGAATAACTCTTCACGCTTTATCTGAACACTCATTAACCATCCAGAGCCATAAAAAGCAATTTCTTCAGGGCTCCCTCTCCATAAGGCTGGATTTTGAAGCAAGAGGGCTGGCCTGAGATTTAGTGGGAATATTCATAAAGACGCTCAATAAAAATAGATCTACAGAGCATGGACAGCTTGTATGGTTCTGGGTCGCATGGCAGGGGGTTTTATCCACAGTGAGGGAAGGTCTAGGCAGAAGAGAAAGGCAGATCCTACCCACAGCACTTAGCGAAGCCTACAGCCACTGCCTGGAAATCGTTAGCGACAAAAAGCTTCTACCCCAAGCACTTGTCTGACTCCTACTCCTGCCCCAGGACTTGTTTGCTTTTCATTTATCTTCTTTTTCTTCTTCTTTCTCCGAAATTTCAGCAGCAAGGATTTCTTCATCCTCTTGTGCTGTAGGAATCACTCGAATGGTGACCAAACTATCAGAAGATTTTGAGAATATTTCTTCTCCCAGGTGGCTGCGTGCTTTCTGAGAAGCGACAGGTGATCTCCGGTGCACTGGTGATTTTGGGGGGACTGGACTGCTGCTTGAATCCTGTGATCCAAAAAAAACCCCCAAAAATCAACCTTAGCAGACCCTTGTCCACCACCCCCAACCACAGTGTCTGTGCTGTGCAAAGCCAGCAGGTGTTTGGCAGAGTTTCGCTGTGTCAGACCATCGTTGGGATGTCAGCCTGCTGCGGAAGATGCCCCCTGCGAGAAGGGCAGCTGCATTATAACCCCCACATCTTGGGGGAAGTGCATTGAGATGAGGGCAACGCTCACACCTCCTGCCCTCCCTCTTGTTTTGCTCCCAAAGCACCTGGAGGGACTGATCTTGGCAAAAACTTGGCACAAGTGTCCTTGTGAGGGACCAGCCCTGGGCTACCCTTTCTTAAAGTCTCCTTTAGAGAAGAACCTCAGAAACCTCATCTATGGATGTGCCATAGGGAGGGACATCCTTGTAACGGGTCCTGCTAACTCCATTAGCAGGGTGAGCTCCCAATACGTGCACCCTTTGACCACAGGTCTTGTCACCATCAGATGGAGCACACTCTTCACAACTGCCCTTAACTGGTTATGAGTTACTATTAAGCACCACATTGTGTGAAGCCTCGTTGTGAAGGGCTGCAGGGACACGAAGGGCTGCAGGGACACGAAGGGCTGCAGGGACACGAAGGGCTGCAGGGACATGAAGGGCTGCAGGAGCATGAAGGGCTGCAGGGACACGAAGGGCTGCAGGGACATGAAGGGCTGCAGGAACACGAAGGGCTGCAGGAACATGAAGGGCTGCAGGAACACGAAGGGCTGCAGGAACACGAAGGGCTGCAGCAACACGAAGGGCTGCAGGGACATGAAGGGCTGCAGGAACACGAAGGGCTGCATGGACATGAAGGACTGCAGGGACATGAAGGGCTGCAGGGACACGAAGGGCTGCAGGGACACGAAGGGCTGCAGGGACATGAAGGGCTGCAGGGACATGAAGGGCTGCAGGAAGGTAAAAGGCTGCAGGGATGCAGGTATGCTCAACCTCTACCCAGGTATTTACCCAGCCTCAAGGCCACCATGTGCTCCCCATCAGCTGCTCTTTCACCTCCCTTTACCCTTCCAGGTGTGATGGCCTGCATAACTCCATGCTAGGAAGAGTAACTACAAGGTCTACACGGCGATACGGCCTTTTACCAAGTTCAGCAAAGCCACTTGGAAGGCAGGGGAAAAAAAAAAGAGGTGCAGGGCCATTTTCATTTTTGGTTGCTCACGACCAAAAAGCAAGGGTGATTCCACTGCAGCTCTCTCAGGGCTGGCAGGACAGAGTGCCTGCTGCCAGGGGCTTCAGCCCCAACCACACCGTGAAAGCTTTGCAAATATCAGCTGGGCTGTGGATGCCAGCACCGCCCTCCGTCCCGCCAGCACATTGATTATCCATTAGTTACAAGTGGCTCTGCCTCTGCAGCGTATGGAGGAGACGTTTGTCTGTGGCTATAGCCCAGCTAGAAACTCCACTCAGGCTCAGCATAGCAGGGCAAAAGGTCAATGTATTTCCCTTTTGTTTTGCAAAACAACCCTCTGTGGGACAATGACAAGGCCATGTGTCAGATGCTGGACCACCCCCTCCCATTTCGTGCTCTAAGTCAGACCCTGATGACATGAGCTCACTTCTTTTAGGCATCTTAGTGATAATCTCTGGAGCTGGTTGGGGAGAGTGGTGACTTGGCAGCTAAGGAAGCAAAGCCAAATTGCCACCCTCCCTGCGCTGACCTGCGCTGCCTCCATTGCCTTCAGCTCCTTCAGCCTCCAGCGGAGCCGTGCCAGCGGCCCCTTGTCTCCCATCCTCCCCGTGGCGGCCAGGGCAGCCTGGAAGAGCTTCGGGGTGTCAGCTTTCGGCGGGATGATCAGCGGGTCTGCGGGTCCTCCCTTCTGATCTTTAGGCTTATTGTTATTTTTCAGCATTTTTCTACAACAAGGAAAAGGAGAGATGATGTCACTCGGGGAAGATGTTACATTAGCTGGATTTTATAATGCAGAAAAATCAGACTTTAAAAGGACGGGGATTTTTTTTAGATTTTAGGAAGGACAGAATAACAAATCTAAGTAATGCTAAAAACTAAAGTGAATATTTTAGTAGATGTTTAAAAGAATGCACTTTGGCCATGTTTGTTCCCGAATTGCACCACTAGCAGTGAAGCCTTGGAGCAGGGCTGGGCTGGCTCTGGGCATCCCCAGCCCACGGCGAGGGACGGGTGCCCTCTGCTGAATGCAGCAGCTCCAGCCCGGATCTCCTTTTGGTGCTCTGCTTTTTCCAAAACCCCGCTGGCTAGGAAGCAGCAGCCCAACACACACCTGGCCTTTTTGCGCAGCAGCTTCTGAGACTCTGGGTAATGCACCAAAATCTCGTTCAAGTCCTTCTTATCCAAAATGAAGAGGTTGGCGAAACCGTGAGCGACGACGTTCGCTGTCCGGCGATTTCCGCCCCCTGCCGCCAGCAAGCTGAGAGACAGGGTGAGACGATAACGCTGCAGTTAACAGGCTCAGCACATTTGTCATTTAAAATCTCCCTTTTCCCATCCTGTCCCCATCTCTCTCTTTCATAGGACTCAGAGTTTAATTTTCACCCCAATGAAATTTTCCAAGCCAAATTTTTAAAGGCTGCTGGGAAACATTGGCATGGAGTGCTATATAAAAAGTGATTTACCTGTTCGAAGGTTTAAACATTGCATTTTACATGACTCTAGTGTCTGCTGGGCTGTAGGGAGGAAAACTCTATCACTGTGGTACAAACTGGTACAGGACTTTACCTGTCCATGAAATGGGCAGATTAATGGGAGGGGGCTGTTTCAGTGAAAGATCTGTTCTTATTCATTTTCCCATTGCTCCATGTTCTGCTGCTCACTCTCACCAGCCCCCCAGGCAGAAAACAGCACGATGACAAAAACAGTGGAAAAGCTCTAACAAAAAAGCCGTAATTTGTGTAGCGGGTGCAGCTCAGTGTTGGTGGCTCTCAATTGCAAAGATTAACGGGGGTGTTGCCAATCCCCCCACCTCCCACTCTCCTTGCCCACCAGATCTGTATTTCCCCAGTTCCCCGGCAATGCTCCACTCACCTGATTTCTCCAAACACAGATCCAGGTTTCAGAGTCACCAGCACAGTTTTGCCGTCGGGTCCCCCCAGCACCTGCACTTGTCCTGCCTGGATAATGTACATCTCGCGGCCGATTTCTCCCTGCCAGGAAGACGGGTGCTGTGTGGGGTGCCCAGAAACAGGGAGACCTTATGGATGCCCTAACCTTCATCTTGCTGGAAACTCCCACAACCAACACTGCCCTCTCCAAGCTCTACAAACACTTTGTCCTGATGGTGCTCACTCCATGGCATCCTCACCTACATCCCAAAGTCTCCTCCAGCTGGCAGGCTCCTCCTGTCTCTCTTGCTGTTCATGGCTGCAGCAGAAGAGGTCAGTCTTTGCACAAGACCAGCTGCAACCCAGAAGGTTTTTGCTCTGAATTCCCTCCCTGTGAAGTGGCTCGATGCCATGGTGATGGGCCAGACCTGGCTTTCCTCACTCTGCATTGCTTCTAGTGCCCTTGCAAAGACCAGTCATGACACTGGGGAAGGGAGGCACCCAAGCATCTCCTTACCTTCTTACACACATAGTCACTAGGCAGGTAGACCACCGATCTGAGCCGCTTCAGCATGTCAAAGATCATCTGCCTGTCGCAGCCCTGAGCCAAAACAGAGCCAACAGTGCTGTTAGTCTGCAACAGCATGCCAGGCTCCACCAGCCAGGACCTGCGCTGCAGAGGGTACCTGGAAGAGGGCCACTTTGCTCACGATGTTGTAGTTCACTTCAATGGCGATGTCCAGCCTCATCTTGTCTGGCAGCTGCACCAGCAGCTCTGACTCATCTGTGAGACAAAGCAGAAAACTGGTTGTCTCCAGCACTGCATCCAAGAGTGCATGGTTGGTGTGGCACTGGGAAAGCAATCTTTGTATTGGCGGCTGAGGGCAGGAGCCAGCTCGCTCAGAAGGGTCTCCTCCAGCCTCTGCCCACCTAGCCACCTGCAGGGCTAAAGTCAACTGGTGATGGAGAGCCACCCTTTGTGTGGCCCCTGCCCCAACAGCTCTCAGAGACAGACAGGTAAGCCCAAGCCAGCATCTTTCCTGACCAGAAGGGTGGGTGTGGAGGTCCTGCCTGGTGGTTTACTGGTAGGGTGAACTAGTGGGTTTGCTGTTGGACATGTTCTGGCCAGCGACTGCCAGTCACTGCCCTCTCCTCGGGGACTGGCGAGTGAGATGCTGGACTCGGTGCACTGTGAGTGATGCTGGGTCACCAAGGTGCTGTGAGCCAGTGGCAGCCTATATACTCTATCAGTGGGCAATCAAGACCATATAGGAAAGAGTAAATAAGCCACCCCCTGCCTTGAAAATATCGTGTCATTTGACAGCAACATTTCAGCTCTGCAAAGCACCAACACGTGGTGCAAATGTCGACCCTCAGAGCTGTGGGGTCTCACCTAGCATGCCTTGCGACTGCCACGTGTACTCGTACCACGTTTTCACCCGGTTCTGAACAATCTTGGGGATCCTGTAGGAGTTCATGTATTTGATGGTGCTGTCCATGCAGCTCCGGTAGTACGTTTGTCCTGCGGTAGCAGCGCCGACCACATCTCTCATCTGCATGGGAGGAAGGGGGGGAAGAGATGTTTTAATTGCTGTCACTTATCCATCCTGCAGTCTGAAGTACATGTGCTGAGTTCTAACAGCACCTGCCAAATCCTTTTTGTCTTCCAACAGTGCAGAGCCGATCCTTGCCCGGGGAAAACAACCCTGAAGGTACAAACCTGTGGACCAACCCCACCTAAACCTTCCCCCCCCGAGACTGGGAACTCCCCGTGGTGCCTGCTCACCTGCCCTATCATGACGGAGAAAGCAAAGACGCCCGTGAAGTAGTTCAGCAGCTGGAAGACGATCTCAAATAGTGTCTTGGGGTCTGGCAGGCCCCCGATGGTGATGAGGGTTTTGACTGCCCAGTAGTAACAGCGGATGTAGCTGGCGGAAAAAGAGGAGGCAGCTTTAAAGGTGTTTCTGGCATGAAGGCCTGTGTCAGACCGCAGTACTGAGCTCACACCCTCTGTCCACAGCAAGCCAGAGCCTTCTGAGAGCAATTATGGGTGACAAATGGAAAATTAAGGGGCTGCAGGCTCCCCACCACACCTGCAGGTGCTTCTGGAGATGCTACAGGAGCAGGGGGACAAAGGGTCCCTCCAGAAACATCTATGTGGGATACTCAGCTGCTCTGGCTACTCCCGTGTTCTACTTCTTTCAGCCCTACTACTGTAAATCAGCAACATATTTTTAGCAACATTGACATTTTTAGAAATAGTCAGGGGAAAAAAAGGTTTGTGAGCAAATTGTTCTCATGGGACTCAGGAGGTGACAAGTGAATTCTTGATTCACTGGTCTTGGGCTCTCCCTTGGATATTATAGTTACACCTAGAGATAAACACAGATATGTGTAGCACACAGAATAACTATATAGCAGCAACATTAAGGTAGGAAGCTGAGCTCTCAAAGGGAAGGCAACACCCCCACTAAGGCTGCCTGAGTGGCAGTCACTTGTCCCCACCTACACTCACACCTCACGGTCAGTCTTTAATGTCCTTGTTCATGGCTTTTTTCAGCAAACTCTCATTAACTGCATGATGCTAAATTAGTCAGATGTTACTCAGTATGTTATTTTGCCCATGGTGTACAATTTGCAGGTGTGGGCATTCACTACTGGGCAGCATTCACACTTGTGAGCCAAGTGCTCTCCCTGGGGCATCCATCACCAACAGTGCCATGGACACTCAACACGTGTGCCTGGGAAATGCCACAGTGAGGGGACGGGGCAGCCACTGCCTGTGGGAATGGGGTGCTGGGCTGGTCCAAGGGGCCTGACACATGGTATCTAGGACCTGAATTTGTGGCGTGTCCGATGCTGCGTTGAGCCTTTAGGTTCAAAGCACAGCCCCTCATCTCCAAGCACAGCTTCCAGCCTCCATCCCGGCCTGGCACCAGGTCAGTGTAAACAGAAACAGGGCTCACACTGCCATCCTGCTCAACCAGGGACTGTTTCCTTGGTTCACAGCACCAGGTTCCCAGTTTTTCAGCCTCTTCCACCTGCTCATCTTGCAGTGCTGTATATTATCACACATCCCATCCCTCCTGTCCTCGTCACTCTCTCTGGCTCCACATCTTCTCCTGGCACCCCCAACCCTTTGCTTCAAGGGTTTTTATGAACCCAGCTATATCCTAATACCTTTGTTCTTGCTCCAACTCATCACAGCAAGCTGTGCTACATGAGGACCCAAGCCCTGGCTTGTACCTGTTTCCTTCCCCATCGTAGACCCAGCTGGTAGAGCCCAGTCCTTCGTAGTCTGATGCCCAGTAATAGAGGCAGGAGTTTACGTGCAAGCAGTACAGTAAATAGGCAGTGGTCCGAATCACTCTGCAAACAAAAAGAAGGAGAGAGTAGCGGGGGAGATTATATGGTATCTGCTGGGAGAAACACATCAGGTCCTCTCCAGCATCACAAGGAGCTTCAAAGAGATGTGCTGACCATGCAGGTCCTGCCAATGCAGGAACCACAGAGCACCCAAATGTATGGCCCCATGGCTCCCTCCCACAGCCCTGCAGCTCCAAAAGTGCCAGAAAAAGCAGCTTATCTGCTGGTGGCTCCTCTTCACCACCAGCACCCCTGTCCCTGCTGGGCTGGGGAGAGGTGATCCTCTCCCAGGCCCCCACTTCTCACCTGCATCAGCCAACACCTACGTCAGCCAGTCTAGGGACAGTGGGGAAAAAAATCAAAACCCCAGAATGGGTATCAAAACAAACCTTTGCAAACTCCAGTAGCAAACAGGAACTCCACACTCCCTCCCTCCCTCCCTCCCTTGCCCTCCCTCCCTCCCCCTCACCTGTAGATGTACGCCTTGCTCAGGATAGCCTCCATGCGGTCGTTGAACTCGAAGAAGGCCATGTACTGTGAGGAGAAGGACAGCAGTGTGCTCCAGCTTCTGGCAGCCCCCACAGGAGAGTTACACCCCCATAAAACCCCACTCCCCCTCCGTTCCCCTCCTGCAGCCCCTCTGCAGCATGAACTGCCATGGACAGATTTGACTCCATCTGTAAGTTCCCTCCTATTCAAATAGGATTGAAATGAAGTGTTTGACCAACAGCCCCACAAAGACTTCCCATTCACTTTACAATCTTCTTGTCATCATGGATGAGTCCAGCAAGCCATAGCTTACCCAAAACAGCGCAGGACTCCTTCACATCCACTGCAGCTGGAGTTCTGCCTGATCTTATAAACCCCAACTCACCTTCAAACAGCGAGGAAAGCGTAGGAGTGGGTTGACACCGACTTTGAAGTAGAAGACATCCAGGGGCAGGAGGCACACCACATCCATCTGAAATCAGCACCAAGAGAAAAACCCCTGTGGGGACCTTCAGGCACGGTGGGATGGAGCTGCAAGCCACGGTTCAGGTTAAAGATTCAGATAAATAAATAAGAAATGATGGCAAACCTTAAAGCGTTCTGATCGCAGGTAGTTCTCTTTCATGGCCTTTTTATCAGTCTGGTTGGGAATAGGAGGAGGAGAGAGAGAGGAAGATTGATCATTGCTTACAGAAAGGAAAGTCATGGCCAACATAGTCATGCCTGACTTTCCTCTTCTGCACCACAACAGGGAAGATGCTCCCTGCATGCCCAGGAAGGGGAGCAGAGCAAGAGGAGCACAAGAAGACCTGGCTGCATGTTATCTTCATATCCTATCTTGGGACACCCCGTGCTCATTTTGCATCCCAGAGAAAGCACATTGCAATGCCAGCACCACCAACTTTTGATTTTCCAGGAGGAACCTCCCTCTCTGAGCACTTGCCTGGGCCATGGGAAGGCTGCACCCTCAAGGTTGTATTGTGCTGCCTGCTCACAGTTAGCAGTGTCCAGCTGTGCTGAGGCCAGTCAGTGTGCACCAACACTGCTGGCAGGACTGCCCCAGAGCAGCACCCCCTGAGCACCCCTACCCAGGAACCATGGATCATGGACCACACGCTTCCTAGATGTGCTAGTGTTGACTTCAGGAGAAAAATACATATGTTTGGTGGAAAAAAAGGCTGCCAGCTTAACTGCTACATGGCAGGAGAAATGATTGCAGTCCTCCAAGAGTGGATACAGCTGTGGTGGCCACAGCCATGGTGGGAGAGCTTGATCAGTGACCAGCACCATCCATGGTGCGTGGGGTGATGGGGATGGAAGGTCCCTAAAGCCGGCTCCCAGCAGTGGGTTGCAGCAGATTGCCACTCACTATGATGTCCCCGCCCTGAACGAACTGCAGCCGGGTCTGAAAGACCAGGATGTCCAGCAGGTAGATGAGGTCGCAGAGGTAGTCCATGAGCAGCCAGAGATAGATGTTTGTTGGCGTCTGGTAGGGAAAAGCCCAGCGGACGGGGATCAACCAGCAGTTCCAGTTCCAGGCCATGACAACGAAGAACAGCCACAGCACGTACATCAGGTCTGCACAGAGGGAACCACGCCACGGTTAGCTGGGCACACGTCCTTGTTCGTGTGAATCCGCTGTGCAAAGGGGTTGCCACCCCCTGACCCCCCCTGAGAGTCGGGAGGAAACCTGCAGGAGGTCTCATTGACAGCGTTTAATTGCGAGTGAGCTGGGCTCTAGATGCAAAGTGAACCCCACCGGTGCAAAACACGTTGCTTTTTAGCTGAAAGCCTCTCCTAGCTGTGCAGGTACAACTGAGTTTGCTTTTCCTTTGCTCCCACAACACTGACTTCCTTGCTTTGCCTTCTTCCCCTCGAGGCTGGGCTGAGCTGCCGGAGCCTGGGGGCTCTGAAATGGCTGGGAGGCAGCAAGGCCTAAGGAGGGAACTGAGTTCCTGTGGGGTGGCCACTGGACAGTGGGTTTTTTTTCTTTTGTGATACTTATTTTATTTGGTGTGTCCACACCACAGGGACAGCACTTCCCCACTCAACACCTGGAAAGCAGAAGGCGGCTGCTGGTTCCCGACACTGACAGCCATCAGGAAGTATTTAGGAAAGCCTGTGCCTTGCCAGGGAATTTTAAACTCTGTTTTTTAGTAGACAGGTGTAAACTAAGTTGCTCCTTGCTTAGTTGTCCTCCCTTCTCTACAAGGTCTCATCTTCTACACCTCCTTGCCTTGCCCTACCCTCTCTCCCTTGGCTCCAGCCTGGGCACGTGGCCATGCTCCATCACTTACTGGCAAAGGGGTCGATGCTGCTGGGGAACTGGTAGGTTTTCAGGCGATGCACCCAGGGTGGGTACTTGAAGGTACAGCACAGCATCTCACAGTAGTGCTCTTCTTCTGCTGGCTTGTCCCCCCCTGGCTCCCCTCCCGGGGGAGGCACAGGTGGTGGCGCTGGCGCTGGCTTGGCAGGGGCTGGGAGAGGCCACACAGTTATTTTCAAGGTCAGAAAATCATTTTACAGCAATTTGTTTTAAGGTCTCTAAATCATTAATAAAGCAGCTGTCTCCTTGAAAACACAGCGTGTGGGGGGACCCAGCAGTTAAACGCCTCCAGCCCCACTCAGACTCACATGCCGTGGGGCTCTCATCATCCGAGCTGACATCAGGGTCAGTCAGCTTCTCCTTCACCTTCTCAGTCCTCTCTCTGAAGAGCTTCACCAGCTCCTGGAGCCGGGTGTTGACGATGGCACTGCTCAGGCTCGCGGCCGAACCGATGCGCTCGGGCAGGCTGCGAGGACACCATAAGGCATTTCATGCAGGTAGGGAAGCCCAAGGGCAGGTTCATGACCCATCTTTTTAACTTACAGGATCCTGAATCAGGATTTACCCATATTTATTTGGCTACAGTGTAATCAGGAGAACACAAGGTAAGGTGGTTTCAGTAAAATACCATCAAGCAGCACCAGCCTGAGCTTCATCCTTGCCCTGGGATGTGTGATGCCTGCAGAGGGACTTGGGAAGCACCAAGACCCCAGTCTGAGTTCCATGTGTTTGGAGAAAATGATCACAGAACAGAATCATGGAATGGTTTGGGTTTAAGGGACTTTTGAAGGTCATCTAGTCCAACCCCCCTGCAGCAAGATGTTGGAGTGAAAATGTGCACCAAGCCCCTGAATTTATAAACTATATTGTCTCTTTTCAGCCTCTGCATTAAAATTAGGTCAGATTCAGACCTTCACCTGATGTGACTGAGAAGCATCACTATGAGGGAGGACAACAACAAACTTGTTTGCTGTAGCTCCAGGCTGGCTCATTGTGATAATTAGCACAACAACTTCTGCCCAGAAAGGCAGCAAAATCCTGCTCCATGTGGAGGTGCAGACCTTCCCCAAGACTTTGCTTCCAGGGAGGGCAGTCCCCTTCAAGGCTGTCCCCCAGGTCTGTCAAGACCAGGGGTGCATGATGCACAACTTGTGCTTGCCTCCTACATGAAAGAGAAATGTTCTTTCTCCACAATCATCAAAAACAAGGTATCCCTATAGTGCTGTTGTGTATGTAGATCAAAGGTGCAACCTCTCTGTGGAGGCAAAACCATCTTGTTTTAGGGAGAATTCTTCTACCTAGATACAGGAAATCAGCGCAGCAGGTTCTGCTCCAGGGAGCATCATGATTGGGTTTTTTGAGAGGTGGTGCATTACTGTTAAACTGTGCTAGACCCTGTGTGGGCACAGCCCCCTCTCCCTTTGGTATCCCAGCACTTCCAGGATCTTTGCTATTTCCACTCAAGCCCTGGGATCTGACCCCTTGGGAACCTGGCTGGTCAGAAGCCCCTTGGTCCCACCACACACCTTTCCTTCTGCTCCTCGTCCCGGCCCAGCGGCGCGTGGCTGGGGGACTGGCTCACCGATCCCTCGTCCAGAACGTCTGGTGGGGCCAGCAGCTTCTTCCTGCAGACACAGACACAGAGACCAAGGCTTGGCTTGTCCTCCGTCCTCAGCCAGTTCCTCTCCCTCCCCCTCCTCCTCCTTCTCCTCCTCCCAGGTTTCATCTGTTTCCACTTCTCCTTCTCCCACCAGGGTCAGTTTTCCTCTAATTTTTGGCATTGCCTGAAGTCAATAGGAGCAAACCACCCTGTTCCTTTGCTGCTAAAGCCTTGTTCCTGCCTGGACACCACAGATATGCAGCCACCTGGCCAGTTTTGCAACCCATTTTGGGCACCTGGCAGGATGCAGAGGGCGAGCACCGCTCTGTGCTCATCCCCAGCGTCGTGCTGTCACATCACGGCACCTCAAGAGGCAGGAAAAAAATATGCAATATCAGTAAGGTGGAGCAAGAAAGGGAGATCTGGAAAAAAGAGAAGGTGCTGGGAACACCACCTGGCTCTGAGATGGCTCCGTAGCACCTTAAATCTCTAAGACAAAAAATGAATTGCAGAGCAGGGGGTACATAACATAGACCCCTAAACGGCTGCTGATACCTGCAAAGCCAAGTCCAAATTGCAACGGTCAAGAATGGCTCCAAGTTCATTAGGAGCCCCATAAATGCTGTCCTGGAGATGCTGAGCCAGTGGCAGCTGATGTCTTCCCAGAACATGTGTCTTAACACAGCTGGTGGCTCTCTTTGGCACAGATGGGCTTCTGGGACAACTTCCTTACACGTGGGCAAACAACGTGGCAGAAAGAGATCTGAATATGAAGACAACAATCACGGAAAAAATCTGGCTTCCAAACCTGCAGTGAAGCCCAGAGCTATAACTGTGATAAAGAAATTGTCTTCTGCCACCACAGCTGTTGCTCTGAATGAACGGGGATTTCACTGACCTGAGCGCAAAATGGCTCGGTGCCGTGCGTGGAGCAGGAGCAAGCAGGATGGTGAGCAAGGTCATCCTGCCATCACAAATCTGAAGAAACCCAAATGTGATGAACCCACCCACCTCCAGCCTCACTGGCTCTCAGATGTGCCTTGCTGGGACAGGGAGTGGATGAACAAGACCAACAAAACCTTCCTTCCCTGAGTGCACAGCACAGGGGCAGAGGAAAACCACCAACACCCCTGTTAAAGTATCCTCAGGTTTGCAAAACCGCATCAGTTTGGAGAAATAGTCCTGCCAAGGTCTGTGATGTTGTTAGGACAACGTTCACCACCTCTGACTGGTCTCCAGCTGCCCTTCCCCTGACTCTGCCCTCTCTCCTCACACTGCCCTATTGCCCATCTTCATCCACGAGCAAGTCCAAGATGCCTACATCAACAGCCAAATGGCCTCTTGCTCTGTAAGGGTGACCCTGTAGAGAGGGCATTGATAGCCCCTCTCTTTGCCTGTGGCATGGCTCCCCACAGGCCACCGAGCTCACGTGGTCACCCTCCAAGTACAGGCAAAGCTTTGTCTGTCAGCATCCACCTGGGAAAAAATGTGTCTTTTTGCTTCACATTAATGGCTGCCCTTGGAAACATGTAAAAGGAGATAAACATCCCCAGGAAGGCTGCAATTCCAGAGGCACACGAAACATCTCTTGATCTTCTGCAGTGCCTGTAGTTCATCTGTGTTCCCAGTAGATGCAGACATGAGAAGGAGCAGGAGCTACCCAAAAAGCAACGCAAACTTCAGCCAATTTCGGAAACTGGTGAGTGAAGAGCTCAGCAGTAAGTTGGGATGTTACATTAAGTCCCATGGAGAAGCTCATGTATGTGCAACCTCAAGTCCAGACCCGGGCAGGTCTAGCAGTTTCTCAGTCATTCATGGGAAAAAAGGAACCTGCATGATGATTTCCTACAAAACAGTTGGTCCTTCCATACATTCCAGCAGCAGAGGATGTCCAGCCAAAAAACCTTGGCTTCCTCCAGCCTCAATTTTAATCCTCCCCTGTTCTGAGCACCCTTGTTCTGAAGGCACAAAGCCAGGGGAGAGCAGTTGCAAACCCTTCCAGCAAAAACCCAAGAAGAAAATTGTTGGTTTCCATGGTGAAGGTCCATACCCAGCACACAGACCCCCTGTGCTCCGCATTTGGGAGCACAGACATTTGTGTCAACAGACAAATAAGATCTGACCATGACCAGGGGATCAAGCCCATCCCCAGGAGGACACACTGACAGGGCTGTCCCTGGCCCCTAAAAGCTTTAACCAAAATTTAACCATTTAATTAAAAAAACACAAACAAGAGGCAAGGCTTGTTCTGTCTCCCCTACCTTGCACGGGTGTGAACCCACCGCCCACACCTCACCCCGGCTCAGTGTCCAGACCTGCCAGAAACAGGGAGCTCCAGATGGCTGAATAAATTTGCCTGTGGTCACAGTCAGGGGGGTGAAACTCCCAGGCGCTGGGGACTGTGCCTGGGCAGAGCCGTACCTGGGAGACGCTGGCACCGTGCCGGGCACTGACAGCATGTTGGCAGTGCCGGTGGTGGGCACCGGTAGGTGGGTACCGTCCTCCTCCACAGCATCATCTCCACCATCCACGTCCTTGATGTCCACGATGGGGTAATTACCTGGCCCGTGGAGAAGGAAAATAACTGCAGGTGAGAGGGGCGAAGGGCCCAGCCTGCAGCCAGGATGAATGCCCAAGCCCTTCTCCTAACAGTTTGGAACATTTCTTTCGCTTTTTTGCCCGGTTTTTAACACTGGAAGCAGTGCCACCTGCCTTCCTTCTGCTTTCCCAGCTTGCAGTGATTACAACTACTCCGTGCGAGCGTGGGGTCCCTGTGGTTCAGAAAATGATGGGGGTGAGGATTATCAACCACAGGTGTTAGGCAGGAGCCCAGGGTTTCCAGCTGCAAGCCTCCCTCCCATGGTCTAGAAAATCTCCTGGATCTTCTGTACGTAAGCACATGGACCATGCAAGCTCCAGATCACACAGGCGTTTGCTTTGCATGCAGAATAATCACAGAATCGTAGAATCACAGGCTGGTTTGGGTTGGGAGGGACCTTAAAGGTCATCCAGTCCCAACCCTCCAGCCATCAGCAGGGACACCTTCCACTAGACCAGGTTGCTCAAAGCCTCATCCAGCCTGGCCGAGAACAGTTCCAGGGAGGGGGCATCTATTTTATTTAAATAGAACTTACAGCCTCTCCCTTTTGCAGAGGTAATAGTGGCTTCCTGCCACCAAGCAAGATTAGAAGCAGAAAGGTTGGATGTTTATAGTGGGTAAGGAGAGATTCTAATTGCCCAAGGGAGAGATGGTGCTGGGGATTATTTTGGGTAAACACCAGCTGGTCTGTGAAGTGTCATCCCTTTTCCCAGCTACATAATGAAATGCAATGAGTTCCTGCAGGTTCTGAGGGTGCTTTTCATACGTCTGAAAGGCCTTGTGCAGCCCCTCCTGTCCCACGCTGATGTGGGACCAGTGGATCAGGCAGTGGCTTGGTCACATCACCAAGAAAAAGCCTCTTTGGGTTACAAAGTGAAAACTCCACTGTGTGCAAGGAAAAGTAGAAGAATTTGGCTTATTGCTTAAAAAGCAAAGCAAAGCTACAGAAACATAATTTGTATTTCTGGGTTAAAAGGTAGAGAACTGAACAGCAACCTCCATTTATTGCCCTCTCAATACGAGCAGGTTGCACGAACACTGGAGAGAAAACTGTGTGTGCAGTGGAGATTTAACCCTCTGCCTGAGGGCCCTTCGGGAGAGTTTCTGGCCAAGCAGTATAAAACATACAGTGTATAATTCACAGATATTTGCAAATGCTGTCTAGGGACTAGTTAGAAAGGCACAGAGTGGTGGGGCAGAAGCAGAAAAAACATTAATTTTGTGCCTCAGTCTCTGTGCTGCAACATGAAGTGTATTTGTTGGGGTTCTTTTGGATTTTTTTTCCCCAAAAAGTAACAAAAAGCGACTGCTCCAGGAGTCACCCCTTGGCCTCCTCAAGCTACACAAGCCCATCATCAAAGCCAATGTCTCTAATACCTATGGGGGATTGCTCCTCATTGCAAAAATTGGGGTTGACCACTCCAGCCCTTGGTTTGCTGGTGACAAGGATGGGGATGCGGGAGGCAGCGGTGGCTCGGTAGCTGGGGACATTGGGGAGCTGCTCTAGCGTGCGGCAGCCAGGAGGGGAGGCGTCCCTGCCGCCAAGCGGCTTGTCATGCACCAGCTGATCTAGCTCGACGTCTCGGGCACGCCTGGACATGCTGCTAGGTGCCTAGGTGCTTCAAGCAAAGGACAGGCGTCTGAAGCTGCAATGAAACAAATAACGGTGTGAGAAGGGGCGACTGGGCCAGCGCAAGGCAATGCAGAGGTGCTGGGGTTTCGCTGCTCCCGCTGCTCACGGGTGCTGGTAGCAGCGGGGATGAGCGTCCTGCCACGTGCTGTGCCAGCATCACTGCGAGACTGGGGTGCTCTGCAGGGCTGCGTGGGCAGCGACATCTCCAGCCTGTGCCAGGGCTCAGATCGAGCCGTGCCTTGGGAGGAGTCATGCCAGCACCTGTCTTTGCTCACTCAGGCTGCGATGGGAGCTCACCACCTAAGTTTCATTACCAGCCCATTACCTCCTAAAAAGTTATATTAAAATACACTTTATGCCACCAGTTATTTCCCAAATGGAGCAAAGTGGTAGAGAAAATACTTTTTATCCCACCTACATTCTTCAGCTGAAGGAGAAACTCTTATTTCATGTCAGAGATTGCTTCACCAACTAGACCAAGTAGTGTGCAAGCAGCAGCCCTTCAGAGCTGGCTCCAGCTGATGGCAACACTGCTGTCGCACTGTGCCGGTGGGATGCTTTAAGCCAGTGAAAAGCCCCACTTGCCCACACAGGCCCACCCTGCAGACAGCTCTGCTGCCCACTCCCAGGCAGCGAGAGCAGGGAGGGAGAAGCTGCATTTTCCCCTCACCAGGCAGCGCATCACCTGCCTTGGTTCTTCCCAATTTCACATTATACTGCTATATATTGTACCTTCGGCATCAGTTTCAGAAGCTTCAGCTGTCTCGTCTTCCACCTTCAAAACAAAAACATCATTTTAAAGAGAAAAAGACAAGTAAAAGAGCAGACTTTGCAGCTTGATTGGGTGTCCCATATCCCCCCACCATTCACCAGCCTCTCACTGAATGTTCAGTGCCAACATTTTAGGGTGCAAGCACCCCTCCCTTGGTGCACAGCTACTGCTGCTGTCTCAGGTTCAGAGATGGTGTGTTGGGTCTGGCTGGGGTGGAGTTAATGTCCCCCACAGCAGCCCTCAGAGTGCTGGGGTTTGCATTAGTAGCTGGAAAGGTGTTGATAACACATCAGCATTTTGGTCCCTGCTGAGCAGTGCTCCCACAGCTCTCCAACATTCCCCCCACAGCAGGCTGGGGGTGGGGAAGATCTTGGGAGGGGACACAGCCAGGACAGCTGACCCAAACTGACCAGAGGGATATTCCAGGCCATATGACATCCACTCAGAAATAAAAGCAAGGAGAATGGAGGGGGAAGGGAGGCATTTGGTATTGACAACGTTTGTCCTCCTGAGCAATCGCAGCACATAGAGAACCCTGCTCCCGGGAAGTGGGCAAACATCGCCTGCTGATGGGAGCAGAGAATAAATATTTTGTTCTGCTTTTGCTTCCACATGTGCAGCTTTGCTTTGTTTCTGTTAAACTGCCTTTGTCTCGATCCATGAGTTTGGGGTTTTTGTTCCATCTCATTTTCTCTCCTCCCCATCCTGCTGAGGAGGGGGATGGAATGGCTTGGTGGGCACCTGGCATTCAGGCAAGGTCAATGCACCACAGATGGGGACATGTCAGTGGAAAACATGACCAGCGCCCATCCTGGTCCCTGCAACCCCTGTGTAAGCTCTGAGCCCCTGGTATGCGCTGGGGAGCTCACCACAGACCTGAGCCCAAGCAGGAAGCAATTCTGTACCTGTACAAAAGCGCCTTCCAGATCACTTATCTCAGCCTCTTCCCGCTGCTCGAACCTGAGGGCCTCTTCTGCAAAGTAGGGCTCATCCACGCCCTCGTCAGTGGCGAGACAAGGTGACAGGAGCAGGGGTCTGGATGGTACAGATCAAACAGAGACAAGTGCCCGAGCTCGCCTTTGGCCTTTCTGAGGTTGGCCATGTTGTGGATTGGGGACATCAGGCCAACGGGGATGTTGCACAGCTCTCCCCGTTTCAGGGAGCGCTGCTCCTCCAGCTGTGCCACAAGCCCCCTTTGTGGGCAAACGATACCACAGCTGGGTTTTCTTCCTGAAAATCTATCTGCTTCAGAGGAATGGACAGAGAATGATATTGTAGCACTGGGTGATACATCCCTAAATGTTTATCTAATGTGGAATCAGAGCAAACCCCTAAACTAAGCGGAAAGGTTTTTCTAAGCACCATCCAGATCAAAGTCATCACCTACAGCAGCTGACAAGAACTTGGCCAATTTCCACAACAGGAAAGAAAAGGTACAATTCCACCTACTTGTATTAAGTAACATTTGCAGGTACAACACATAACCCTGTCTTTCAATTCAGCTCTGTAATATTAATAATAATCCCAACTGCCCCAAATTAATGGTGCGGGGTTTAAATAACGTGGATGGTCTCCAGGAGCTGGGTGCTCCCATCTCCGGATGAAGGCACACGCTGGGTGGCCAAGCCCCCGGACCCCTGGGAAGGGGATGGCCAGGGACTGCGGTTGCCACGGAGGGCTGCGATGGAGATGGAGCCTGTGTCACCAGGAGACACTCGCCTGTCACCAGGTGCTGCGTCAGCAGTGAGCCCTGGAGTGAGCCGGCTGGGGAAAGCATCTTTCCTGAACGCATCCCTCCCCAACACATCCCTCCCCAGCCCCAACGCGTCCCTCCCCGGGGCATCCCGGCCACCCGCCCAGCTGGGGAGCTCCACTCGCTCATCCAGGGGTGTTCCCGCCTCTCCTGCTTGTGAATGCAGCTGACACAAGAACTGTGTTCGCGCGCGTTCCCAACAAAGACATAAAGGACACGGGAGCCACTCACCCTGCGCTCTCCACCACCTCCTCCTCCACGACCTCCTCCTCCTCTTCCTCCTCCTCCTGTTCCTGCTCCTGCTCCTCCTGCTTCTGCTCCTCCTGCTCCTGCTCCTCCTGCTCCTGTTCCTCCTGCTCCTCCTGCTCCTCCTCCTGCTTCTGCTCCTCCTGCTCCTGCTCCTCCTGCTCCTGTTCCTCCTGCTCCTCCTGCTCCTCCTCCTGCTCCTGCTCCTCCTGCTCCTGCTCCTCCTGCTCCTGCTCCTGCTCCTCCTCCTCCTCCTCCTCCTGCTCCTCCTCCTCCTGCTCCTCCTCCTGCTCCTTCTCTTCCTCCTCCTCTTCCTCTTCCTCCTCCTCTTCCTCCTCCTCCTGCTCCTTCTCCTCTTCCTCCTCCTCCTGCTCCTGCTCCTCCTCCTCCTTCTTCTCTTCTTCCTCCTCCTCCTCCTCCTCCTTCTCCTCCTCCCCATCCTTCTCCTCTTCCTCCTTCATCACCTCCTCCTCCTCCACCTCCTCCACTTCCTCCTTCTTCTTCTTCTCCTCCTTCTCCTTCTCCTCCTCCTCCTTTTTCTCTTCTTCCTCCTCCTCCTTCTTCTCTTCTTCCTTCTCTTCCTCCTCCTCCTTCTTCTCTTCTTCCTTCTCCTCCTCCTTCTCCTTCTTCTCTTCTTTCTCCTCCTCCTTCTTCTCTTCTTCCTTCTCCTCTTCCTCCTCCTTCTTCTCTTCTTCCTCCTCCTCCTTCTCCTCTTCTTCCTCCTCCTCCTTCTTCTCTTCTTCCTCCTCCTCCTTCATCTCTTCTTCCTCCTCCTTTTTTTCCTCTTCCTCCATCTTCTCCTCCCCCTCCTCCTCCTTCTTCTCCTCCTTTTCATCTTCCTCTTCTTCCTCCTCCTCCTCAGCAACATTCAGATTGCACGACCACAGCCTGGGAAGAAGACACTCATTAGGTGAAATTGAAAACTTATGTCTCAGCCTCATGAGAGTTACAGTGCCGGTCTCTACCACCTCTTGGGCTGGAGATGATCCCCCTCCATTGCCCAGCCAGCATCTTGGCAGGGGGCACGCTCGGGCACACCAGGCATACGCTGTTTCACAGCCCATTAGTGTCTGCAGCCCAAAGCAGGTGGGAAGAAGTACAGGAAAAAGTTTGGGAATGCAAAACCAGAGTCCTTGAGCCTTCAAACTGCCCTTGCGACACGGGGAGAGAATGTGCTTAGGGGGTCACTTGGTGTTGATTTTGACCAAGACCTCACTGTTAATGAAATCCACCCTCCAGGACAGGACACCCTTGCTGTCCACAGCTTCTCAGGCTTGTATGCTAAGAGAAAAAATCTGAAAAATATTTTTATAACATGTCTAGCATTTCCTGGCTGAGCAGAAGAGCTGCTGAGCAAATGTGGGCATTGCTTGTGCCTAGTGCAGTCTAGGTGGGGACTGCTGTGCTCATCCTCCCCTGCACGTGCACTGGGCTCAGGGAGCATTTTAGAGGGCTCCCAAACCCTTTGGGAGTGTCATGGACCCCTCTCATCCCTCTGCCACAACGCAGCCAGCTCCCAGCTTGGAACATATTGCCCAGCCCTTGGGAGGACCTCAGCAGGGGTTTCTTTTGGAAGATGTGGGATGAATTATATAGAGAAGACAACCGTTTTCAAATGTCAGCGCAGCTGATGAGAACAAGCTCCAAACCCTCTTGCCTGAGGGCCAAAATCTACTTATGGGAAGCCTAAGCAGAGCATCCTTCAGCTGTCCTCTGCAGGGCCATGTGAAGCCTTCGTTACATTCATGGCTCTGGCACCCAACACCAGAAGGAAAGGCCATTTGCTCAAACACCTTTTGGGTCCTGATGCCCCCCTCTTTGGAAATTGGCACCTTGGTTGCCCACTGACAGCTCCACTGCCAGCACTGTCAAGAAGGGATACCCAGGGATGTGCTCCTCTCTTTTCGTGGCCACCACACTAGTGGCTGGAGAGTGCACAGAGCTGCCCCATCAACAGCATCTCCCTTCTTCTACCTGTTTTCTTCTTCCTGAGGTTCCTCCTGTATGGGGGGAAGGGGGTGAGCATCTGCCACCAGCTCAGCCTCGCGACCCCAGGCCACCATCTCGCATGTGGCTTCATTAATCCAGCCGTCATCAATGTCTTCCAGGACGAGGTCAGTCTCCTCAGGTTCCCCAGGGACAATGTGAACTGAAACAGAAACAGAGAACGGGAGGTGATGAAGTGAGAGTAGCACATTTGCAATGGCCAGGGGTGGGGCCAGGGCAGATCCCACATTCAGCTGCTCCGTGCAAAGGTGCTGCCGCACGCCGGGACGGAAACACCTCTCAGCCTGTACAGACCTGTGCTGCCCCGGTCCCCCCATGCTGTGCCGGATGGATGCCTTGGGCACTTTTGCCAGAAGGAAAAAATTCAGCATTTTTGTGCCAAGAGCATCCAAAACCTATGAAAACCACAACCCTTTGCACACAGATGCCTGTTGGCTTCCCTGCACGTGTAGCAACCCCCACCAGCGGGCAATCTGGCCCGCTCCAGGCCTCATTTTGGCTCTTCCTTGCAAACAGAAGCAGCCATGGGAACAGCCCAAAGCCTGTGAACCCCGAGGGAAACGCTGCACTAGCACAGCCCCAGGGCCCTGGTTCTGCAGAGCAAGACTCAGCCCAGAGCCCACGTTGCAATGCCCTGAGCACCGTCTGCTCCAAACACTCCCCTGGCCACAGCGCAGGAAGCATCCCACACCTCCTGCAACTTCCCAGCAGCACTAGGGTAAAACCATGGTGGGTTACTGGGGAAGCTGTCAGACCAGCAGCAAAGCAAAGAGCATGGGTCTGACCCACAACCAGCCCTCTCCATGTCCCAGGGGCACCCATCTCACCACGCCAGGGACACACCGGAGAGACAGGAGGAGGAAGCCCATCACGTACTGTAAAACCAGTTTATTTTGAGGTCTGCCTGACAACAAAACTTAAATGTCTGCAGCAAAGCTCATAGGAAATGTGCAAATTCAACTGCAGAAAGGCAGGAAACCCACCCATGGTCAGCTCTGTGCCTTATTTCCACACCCCACGGTGCCCACGCTGCCTTTAGCTCCTTCCCTCTAGATTTCCATCAATTCAAACAAGGGACAGCGATCAGTGAGACGGCTTTCCAAACACACCACAACTTTTGGATACATTATATAAAAACAGGGCAAATACTAAAATTGTAGCCTGGTACCAGGGTTTGTTATAAACACACAGGATGGATCTCAGGGTGGTTGCCTGGATCACAACTCACCACCACAGCTGCCTGGATCATCCTAAAGAGATGCAATGAGATGGTGGAAGACCTTATTGTGGCCTTTCAGTATACCAAGGGGGCTTACATGAAAGCCTGTAGTGACAGGACAAGGGGCAACAGTTTTAAACTGAAAGAGAGTTGATTTAGGTTGGACGTAAGGAAGAAGTGCTGTTAAGAGTGGTGACACACCGGCCCAGGTTGCCCAGAGAAGTTGTGGATGCCCCATCTCTGCAGGTGTTCAAGGCCAGGTTGGATGAGGCTTTGAGCAACCTGGTCTAGTGGAAGGTGTCCCTGCTGCTGGCAGGAGGTTGGATCAGATTATCTTTGCAGGTGCTTCCCAATCCAAACCATCCTGTGGTTCCAAGATCTGTACTAAAAACCTCGCGTATAGCAGGGTGTGACCCCACCCAGCCCAGTGTGTCTGTGTTGGCTACACCTGCCCACACACCTCTGGGCTGGGGACGGTCCCTGAGATCCCCTCCCTGCCAGGACACTCCTGCCACCGCAGCTAATGTTGCATCTGAGGAGCTGTGAGCTTTGGGAGAGAGCAGCTGTAGCTGGTGATAAGGAGAGTTGGGGTAAGTTCTCCTATGAGGAGAGCCCAGTCAAAGGTTTTTGACCATTAGCTATGATCTGTTTGCCCAGAGACTGACCTCAGCCGCCTGCATTTGCTGCTGAAAACCAGAGCCCTTTCAGCTTGCTGGGAGAAAATCATAGAATCACAGGATGTGGTGAGCTGGAAGGGATCCACAAGGATCATCCAGTCCAACTCCAGTCCCTGCACAGGACAAGCCCAACATTCACACCATGTCCCTGAGGGCCTTGGCCAAATGCTGCTGGAATCTTGTCAGGCTTGGGGTCATGAGCACCTCCCTGGGGAGCCTGTGCCAGTGCTCCACCACCCTCTGCCTCAAGAACCTTTTCCTCATGGCCAACCTCACCCTCCCCTGCCACATCTTCCTGCCATGGCCTCTGCTCCTGGCGTTGGTGGCCAGAGAGAAGAGCTCAGCACCTGCCCCTCCTCTGCCCCTTGGGAGGAAGTTCCAGACCGCCAGGAGATCTCCTCTCAGTCTCCTCCAGGCTGAACAACCCAAGTGACTTCAGCCTCTCCTCACACCCTTCCCCTCTAAACCCTTCCCCAATGTTGTGTCCCTCCTCTGGACACTCTCCAGCAGCTTTAGATCCTTTTTCTCCTGTGGTGCCCAAACTGCCCCCAGTGCTGGAGGTGAGGCCGCCCCAGTGCAGAGCAGAGCGGGACGATCCCCTCCCTGGCCCGGCTCCCAGTGCAGTGCTGGGTGCCCCCAGGACATGGTGGCCCCTCTTGGCTGCCAGGACACACTGTTGGCTCATGTTCAACTTGCCATGGACCAGAACCCCCAGTCCCTCTCTGCAGGGCTGCTCTCCAGCCTCTCATTCCCAATCTGTGCGTGTGTCCAGGGTTTCCGTGTCCCAGGACACGGCAGTTAAAACACTTAGTTAATGGAAGAAAAGCAACAAGAACCTGATGAGAGCTTAAAGAGCTTTATAACATTACATGTTGGAGGCAGAAGTAAATTAAAAGAAGCCTGTGGGCTTCAGCTGGAGGTCTCAGGGGTGAATATTTGGATGCTGGGGTGGGGTTAAGAGGGCCAGGAGTGCTGGGAGGCTGCAGCAACAGGCTTTCTGCCTCTGAGGTGTCCTGAGTGATCCTCTTCTACCCTCCTATAAATTATAGTTCCTGTCTCATAGACATTATCCTGAAAAACCAATAGCTCCAGTTCCCAGAGCAAAAAAGGAGCTGGGAGGGGACGGCCCTAGGACTGGGGACATGCAGCCAGCATCCCTGCACCAGCCTCGGGTCCCCTGCCGCCCCGGCTGGGAAGGAGCTAGAGACCACTTGCAGATCCCCCTTTGCTTTTCCTCCCCAGCTGTGCTTTCTCCTTGGGTTGGTCTCATTTGGTTGTGGGCAGGGCTGGCTCACCACCGTCTCCGTTTTCCGTTTGTTTCAGAGGCGCTAAGCCCCTTTGCTCCCTGAAACAAAAGGAGAAGGAAAACATTAATGAGCGTGCTGGCAGTTTGGTGCCAGGGCAGATCTCTCGCTGGACCTGACTGCTCCCTTTCTTGGGCAGATGAAGTGGCCCCCAAGACTCCCCAAGGCACCAAAGCGAGCTCTAATGCGAGCCAGCCGCACACCCAGCCGGTGGCCGCCTGCCCCTGCAGCAGCATCCCGCGGGCTTTGCCTCCTCCCAAGGTGCGCAGCAGTGCTCAGGTCTGCAGTTTGTTACAAACACACAGAGAAATACCTTCCTGCAGGATTTCTCCCTTCAAGATCCTGCCAAGGGGCTGCTGGCTCGGTGGGAACAACCTCCCAGCATGTCCCTGGAGGGATGCACAGCCTCCGCGTGCCGCGGCAGGTCCCTGCTCCCATCAGCAGCTCCCACAGACCAAGCAACCACCCTTCCTTAGGAATGGTGCTTGCACAGAGCTGTGTGACACCTCCCCTGCCCGGTCCAGCCATGGCTTGAGCACTGGGACAGGGCAGCCTGTCTCTGGAGATGTTCAAAACCTGACAGAATGCCATCCTGTGTGACCTGCTTGAGGTGACCCTGCTTTGGCAGGGGGGTTGCACTAGATGATCTCCTGAGGCCCCTTCTAACCTCCACCATCCTGTGATTCTGGGATTCTCACCAGGCTCTCTGTTTTTTTCAGCATCCCACATGGACAGCATGGGGACTTAGCCCAGCTGCCCGCAGGGCCAGTGCTTATTCCCCTCCACAGGCAGGCAAGTAGTGGTGTGAACGCCACAATGTTTTCCTACAACCATGTAGACTCACATCTAACACATATAACCCCAGGATTTTGTTTTCCTGAGGTACCTCCCTGGACATCTCACACCAGGCTCAGCAAACACTCTCCAGCTCAGCAGTAAAGATGGCAAAGCAGGTGATGAAGGCGGAAGGTCTGAATTCCCTTGTAATCCTCTGATCAGTTCCCACCAGATTCACAAACACCCTCAGGCACAGCTCAAGGACAGACCTTGATATCAGCACTAACCTCAAAACCTGAGACCTGAGGATGTGGGGTGCTGCACTCAGGGAGACTCCCATGGCCTGAGTTTTACCACGCCCGTGCCACATTGCTGGATCTGCTCCTGCTTCTCAAGCAGCAACGTCCTCTCATGGCTTCTCTGGGGGATTTCAGGGGCACCCATGGTAGACGGGGGGATAAAACCCACCAGTGGCCCCTCTTCCCAGTAACCACTTTCTGACCTCAGCAAGCTAACCAGCACAGGGAGATGGAGCAACGACTTACTTTCTTCCACAGGACTCAAGGTTGCTGCGGCCACTCCCTGGCAGGAGGAAAAGGGAAATGTGAGACACTGTTCATTTTCAGTAAACCTAAATTTTTATCCTAAATGCCCCATTTTCAGTAAATGTGTCCCTTTTACCCTAAATAACCCACGTGATTTCTCGGGGCATGTTGGATGGCTTGGCCACAGGCAAGCCCCCCCAGTCAGAAATGCCAGGAGCACATCAGCAAGCTCGCCTGGGTGCAAGGAAAGGAAAGGAGAGTGTGTAAACCTGCTGCTGCTGCTTCTCCTTAGAGCTGAGCCGTACCTGGGTGAGATGCCAGGGCCTGGGCACCACCCGGTGACACACAGAAAGGCAAAGAAACAGCAGAGGACACGCACCGTGGGCTCTCTCACTGCTGAGAGGCCCAATCCTGGCTTTCATCAGCTAAGCAGGTCCTGGGATTTGTTTTTTGAAAGGGGCTGGGGGACAGTCCAAACCACAGCAGGTGCCAGCACTGATCTGGTGGCATCTGTGTGGCAGGGACACCCTCTCTGCTGGGGACGTGGCATTCAAGCACCCTTTGCTTATCCAGCAGACAGCATACCTGCGCGTCCTGCTTCTCCCTGGTCACCGGCTGCGGCATCACCTTCTCCAGCCCCTGGACCAACCAGGCAAACATCCTGATGACCAGAAACCACTGTTGGAGCCAGTTGCCAGAGCACCTGCTTCCACAGCAGGCACCCTTCTGGCCACTGTACCCATGCAGAAGTTGCCACCACCGTTACCTGTTGCCATCCCCAGGCGGGGGCTGAGGGACAACAGTGGCCACCGGCTCTGGCTGCACCTCAGGCGGTGCTGGCTCCGCTGCTTCCTGGGTGCTCTGAGTGGCTGCAGCTCTGCTTTTTGCCTTTTTCCGGGTTTTAGTCCCTTTTGTGCCTGCTCAGGTTTATTGGGAAGGAGAAGGGGCATAGGCAAGGCAGCAGTCACCTTACGCATTTTTGGGGAAGGGGAGCAAGTGCAGAACGGTCACCCCCCACAGAGGGACAGGCTTGGGGGACCTCCCCGGCAGGTCTTCCCCCAAGGACCCAGCCTGGGACGAGGACACGGATGGGTGACACACATGGTGTAAGGGCAGTGCTGTGATGCCAGGACCCAGTGTGCCCACCTCTCTTGGCACAGCCAGTACCCCAGGGCACAGGGTTGGAGGGCAGCCCCAGCACTGATCCCTGCCCACAGCTAGGGAGGGAGTGGCAGAAGGCAGTGTCCCCTCTGAAAGGGCCACCCAGGGAAGGGACATTGCTCACCTCCAGCCATGGCTTCGCACTTCTGCTCCTTTGGCTCTGGCTGCAGAGGGACAGAGGGACGGATGGACATGGCAAATCACTGTCTGTGGCCCCACATCACCCTGGGCGGGCACGTCCCTCGCCCCGAGGGGACTCACATGCACAGTCCCACACACCCTCCACTGTGGTTTCGGCCCCATTTCCTTGACAAGGACCATTAAACCTAGAGCCTGGTGTTGCAGGCAGCAGGGAGTCCCAAATGGAGGGTCCCCCAGTGTGCAGCCAGGGAGGGGAGCACCAGGATGGCACCCTGAGGTCTCTCTTTTGCTCTGCTGAATTCCCCTGGGGTTTTCCTCCCCAAGGTCCCAGTCAAGGTGTGCAGGAGGATGAGGACAGGGAGCCCACTCTGCTGTCACCTCTGACCAGCAGCACCCCGGTCTCCCCGAGCTGGTTGGTGCTCACCTCTGGCTTTCTGGGCATCTCTGGCTGTGGCACAATCCTCTCGAAGCCCTGCACCAGCCAGCTGAGCACCCGCGCTCCCGCCCTGCGATGAGAGCACGCCGTGGTCAGGGAGCTCAGCCCGCACCCTCCTGCCCTCCCGCTTCCCCTGCCAGCCTGCCCGGGACCCACCACTCCTCCGTGCCGGTATCTGAGCCGACCTCCAGCTGGCAGCCGTCAGGTTCCTCTTCGGCTATCTCTGCAAGGAGAGCAGTGCCATGGGGGTGGGGGAGAGCCAGGACCTGCAGTGCTGTGGGCTCCTGGTCCCACCACCAGCTGGCTCAAGGGGCAGTAGCACCAGCATCATCGACTGGGAATGTGGGATGTGGGATGCAGGAGTCTCAGAACGGCCCCTGGCTCTCCTTACCCACAACTTCTTCTTCCTCATCCTCGTCGATCTGGACCTCTGTCTGAAAAGCCAAAGAGACCATCACCTGCCTGGCAGCTGAGGGGACTCATCCTGCCTGGCGAGGAGGGAAACCTGCCCCTTCTCCAGGGATGGGTGAAGGTAGAAGCCTACGCAGGGCAGGGTTACTGCTCCCAGTTAGCACTGGGAGAATGATAGGAAGGAAAAGAAAAGAAGAGAAGGTAAAAAGAGGTAGAAGCCTGAATAGGCCAGAATGTTGCCCAGATCTGTCACCTACCTGCTCAGGAATGTCGATGCTCATCTCGAAGCTCTTCCCAAGCCCCTGCTGCATCCCGGGGGGTGGGACCGGCTGGGGAATCACCTTCTCCAGCCCCTGGGAGAGCCAGGAGAACACACTGCTCCCCATGCTGCCAGGGAAAGGAGCGAGTCAGGCTGGGACCCCCCATCCCAGCCATGCAGCCCACAGTCGAAAGCAAAAACCCAGGCAAACGGTATTGCAGGCTGGAGGGTGCAAAAGCCATACCTCTCAAACATGGAGCTTGGCTCCTCAGGGGCTGCAGCTCCTGCCTTCTTTTCCATCTCTTCATGGCAGCAGGAAATAAAAAGAAAGCTCCCATCACCACTCTGCCAGCGCCCAGCGAGCTTAGCAGGAGGGGCACCAGCTGGTAAAAGAACATGGCCCAAGGGGCGCATCTCCCCCGCCACGGGGTCTCACCTTCGGCACGCGCATGGTCCGCAACATCCCCGGAGCCGCCGGCCTTTACCGTGGGTGCCTTCAAGGTAAAAGTCAGAAGGTGTCAGAAAGTGAGGCGCAGTGGGCTGTGTCCCCTGCTCAAAGGTGGCTGCAAACTCCAGGGACTCCCTATCCTTCCTGCTGCTTCACAGCAGCTCAGAGTGGGGATGCATCCGGTCCCCAGCTCTCCTGGGAATGCTGTGGAGCATCCCTGGGAGCTGCAGTGCTGGGGCTGGATGCAGAGGCACCAGGCATCTCTACATGGGGTCCCCAGTACCCCCCAAACTGGTTCCCCACTCACCTTAACTGGTTCCGGGTCCTGCACTGGTGCTGGGGGGGTCTCCTCCGTCAACTGGGGCGCTGGGGGCTGGGGAACCACCCGCTCGATCCAGCCCAGCATCCCTCCACCTGTGGATAGTGAGGAGGGGTCTCCAGCTGGTGAGAGGCCAGTAGCAGCAGTGCACACTCCCTGGGGAACCCTGGGAGCACCAGCTGCTCACACTGTCCTCAGGGAACCCAAAAAGGTTCCTTGCTGTCCTTCCTTTTCCGCAGCCTGTTTGGGAGACGCAGCACTGCAGCACGGCCAGACCAAACCTGGCTCAACCCCTGACCCCTCACTGCTATTGGGAGCAAACTACACCCTCTATTTTCAGCTTGCAGGCTCAGTTAAACCTACTTTTCCTAAATATAACGGCTCATATAGAGGGATTTTTTGCACAACCCTCCACAGGTAGGGTCACACAAGGACAAGCACTGGTGAAGCCATAGCAGATAGATCACAGAAACTGTGTCCTCATTCCTCCCCCTCATTTTTCATTCAAAGGAGGAAAAACAACAGTAATTTGAGCAGAATTTGTTTATGAACAAGTTCACACCCCAACACACGTATCAACTCCCTCTGCTGCTTGAAAACAACTCTTCTCAATCACCTTTCAGCCACGGCCCAGGGCCGCGGTGGCTGCTGGGGCAGGCACCTGCCAGAGCTCCGGGGAGGGCAGCAAAAGCAGCCAGTGCTGACTCGCTGGGGCTGCCAAGATGTTGGTGGAGTAGGGAAAAATCAGATGTTGCAGAGCAGGTGTTCAGCTGTTCAAACACTGTTTGCTTGGTCTGTTTGGGTCCCCTCCACCCCTTCTCGGTTGCAACTCCATGCTGGGATGCAGCAGCAGTGAGCTGAGCGATGCTGCACATTCTCACGCTTGGGTATAGGACAAGGGCTGGGGGCTCTCATCCAGCTCAAACTGGGGATGTCTCCTGCTGCTGCCCCTCCAAAGAGCCCCATTCTGCCCAAAATACCCGTCCAAAAGACACCCTGCTCTGCTCAATGAGGGGTTCAGGACCATCTCGGGCAGCCCCCACACTGCTGCTTGCAGGAGACCCCCGTGAAGGGCAAGAGAAAGCAGATCCCTGAGCTCCATCCAGCCCAGCCAGGAGACTGCACAGGAGCTCTGATCGCGGGTCAACACCTGGCCCCAGAGCAGCAGGTTATGCGCTGGAAGCCGCTCAGCACCCCTCAGCATTAACCCCTTACTCAGCTTTCAGGCATACACAATACCTCCAGAACCTTTGAGATGCTTCATCAGAGGCTGCCCAAACCCTGGCATCTTAAATCTTATGAGCCAAGGTTCCCAGCCAGGGTGATGTGCATCCTCAGCTCTTCGCTTGCTCCCACCTCGTGCAAGCCCAGGAGCTGGATTTGGATGCGGCTGAAGCATCACCCCATGTGGCACCTCCAGCCCCCAGCTCATCATGGGCAGCTCAGCTCTCTCAGAGACCCTCACGTCCTCACAGCAGGACAAGGGTGGCTGTAAAACATTTCCCAGGAGGCCTGATGACTAGAAACCAATTACAAAATTGCCTTTTACCTCCCACTGGGTACAAAGGATTAAGGAGCTGTGAAAGCCCCAGGAACAGCAAGGAAAACGCATCAGCGCCGTGCGGCACAGCGGCATTTCCACTCATGCTTCAGGGACCTTCCTAGGTCCCAAAGAAGCCCAGGGCCAATGTACACCATTGTACATTGGCCAAACAAGCCCAAACAAGCCCAGAGAAAGCCCCTCAGGGCTGGAGCGAGCCCCCCGTGACAGCCGAGGTCTCCTCCTCGCTCAACATAAGCTTGCCCAGATGTAAAAGCCTGGAGCTTAAGCCTGTCCTTGGCCCAGGAAAGTGGAGGGCTGGGGCCGTTCCTCTGGCACATCTGAACTAGACATGGGCAGAAACATTTACAGATCCCCAAAAGACCTCATTGCTGGAAGAAACAGGAATAAGCAGCCAAGATTTGTGGTCAGCCAGGTGCTGCGTTGCAGGGACTGGGCAGTGCCACCACCTGCCTTGCCAGCTCTGCTGGGCTCATACCAGCGGGTGAAGGGCCCCAGTCTCTGAGGGCAACAAGTGGGGTGCAGACCCACCATCTCCATTCAGAGCAGGGAGCACCGAGGCCTTTCCCTCCTCTCCAGCATCAGATCAAACCCCTCCACATTACCCAGCTGCATCGCCCTTGCAGGCACACTCCCCATGGACCTGCGCCCTGCCGCAGCTCATCTCCCAGCTCCATTTTGGAGCATCAAACCCCCTCACAACATGTGGAGACGGCCACACGGAAACTTCAGCCGCACCCCTTGCCTCCACTGTTGCCACTTACCCCACACGTTCACCGCCGCCTCCCCAGGAAGGCACCCCCGGGATGTGTGGGCTCCCTCAGCCACTGCAGCTCGCCTCTGACCCTCCAAACCCACCCCAATCCGCTCAGGGCTCTGCAGGGATTAGCCCAGCGCTACTGCAAATGGGATTATTGGCACACAGTTGTCCTGAACGCCCTGGCTCCCAGCAGCCAGCCTGGTTTTGGAGCAGAATAGTGCAAAGAAAAGCCCCAAATCAGGCAGGTTTGAGCACCTTCAAAGTCCCTGGAGCCACCAAAGCTCCCCTGGGCACTCACCAGCCGGGTGGAGCCCAGCAGCGCAGTGGGGAAGGCTGTTGTCTCGCCCAGGTGCAGGTAGGTGCAGGGACGAGCAGCAGTGGGGCCGCTGGAAGCCCGTGGGGTGATGGGGCCGCTGGAAGCCCGTGGGGCGATGCCAGGGTGATGTGCTGAGGGTGACGTGCCTGAGGATGCTCTACCTGTGGCTCTACCCTGACCTCGGGGGATCTGGGGCTGGAGGCAGCAAATCTGTGCCCGGCTGAGCTGAGCCTCCCCTTGCTGAGTCTGCCAGTTGCTGCCTGATCCGTTTACCTCCAGCCTTGCACGCCTGCAGCCTTCCCATCGCCCCTAATCTCAGTGCGGTCACACCCCGGAATCCTGGTGCTGGCACGGCTTCGCTGTCCCATGTCCAGCCACAGCTTCTGTCTTCAGCCAGAGCCAGAGCAGAAAATAGCTGCCACGCAGGTAAGGTCTTCTGGAAAAGCAACCAGACCTTAAGGGGCTCTTAACAAGGTGCCAAGAGGAGGCTGCTCCCACCAACCGCTCCTGGCAACGGAGGAGCCTGGGGCTCCAGCATGTGCAGGAATTACACAGCTGTGCTGTGATTTAGGGACATCAAAGGCACGAAAGCAAAAGCCTGTGCAAAGCACGGGTGGTGCTGAGGTAGTTTGCTTCCTGCCCTGAGGATGTGGAGTATTTCCTCAAACTGCACAGTTCAAACACGGGCACAGTTTCGGACTATCCATTGCAGTTTAACTTTTCATCTTCTCGTGGGAATCATCCAGCCAGGAATAAAAAACCAGGGCAGGTTGGAAAGGTATCGCCCTCCTGGCACCGGGCACCATCCTGCTCCGTGGCACGAACGCACTCCCAGAGCCCAGCACAGCTGCCACAGAGGGACCAACGACCCAGGATCAGCACCAGCAGGGGAAGGGGGTCCCACCCATCCCTCGAGGCATGGATATCACTCCTCCTCCTCCCAACCACCTCTTTGCTGTAATTTAAGGAGCTGGGAACGGAGCAGCCAGACCAGACAGGATGCTGAGATGTCTCCCAGCTGCAGGGTCCTGGGTGAATGCTGTCCCCATCCACTCTATCTCCCAGCCCAGCCCCTTCCCAAACCTCCAGCCAAAAGCGTTTTTTCAGTGATTCGGAGACAAATCCACATCTCAGCCTGGCCTGGGTGTGGGATGGAGCATGTCAGGTCACCTGCAAGTAGCAGGGTCCTCTCTTGCTATCACAGGATGGGGGAGGGGGTGCAAAAAAAATTTCAGGGAAATCTGAAGAGCTGTGTGTGGGCAGCTTCCAGAGAGCACAACGTGCATCCCTCTGCCTCCTGAACACACAGCAGGCACAGAACCCTGCTCCCTCCGCCTCGACCTTCACAGGCTGGAGAGGTGGGGCCTGTGCTAACCTCATGGAGTTCAACAAGGCCAAATGCAAGGTCCTGCACCTGGGTTGGGACAATCCTAAGCACAAATCCAGGCTGGGCAATGAGTGGCTTGAGGCCAGCTCCAAAGAGAAGGACTTGGGAGTGGTGGTGGACAAGAAGCTGAACATGAGCAACGTGCGCTAGCAGCACAGAGCCAATAACCGTGTCCTGGGCTGCACCCAGAGCAGCGTGGGCAGCAGGGCCAGGGAGGGGATTCTGCCCCTCTGCTCCGCTCTCCTGAGACCCCCCCTGCAGTGCTGCCTCCAGGGCTGGGGCCACCAACAGCACAAGGACATGGAGCTACTGGAGCCAGGCCAGAGGAGGCCACCAGGATGATGCCAGGGCTGGAGCAGCTCTGCTGTGAAGACAGGCTGGGAGAGTTGGGGCTGT
Source organism: Caprimulgus europaeus (assembly GCA_907165065.1). Next base: position 22,616,092 of record OU015536.1, read on the forward strand.
TCAGCCAGGAGAAGAGAAGGCTCCTGGGAGACCTTCTAGTGGCCTCCCAGTACCTGAAGGGGCTCCAGGAAGGCTGGGGAGGGACTTTGGCCAAGGGCAGGGAGTGACACAACAAGGGGTGATGGCTTGAAAGTGGCAGAGGAGAGATGGAGACGAGAGCTGAGGAAGAAATCCTTTGGTGTGAGGGTGGTGAGACCCTGGCCCAGGTTGGCCAGAGAAGCTGTGGCTGCTCCTCCCTGGAAGTGTTCAGGGCCAGGTTGGATGAGGCTTTGAGTAACCTGGTCTAGTGGAAGGTGTCCCTGCTGCTGGCAGGGGGTTTGGAACTGGATGAGCTTGAAGGTCCTTTCCAATCCAGACCATTCTATGACTCTGAAGCCCCAGCAGCACATCGTGCCCTGGGGAGGGAGCAGTCCACCTCCAGCAATGGGCAAAGCCACATTGCAGATTCTGTCTGCTTTTGCTTTCAGTCCCCAGGAGCCTGCTTGTAACCTGCGCCTTAACTATTGGTTACCAGGTGAGGAACCATCATTTCTCCATCACAAAAGTTCAGGGGAAAGAAAGAAAACATAAAAAAAAAAATAACCAAGTGGAGCCAGACAGAGCACAAAGACAGAGAGGGGAGGCAGTGCTTGGGACACAGCCACTGCTCCAGAAATCTTACACATCCACAGGAAAGTATAAATAACTATAAATTTATTAGTAAAGCAAAACCATTTGACACTCACATAGAAGAGCAGATGTGTTAATACAATATATATACACACATAATGGAGTATCATCTCAGAAACACACGGAGAGCAGTGTTAAAGGCACTGCAAGCCACACAAACCTCAGCATCCTCAGCCACAACCTTCCACGGGCTGGGAACTCTGCCAGAGGCACGAGCACAGGTTCGGAGGAGCTCAAGGACCTCATTGGCCACGGAATCCACTGGATCCACAGCTCGAAGGCATTCAGGGACAAGCCCACAGCCCAGCTCCCACTGGTGGCCCTGCTCTCCCCACAGAGCATGCTGGGCACGCTGTGGGAGCAGCACCTCCATGCCCAGAAAGCGGTGGCGGTGGCTGCTGCGAGATGCTGCGCAGGAAGCCTGGCAGCCGGGGAGAAGCCGTGCTCAGCAGGGCCTGGGGAAGGGCCGCTGTCCCTAAACCTTGCTGTCCCCAAACCTTGCTGTCCCCAAACCTTGCTGGCCTGCTGTTATTGCATCCCAGCACCACACCTGTGCGTGCAGGAACCTTCCTGCAAGTGAACTCGCCACCCAACGGAGGGAGAATCAAACTCTGCAGAACAACAAGGTTTTTTTGCTTATTATCAATAGCCAGGCCCCAGCTGCAGCCTGGACTTGATGGTAAATATCCAAGGGAAGTGTTAGAAAGTGCTCTCCTGCCTCCTAACAGTGCCCGGCTTGAGCACCCAGAGGCGGTCCCAAACCACTGCCAGGACACTTTACCCCTCGCCCCGCTCCAGCTCACCTGCCGCAAGTCCAGAGCGTGCACCTCTTCCCACCCACACCACCGGGGTGGCACCTGCTTCCCGCAGAGCCAGAGGGCTGCCTGGGCACACCCGCAGCCCCAGGGGTGTCCATGCCACGGCCACCAGCTCAGGCGCCCGCCTGATGCACACAGCAGCTCCACAGGCGTTCCCAGGGGAGCTGGGCAGTCCCACCCCACCCCAGCACCGCGACCTCTCCCCACAACGTGACAGCCCCTCACCGACCTGACCCCCAGCCCTGGAGAGGAGGCAAAGGAGCCCACCCCAGGAACGGCCGCTCTCACCCAGTGCTCGTTTCCTACAGCTCTGCCCTGGCTCCTGGTCCTGCCTCAGACTCGCTCGCCAGAGCCAACCGTGCCACAGACACGACCTGGCCACAGCAAGCTGCCAGGACACGGGCACCACCTGTGCCCAGCGAGGTGCACCAGCTCACCAAGGGAAGGACCAGAAGCACCTGCTGGATTCCAGCAAGATTCTGGTCCCAAACACCTGACCTCATCACCAGTGGTTTGGTATCACCTGGATCCAGCCTGGGAGGGGGATTTGGGGTGGGGAGGGGGAGGAGAGGGGGGAAGAGACCTCACAAACAAAACGGAAAAAGGGGTGAAAACCAAACCGCTGCTTACAAACAAAGAATTGAACAAAGGGCAAAGAAACCCAGAAGGTCTTATAAAAGTATAAGCAAATTAGTTGTGGAGGGTCAGGACAGAGACACAGTGAAAGGCATCCTGTAGGCAGGGTAAGGGAAAATGAAAGCCCAGATAACAGACTACCTTCTTCCTGGACCCAGAAAGCCAGAGGAAGAACAGCCCAAGAGAGCAGGATTTATCTCCTGGACAATATCCACACCACCTTCAGCCAGCCTAACCCTCCCCACTGCCTCCCCAGCAGCGCTCTATGCTCAAGCTGCCTGCTGAAGAGAGGGACCATCTCCTACTCCAGCCCTAGAGAGCATCCTCAGGCAGTCTGGCAACCTGGTCTTGAAGACACGTGCAAGCACTTGCCATAGGGCTGACACAACACCAGCTCCAGCACAGGGACCCTCCTGGGTGCTGTGGGGCGATGAGTGATGCGAGAGGCCAAGCAGAGGCAAAGCCTGGGAGTCTTGAAATAAAATGTCAGAAGTGAAGTGCAACAGGTACAGAGCAGAAACACTTTCTAGTCCCAAGAGGCTTTGGCCACAACTGCTCTTTGGTTTGAAGAAGAAACACCAGCAGTTAGCAGAGGGCTTGGTGGTGTGATGCCCAGAGGACACAGGTCCCCCAGGCCAGCACCTGCCTCCCAATCCAGCGCTGTGACCCTGACACTTGCCTATCTCCTTCTATTTGCATCACCTCTCACCTCACAGTACAAAACATGACCCAAAGGCACAGCAACAGAGACCCATCTGCTCCCCCAGCCCACCTATGTGCAACACAGCTGCTTCCAGCTCCTCCATCTCCCTATAAAACTGTACTTGAGGCTCTCTGTGGCTACTCAGTTGCCCACTCCACACAGGTCCTCCACTGTCAGCAGCAGCCACTATGGGCTTCTACTGGATTTGGGCTGTTGCAGGGCAGCAAACAAGATGAAGAGATTGAGTCACCACAGGCTGATGGCCAGTCCTACTTAATGATCCTCTGATGCTGCACCAAGATGATTTTGAACCTGAAGCCACCTACTCACAGGCCTGGGCTCGTCCCCACTGAGCTCCCCACAGCATCCCCTCTGCCCCAGGCACAGGCTCCAGAGTGCACAGCCCTGATGATGCTCTCTCTGCCCAGGGCACTGCTCGGCTGCTGTCACATCCTAAGAAGAGCTGGAGCTCCTCACTGAGACACCGAGGGCACTCCCAGCTGCTCAGCATGAGGGAAATGCTCCCTGGCAGTCCCTGTGCCCAAGGGGACAGGATCCAGCAGCTCCACGGCCAGCGCGTGGTGCGGAGCTGTGTCCTGGGCCTGTCCTCCTCTGCCCCCAGCACTTGAGGCTGTCCAGGCAGCCAGGTCCCCAGGGAGAACAGAGAGCAAGGCACAGCCATGCAAGGGCCACACTTTCTCCAAGCCCCTCCCATAGCCAGAAGCTGCCCGAAAAGAAATGCAGCTACAGAAGCCCCTGGAGGCTCCAGCCCTCTCCATTTCATGGCCCCCTCCCACTAACGTGAGCCGCCCTGCAAGTCCCAGCTGTGGGCACTGACCCTGGCTGCCACTGCTGTGCTGGAGTGGTCAGGGCCACCGCTGAGCCCCAGCTCCGTGGGACCTGCAGCAGCTGCACTGAGCAAGAGCAGAGCCCACCACGGCCCCAGGCAGGCACAGAGCCAGGGTTCAGGTGGGTGCTGCACCCCCGGCGGGCCCCGGTCCCACGCTCACAGCTTCCATCACCACCAAGCCCTCCTGCAATGCCAGGATCAGCCTTCCTTGGGTTGCACTCCTTTTTACTCCTACGGTAAAGCATACACTGAACTTACTACATACTAAACAGCAAAAACCAGCTACTTAGAACCAAAGAGCTCTTTAAAAATCCAAGTTATTACATCTTTTTTTTTTTTAAAGATCCAGTATGACATCAGGTTAAACTATACAGTATTTTTAATGAATATTAACAAACTGCTTTAAAAAAAAGGAAAAAAAAAAAGGAAAAAGAAATGCAGACAGAAGACTAGGTAGGAAGTTCTACATCTTGAGGCAGCATAAAGTAAGATAACCATCAGTCCTTCTTCCTTGGGCAAGAGAGAGCAAGGTCTGCTTTAGCCTCCTTACAGCTGCACACGAAGAATACTGAGCCCCAGGGTCAGACCTGTCACTGAACTGTCCCAGCCCCTAAAAACGCACTGCATTCCCCCTCACCGTGCTGGAATGGAAACAAAAGCCTTCCTCCACCTTTCAGATGAGCATCCCCAGCCAGCAAAGCAGGCACAGCCCAAGTCCCTGCGAGGTTAATCTGTCTGTACTTGCCACGGACAACATCCATTAAACTTGTCCTAAGCGAGTGTGCAGCACATGACGAACTTCCTGGCTACTGATCACTAATTACAGCTCATCACAACACTCCTACCTCACACCAGGGCCAGCCAACATCACAGAAGAGCTGAGGCTGGCAGAGACCTCTGTGGTTTACCTAGTCCAACCTCCTGCTCGTGTAGGGTCAGCTACCGCAGGTTGTCCAGGACCATGTCCAGTCAAGGCTTAAACATCTCCACAGATGGGTATTTACCAACTTAGTATCTCCAGAGACAGAGAGGGGAAGGCTGGTGGGCAACCTAGTAAGCACATCTTCAACCTCCAAGGCATCTAACTGGCATGTGATGGGTCTCTCGGTCACGAGAAGCCAGTAAAATCCTGCAGAGGAAAACACCTGAGGCTGCATCAACCTTGCTAGGGGAAATTTATTTTTAAGTGATGTTTACAAGAACTGTGCAAAACCTGAAAAATACAGAAGAGGTAAAGGAAAGAGTAAAGGGATAAAACAAGACTCCTACAAGAGGGGGAAAAACCACTCCTCCTTCACCCACTGCTAACCATCCCCTCCCCGTGGAGCTGAGCCAGGAAGGATTCTCCTGTCATGCCCCAGCTCCCCCCAGCAAATCAGGCACCAAGGCCCCAGCACAGCGCACGGGTCACTGCCGGCGACGGTCACACTTCCCCCGTCACAGGGTATTTATTAGTAGTGTTCACCTCATCCTTTAGTGTTCACACTGCTGGGACAGCCCTCTGCCTGACCCCTGGGAGGGATGCCAATGGCCCAAGCACTGCAGAGAGGGAAGGGGCCCGGGGGCTGGACTCAAGTCTTGGTGGGAGAGCTAGGTCCCTCAGGGCCGGGAGCAGGGCACAGACGCTCTCCTCGCCACACTCTCCAGTGGTCTCTACTCTTCCCTGTGCTGCTGGCAAGGAGAGGGGGCAGGCAGACTTGCTCCAAACCCTTGCAGAGTGTGACAGCCAGCCACTGCAAAAGCAGCAATGCCAAAGTGCTTTTTGGAGCTGTGTAGCCCCATGGCTTTTCCCTTTCTACACTCTAGAAAACAGGAGAGCTGAGGAGGTTGGGGCAGTCAGTCAGTGCTAACCACCTGAAATGTTCCTCTCAACTGAGCGTGGACCGAGAACGTCGGGAGATCCCAGCAGCGGGAGCTTGCTACTTCCTCACCGAGCAGCGTACCCTGGGAGCAGGGAGGGCTAGCTCTGCCTCGCTCCTGAGACCTCTCCAGGAGGAGTTCCCCAGCCCTCCCTGTGACCCTGCCAGGCAGGGCGGGGAAAAGAAGCTGCACACAAAGGGCTGGTGCCCACAGCGCGCAGCTGAGCTCCCAGCACTGGAACTGCAGCGCCAGCGTGAACTACAGTTCAGGGGACGTCAGGGGCATGGCTTCCTCTCCCCACCTCCCCCTTTCCTCTCCACCCCTTCGAGCTTTCCACATCGTCCGTTGCCCCTGCGATACCGGTGGCACATCAACCACGCAGGCCAGAGGAAAGTCTGCCTGCCCACCGTACCTCCCCTGTCCCCAAAACTCCCTGGGGGCCTTCTACAACTGAGGAGAGGGAAGGGGAGGCCGAGGCTCAGGAGAGTCACATGCAAGCTGAAAGTCACCAAGGGGCGGGAGGCTCACGGCAAGCAGGCAGCCACCTGGTAGGTGCCCTCGGCCGTGTGCTGGACGCTGTGCTCCTGGAGCAGGCCCAAGTCTAGGAACCGTTCCCCGCACCACATGCACTTGTACTGCTGCTCCCGAGCGTGCACACTGTGGTGCTTGTTGAGGTGCTCACGCTGCTTGAAGGCCTTCTCGCAGGAGGGGCACTTGTAGGGCTTCTCGCCCGTGTGCACGCGCCGGTGGCGCTGCAGGTCCGAGGCGTACTTGAACCGCTTTTCACAGTCGGGGCACTTGAGGGGCTTCTCGCGGGCTGGGTCGCAGCGGTGCTGCACGAACTCGGAGGAGGAGAAGAAACGTCTCTCACACAGCGTGCACTTGAGCGGCTTCTCGGCGCAGTGGGCCAGCTGGTGCTTCTGCAGCGCCGAGGCCCGCTTGTAGGACTTGTTGCACACCGCGCACTTGAAGGGCCGCTCCGCGTTCTGCACGCACTTGTGCCGCAGCAGCTCCGAGGACTGGTTGAAGCCCTTCTGACACACGTTGCACTTGAAGAGGTTCTCTATGCCGTGCACGTGCTGGTGGTACACCAGGTGCGAGGGCTGCACGAAGCCCTTCTCGCACAGGTTGCACTTGAAGGGCTCCTCGGCCTTGTGCGTGCGGCGGTGGCGCATGAGCGCGTACTGCTGCTTGAAGCTCATCTGGCAGAGGTCACACTTGAAGGGCCGCTCCTCGCTGTGCGTGCGCTCGTGCTGCCTCAGGTCCGAGGGCCGCTTGAAGGCCTTCTGGCACTCGCCGCAGCGGAAGGGCCGCTCCCCGCTGGGCGTGCAGGGGTGCTGCAGGAGCTCCGACGACTCCTTGAAGTGCAGCTCGCAGACGTTGCACTTGAAGAGGTGCTCCCCGGAGTGCGCGTACATGTGGCGCACCAGGTGGGAGCGGTGCTTGAAGGTCTTCTCGCACACCGTGCACTTGTAGGGCCGCTCCGAGCTGTGCGTCCGCTTGTGGTGCACCAGGTGGGACGACTGGCTGAAGCTCTTGTCGCACAGCGTGCACTTGTACGGCTTCTCGCCCGTGTGGATGCGCTCATGCCGGGACAGCTCCGAGAGGTGCTTGAAGGTCTTCTGGCAGATGGAGCAGCTGTAGGGCTTCTCCAAGGGGTCGAGAGGCTGCGAGTGCTCCGCCTCGGGAGGCTTGTAGGTCTTCTCACAGATAGAGCACTTCATGGTGTTGCCGTTGTGGACGTTGTGGTGCTGCGCCAGCGAGGTGAGGAGGGAGAAGCCCATCTTGCAGACGCCGCACACAAAGGGCTTCTGCTCCACCTGGATGCACTGGTGTTCGAGGAGGTCGGTGGCCTGGTGGAAGATCTTCAGGCACTGGGTACACTGGAAAGAGCGGTCATGGCCTGGCAAGCACTGGTGCTCGTGGGGGTTGGAGAGGTGGGCAAGGTCATGGCCGCACACCCCGCACTTGTGGGACGGCTCCCCAGCCTGGATGGGGGCGTGCTGGTGGTGCTGCAGGCTGGGGTCCGGCTGCAGCAGGATGCCGTAGACGGCACAGCCCAAGGGGTTGTCAGCAGTGCTGGGCGGGATGGAGTGCTCTGGGAGGGCAGCTGCCCCGGCGTGGTGCTGCTGCGGTGGTGGTGGCTGCTGTGGTTGCTGCTGTTGCTGCTGCCAGCTTTCTGACATGCTTGGGAAAAAAAAACGGGATTTTAGCAGTGACAGCTTCAGCTTCTCGGTTGAAGGGGTTCAAGTAAAAACAAAAATCAAAAGTATCCAAGATCCTGATTCCCTGTAGCCGATCCCCCGAAGTCGAGGACAGAAAATCCAGCCCACCAGCCAGGATCCTGGGAAGCAAAGAGGCGACTGAGACTCCACAGCCGCCTCCTTAGATCAGCACAAGTTCTTTGTGGACTGGTTTGGTTTGGCTTTTTCTTTTTTGGGCAAAAGAAGAGGAGGCAGAAGCAAGTATCTTGACGACAAAAGAAGGAGCTTCTCCGTGCTGCCTGCGATGTGCTCACATTTGGGAGAGGTGAAGGAAGCAGCCCAGGGAGCAGCTCTCTCTGCAAGGAAGAAGAGAGCTCACGTCAGGTTTTGGAGGAGAGATGGGCAACTCCAGTCAACCTCCCCCCACAGCTCACTTTGAAAACTCTGCTGCATCACTACAAAGTTACCAGGAAGCCAGTGCTGGGGGAGCCAACTGGAACGAGAGCCCCCCTGGCCAGTGCACGAAGGGCCTGGGACGAGGCGTGCTCAGCCTGCCAAGGGTCGGGCTCTACCCGTGGCAGCCAGGCAAGCGTCTGAGCTGCGTGCCCTCAGGAGGGGCTGCACCACTGCTCAGGTCCCAGCCAGCTCAGCTGTGACCCCAGACACTGTCAGCTGCTGGATGTCCCAGCCCTGCTGGGGGCACTGGCTGAGAACACTGGTCTCTCTGCACGGGCTGAGGTATGTCAAATGCCATGTAATCAAGAAACTACTGGGTTAGATCTTACAAATATCAAGGCAAACCCCAACCTGATCCCACATCAGCTGAAACACCCCTGTGAAACAGTTCTGCTCCTCCTGCAGCTCATATATCAGGCACATTACCCAAGGGATATAAGCAAGAGATTTCCCCCTCTCCAGGCAGCACCTGTTGACTAGGAAGAGAGCTCAGGGGAAGGCTTGCCCTCAACGTTATCCCATCTGCAGACAAAACACAGAACCCAAAGGTACCATGCGTTAAAGCAATGGCTCGGACGAACCTCCTACCAAACTACGGAATAACAGCACACCGGAGCTGAACAACTGACAGCAGAGGGGCTGCCCAGCCTTACTACAGAGCACCACAAGGGTTTTGCTGACTGAAAAGTTCCAGTATTTCTAGAGTAAAACCTGATATCAACTCAGAGAAGAGTAAAACCCACCAGTGAGCAGCAGACAGCAGTGGTGCCAACACACCTCAAGAGACAGGAAAGGTCCAGGTCTTGGTGAGAAGCAGTAGCTAGCATTCCTGGGCCATGTGCCCCTCACCCCACAAGAGCACACTTGCTTCTGGGTCGAACCACCTGCCCTCACCCAGGGTAAGTAAAACTTTGGTCTTCCAGAAAGGCATTTGTTGAATTTAAACTAAGCAATACAGAGCAGCAGAGAAACCCACTTCCCAGTGTCACCCTCAGCTGAGACCAGACCGCACTTCTGCCTAAGGGGACACGGCATTGCTCTATCCACCGAGACAATCTGGGCACTAAAATGCCCAAAGGCACCATCGCAGCCCTGCCAGTAGGCAGGATCTCCTCAGGATCTCCTCCTTCTCCTCCACAGCTCACCTTGACTGCTGACATGAAGGGAGGGCTGGCGGTTATGATACCCAGTGCCCGAGCTTCAGGGGGCACAAAACTTCAGGACAGCCCAGCTGCCACCTTCCCCCGCAGGCAACGTTAACCGGGGCAGCAGCAACCCAACAGTGACGGCATCCCAGAGCATCCGGCCTAACGGGAGGGAAGCTCGCAGGGAAGAGTAAGAAATACAAACCTTGGCTTACCGAGGGCTCTGCGCGGGTGCCCGAGCCGGCGCCGGCTCCCAGTCTAACTCATCCCTCCGTGGGAGGTGGGAAGCGACAGCCATCCAAGGAGAGAAGCCGAGGTACTTTCAAACTGGAGACGCGGACCAAGGCACGGCCCGCTCGGGCATGGTCCGGCCCGCCGCCCGCCTCCCCGCCGTCCGGGCCTCCGCAACCGGGCCCAGGCCGCCTCAGGGAGAGGCGCGGCGGGGCCGCGGGGCGCGGAGGCGGCCGGGGCGCTCGGAGGCCAGCCGCCGCAGCCGCAGCCCGCGGCGAGGCCCGTCCCGCCGCTCGCCTCTCCCCATGGGACGGCTCCTCCGGCCCCGCCGGCCTGCGGCCAAACGCAGTGACGGCGCCCCGAGGCCTTCGCCGCCGCCGCCGCGCCGGGAGGCTCCGCGGTGGGGTGGCGTGGGGGGGCGTCCCTGTCTGGCCGGGGCCGCCCCCTCCCCAGCGAGGCCCACACAAAGGGCGGCGGCAGCGGCGCCCGGGCCCCTCACCTGCGGCGGGAGGCCCCTGTCAGCCCGCTCGCCGCCGGCGGGGCCGCGGCCTGCGCGCTCCGCCCGAGCCCCGCGCTGGCGTGGCAGCGGGAGCCGGGAGGAAGGGAAGGGAAAGGGAGAAGGGCGCCGGTACCGGAGGCAAGCGGGCGGCGGCCGCGGGGTGCAGGAGGGAGCGGAGCGGAGCGGGCCGGGCCGACGGCGGAGGCGGGGCGGGGCGGGGCGGGCCGCAGCGGCTGCCCCCTGCCGGGCCGCGCTGACAACAGCGCCCCCGCCGACACCGGCATCGCCGTGGCGGGAGCGGCAGCGGCAGCCGCGGCCTGGAAGGGCCCGGCGGGCGCGGGCGGCCTGGGGCCGGCCCGGCCATGCGGGCCGCGCTGGTGGGGTACAGCAGCTCGGAGGAGGAGGAGGAGGAGGAAGGGGGACGCCGGGACGGCGGCGCGCAGGGGTCCCCCCGGGCCAGGTGGGTGCGGTGGGACGGGGCCTTAGCGTGGGGGGCGGCGGGAGCGAGCGGGGCTGGGGGAGGAACGCGCGGCCTTCCTCATCCTCCTCCTCCTCCTCGGTCCCTGCAGCGCCGGCCGCCCCCGCCTGCCCGCCCCCGCCGGTCTGCCGGGCGATCCGGCGCCAGATGAGGCCATCAGCGAGGACCGCTCCCGGCACGGCGGCCGCGTCCGCGGCTTCCCCCACGAGCGGGGCAGCTGGGCCACCCACGTCTACCTGCCCTGTAGGTACCGGCGGGCAGGGAGGGCGGGAGCCCCGCGGGTGAGGCCCGAGCAGCCCCCGGGGCCCTGCAGGACCCGCCTGTCCCCGGTGGGGATCCAGGGCCGACGCTCAGGGAAGAGACCCGACTCTGACGGCGCTGCCCCGCAGACAGAGTCCAGGAGGAATTCCTGGAGCTGCTGGAGCTTCTGGTCACCCACGCTCGCACCTACGTCTCCTCACTGGCTGCCATGGAGGAGTTCCACCTCAGCCTCTCGCAGTGCGTGGTGCTGCGCTACCACTGGATAGATCCCTTCATCCGCTCCCTCAAGGACCGCCTGGCCTCCTTCCACAGGTAGGGATGGCTGAGCCCCAGGGAGTGCTCTTCACACCCTTCCCTCTCCCTCCGGGGTCTGGATTTCACACACAGAATCGTAGTGGCTGGAAAAGACCTTTAAGATCATCGAGTCCAAGCATAAACCCATCACTACCCATTCCACCTCTAACCCACGTCCCTCAGCACCTCGTCTGCCCGTCTGTTAAATGCCACCAGGGATGGGGACTCCACCACTGCCCTGGGCAGCCTGTTCCAGTGCCTGACTGCCCTTTCAGTGAAGAAATTCTTCTTCATATCCAACCTAAACCTCCCCTGGCACAACTTGAGGCCATTTCCTCTTGTCCTATCCCTTGCTCCTTGCTTGAACAGACCCACCCCCACCTCTCTGCACCCTCCTTGCAGGGACTTGGACAGAGCCAGAAGGTCTCCCCTCAGCCTCCTTTTCTCCAGGCTCAACACCCCCAGTTCCCTCAGCCGGGAACTCAGCACACTTGTGCTCCAGACCCTTCCCCAGCTCCGTTGCCCTTCTCTGGACATACTCCAGCACCTCCAGGTCCTTCTTGGAGTCAGGGGCCCAACACTGAACCCAGCACTCGAGGTGCAGCCTCACCAGTGCCCAGTGCAGGGGGAAGAGAACTTCCCTGGTCCTACTGGCAACGCCATTGCTGATCCAGGCCAGGATGCTGTTGGCCTTCTTGGCCCCCTGGGCACTCTGCTGGCTCATGTTCAGCTGCTGTCAACCAACACCCCCAGGTCCCTCTCTGCTGGGCAGCTTTCCAGCCACTCCTCCCCAAGCCTGCATGTTTCACCAGCATCACACCCAGAGCGGTTGCTGGCAGCTGGTGCTGCACCAGGAAATTTCTGGAGGGCTTTCCTCTCTGCCTCAGGATCTGGCACTAAGCAAGTCAGGTCTTGGCTTTCAAGGATGAGGCCGGAGCTCTGCCGTCTTGCAAACCACGGATGATTTCATTGCTTATATCTGGCTTAGGTGCCCACGAGGCATCTCCTCCTTCAGGGCTTCTCTCACTGTCTGGGATTCGGAGAGCTGGAAACTGGGGGAGAATGGATTCATTTGAGCCCAGAAAGGTTCTAGTTGCACTGATTCGGTCCAATTGTGGTGTACATGTTCCTTTATCTTTCCACAGCTCAGAAGAAATCCTGTCTCTTTCTTTTCTTTTCTTTTCTTTTCTTTTCTTTTCTTTTCTTTTCTTTTCTTTTCTTTTCTTTTCTTTTCTTTTCTTTTCTTTTCTTTTCTTTTCTTTTCTTTTCTTTTCTTTTCTTTTCTTTTCTTTTCTTTTCTTTTCTTTTCTTTTCTTTTCTTTTCTTTTCTTTTCTTTTCTTTTTTTCTTTTCTTTTCCCCACCAGCTGAAATAGAGTCTTTCTTATTTCAGGTTCTTCTGCGTGGCTGACCAAGTGAAGGTTTACACCAACCAGAACAAAACCAGGTGAGCAAGCAGTGGGGCAGCCTGCCTGCCTGGGGAGAAGGCTGGCTGAGGTGCTTGGTGGTTGGCAAGTGTTACCCTGCCTGTCCCAGTATGCCATCACCTTGTCTCCAGAGGTTTCATACCTTTCCCCAGCCCCTTGCACAAATTTTTAGCTTCAGCATGGATTCTCTGTAAGCCGCTGGTGTCGATAGCAGTGGCCGAAGCTCAGGCTGTAAGATTTCAGTCTTCTGAAGAGAGGACATCTGTTCACAACCTGGCCTGAGGCAGGTCTTGCTCCTGGGGTTAGATCTGTGCTGCAGTTTCAGAGCAGTTCAAGGAGGCAGCCACATTAGCTGCCATCTCCCATCTGGTTTGTTCTGCGGTTTCGCAAGCCCTGGTGCCAGTGTGAGCAGCCTGGGGTGAGCAGAGCTGGGGGCCACCTCTTTTGGCAGTAATGTCGGTCGTGAAATTGCAGGGCAGGTCTCCCAAGAGCTGGAGAGAAGTAGCTCAGACGGTGCTAATTCTCCTGGCTGTCAGCTCAGAAGCCTGATTCTGATTGAATGCAATTAAGTAGTTTAAAAGTCAAAGCAGAAGTGATTAAAATTGTGAAAAGTTGCTGAATCTAATGGGAATGGCAGCCCACAATAGTCCTGACTGGGACCAAGCAGATCCTGGGTGAGGCTTGGTCTTCCCCTCTCCTCTGGAGTCCAGAAAGCGTCCCTCAGACAGTTGTCCAGGGGTTTCCTCTCTGTGGCGTCTCTCCAGCTTGGTACTTTCCATTCTCCGCTTCCCCTCCCACAAAACCCTCTGGCAACTTCTGCTGCTCGAATGCAGCTCCTGCCCGCACGGCGCTCTGCTGAAACACCCATCGAGGGCATCCTTTGCCTGGAAAAATGAGTTTTCATGTCCCAAAAGGTGCTGAGTTAATTAGTAAATCTGTGTGCAGGTACCAGTCCTGCTTCTCCCTGCTACCACATCTGTATTTCTTTTTTTCTTCAGAATACAGTCAGTGTCCTTGAATGCTTAAACCTGGCATTCCCCAAATCATCTTCTGTTAGGGGTAAGGAATTTGCCTGGTAGGAATGCAGGGCTATGTATGCTTATGGCTGTGCTTTCTGCAGCATTAAAGGGTGTTTGCTGTCTCTCCTTGTCTTCCTTTAGGACCTTTATTGGCTTGGAGGTCTCGGCAGGGCATTTCCAGCTGCTGGAGCTGGTCTCGGAGGTGGACAGAGTTCTGGAGGAATTTGACCTTCCTACATTCTACAAGGTGAGGTGTCTCCCACTTACTTCCCTGCCAGTCCAGAGATGCCAGCTGGTCCCTTGCGAGAGGGCCGTGAAATGTTCACCCCAAATAAACAGGAGCAGGGAGGTCAGACTCTGAAATGGTCTCCTCTGGGCTGGTCGGTGTTCAATCTTAACACCCTGAACACAATCTTGCTCAGAATGGGACTAGCACAAATCTATGACTTCTGTGTCACATCCTGTGCAGCAGAGTAAGGTTGTTAACTATGTGATGGCCTCTTGAGGGTCAGGTTTCCAGGGCGAAGGGCCAGAGCCTATGTCACGGGTGCTGGCCCACTGTGCACGGAAGCAGGGTTGTCCTAGGATTGAACGGGCTTAGGGTGAGCACTGTGGGACTGAGGGTGATGCTTGTGCCTCTTCCTTGGATGGTTTCCTGGGACATGGGTCCAGCCTCTGTGCTTGGTGCTAGGAGACAGTTGTTGGATTTCTCTGTCCCCAGAGCTGAGCAGGGAGCTCTGGTGGGTTGTTCAGAAGTGACACACCTGCCTGCTGCAGGACTGTCCACCAGAGGTTTGTTATGCAGTTGGAAAAGCTTCTGCAGAGTTGACCACAGGGAGGGTGGGAACCTCACAGCCTTGCCCACTGCTGTCCAAAAGGGCTGGGGTGGGGAGCCCAGGACTCATCTTGCCTCCAGCACTGCAACTGTTGAGCTGGCAGGAGGAGCTCCCGGCTCCCAGGCAGGGCAGCATCACACCAGATCTCCCACTGTGGCTCTGTCAGTCGAGTGAAGCCTCCTTTGGCCCTCACAGTCTGATCCCTGTTTTCCTTCAGGAACCGTCGTTCCATATCAGCTTGGCCTGGTGTGTGGGGGACCTGTCTGGCAGGCTGGACGGGCAGTGTCTGCGGGAGCTCCAGGTGTGTCCCCATGCAGTGGAGAGCTGCAGAAGAGCAGAGCTGGTGTCCAGCCACTGCTCCCTGCTCAGGGCAGAGCGCGGCGGTTCTCTTCACTGAGCAAAACAAACCTCACTGGGCTGAAAGAAGAGAAGCTTTTAGAGGGAGCATGAGCTAAATCACCCTCCAGAGGGAAGCTGGGAGCTTCCAGCCGCAAACAGCCTCATCTCTAACTTGGTTCAGAGAGGGAGCTGCCGACTCCATCCTCTGGCAGATCCACCCTCCTGTCACTGACTCCTGCTTCTGTTTTCCAGGACATTGTGGACGGGTTTGAGGACTCGGCTCTGCTGCTGCGTGTCCAGTGGGAACAAATCCGCTGCAAGTCAGGGAACAAGTACTTCTCCTTCCCCTTGAGGTAGTGGCCAGTGGGGCTGTGCCTTTCAGAGCCTCGAAGACCCCAAAGTTCAACCACGGACCGTTCTCCAGCGCAGCTCTGAGTGGTGTGGGCTGTCACGCACTTCCCGCTTCCTCCTTCTTGCCTGCTCAGCATCTCTGGGGTGTCTGTGTCCTCGAGTCGGGCTACTTCCAAGTTTGAGTTGCTGGCTGCAGAATCTGTTTGTAGCAGATTTCATCCTCGCTGCTGTATGTGCTGCAGTCAGCACTGGTGGTTCCAGCCATCCCACAGTTGGTAATTTTGCTGATTTAAAAAAAATAAAAATATTTAAAACCTTTTAAAAAGCCATAGATGCCTTATGGGAAGGAGGAAGAAGGTAGTGTGGGAAGCTGTTGCTAAAGGGAGAGTGTCTCGCACAGTTGGCAGTAGCACTGATTGTCAGGAGGCTCTGAGCATGCTTTGAGCAGCAAGAGGCGAGGACGTGGAGCTGGACTCTTGCCAGAGCATCTGCCCACTGTGAGCCAGCTCAGACAAGTTCCCGGGTCACGGCTGTGTCCCTCCCACACTGCTGCTGCCTCTCTAGAGAAATTCCAGTATCTGATCCTTTTGCCAGACAGCAAAAGATGAAATCTGGAGGGGAGAAGTTGGAAACCCCTTGTGTTTTGGTGCTCCAGGGTGCGTCTAAAGAGCTTTGGTTTAAGACTGCGTGCCATAAGCCCAGGACTTTTCTGGTGGGCTGCTCCTGCTGAGATGTTGCTGCCGTGCGTGGGCGAGCCCAAGAGAGGGCAGTGTCCGCGTTAGCCCGGGCTAGGATGGGAGTGCCCACGGCTGAGGCAGGGGCTGGCAGCCCAGGCTCCACGCTTTTCCCCGTGGGAGCAGCACCGCCGGTGCCGTGATGACCCTGGGAAGGGTGGGCTGGACTGAAAGGGAGAAGCTCTCTTTCAGTCCTTTGTTCCTGCGGGGAGGTTGGCTGCAGCCTCTCAGGTATTTGGAGCAGCATGCCAACGTGCTGCTGTGGAATTTTTAATTCCACATCTGTCTGATAAAAGACTCTGGGATCTCTGAGCATTAAAAATCTGTCTCCTGGTGTCATAAAATTGTTTCTGTGGTATATTTCTGCTGTTCCCTTTTAGACGTGCTCAGCTCCCGCAGCCTTCAGATGAGGTGGTGAAGGACATGGAGGTGCTGGAGCGTGTCCAGAGAAGGGCAGCGGAGCTGGGGAAGGGTCTGGAGCACAAGTGTGCTGAGTTCCCGGCTGAGGGAACTGGGGGTGTTGAGCCTGGAGCAAAGGAGGCTGAGGGGAGACCTTCTGGCTCTGTCCAAGTCCCTGCAAGGAGGGTGGAGAGAGGTGGGGGTGGGTCTGTTCAACCCAGGAACAAGGGACAGGACAAGAAGGAATGGCCTCCAGTTGTGCCCAGGGGAAGGTTAGATTGGACTGAGGAAGAATTTCTTCACCAGAAGTGTTCTCAGACACTGGAAGGGCCTGCCCAGGGCAGTGGTTGAGTCCCCATCCCTGGTGGGATTTAAAAGCTGGGTAGATGCGGTGCTCAGAGATCTGGTGTAGTAGTGGATGGGTATGGTTGGACTCGATGATCTCGAAGGTCTTTTGCAACTAGATGATTCTATGATGCCTGCCAGGGCTGCAGGGAGCTGGGTGCTGTGCCGCCCAGCCCGGGGGCTTGGTGGCCGTGGGAGCGTCCCGGGCCAGCTGTGATGTCTGCGAGCGCCGAGTCCTCACCCAGACTGGGTCTGTGGCCAGGACGGGGATCTGCGTGCCCAGGCCTGTGAGTACACCCCGGGTTTTCTTTTGGGGCAGGAACAGTAAATAACGAGGGGTATATTTAGTCCCTGGGGACTTCCAGCGAAACTGGCTCGGCGCGGGCTCTGCGGTCCCGGTCCGGGGCTGGTTAATGCTCAACCATCGGCCCCGCTCCCGCCCGCGGGGCCCGGCTCGGCCCGTCGCTCCGCAGCTCGGCGGCTGTCGGGGCTCTCGGGGCGGGACCGCGGGGACAAAGTCCGTGGCTGGGCGGGGCCGGGCCGCGCGCGTCCGTGTCAGCAGGTGTCGGGGGGGAGGGGAGGGCGCGCGCGGCCCGGCCCCTGCTCGCCACAGCCCCGCCCCCTCCCCGCGGCCCCGCCCCGCCCCGCCCCGCCCGTTCCCCGCCGAACCGCGCCGCTGCCGCTGCGTGCTTCCGCGCCGCTGTGCTCCGCCGCTCTCGGCGGGCAGGGCCGGGCCGGGCCGGGCCGAGGTGGCCGCTCATGTGCCGTGCGCCGCCGCTCTGATCCCGCATACAAAGGCGGGCCGGGAGGCGACGGGCCGCGCTTGGCAGCGCCGCCCATGCACCGTGCGCAACCCCCCGCGGCGGCCCGGCCCCGGGCCATGAGGGCGGCGTAGCTCCGACACCGCCGCGCTCGTCGCGGCCCGGCCCGGCGCGGCCCCGGGTTGTGGGGGGACGGGGGAACAGCCGGGAACCGGCGGCAGCGGCGGAGCGGCCCGGGATGGCAGAAGGTATCGGCGCCCCCTGGCGGGCGGGCGGGCGCCCCCCACCGCTGTTCGTGCTGCTGGTGCTGCTGGTGGGGGCGGCGGGAGAGGAGCTGAACGCTGAGGTGAGCGGGGGGGGGGCGATCCCGCGGGACACCCCACACCCACCCGCACCCCCTGGACCCCCCGCAGGGGCGAGCAGCGCCGGCGGCCGCAGGTGCAGGCAGGGAGCGGGGCGGGGTGGGAGGGGGGAAGTGCTTTGTGCCCACGCGAGGCCACAGCGGGGGAGGGGGTGAAAGGGCCTTTGAGAAAGTCTCTGCTCCCCCACCCTGTCTGGGGTGCGGTGGGGGGTAAAAAAAATTAAATATGAAACGATTTAAAAAAAAAAAAAGGCAAATTAAAAAAATTTGGAAATAAAAAATTGGAAAAATGAGAAAAGGTTCAAAGGAGTGTAGAAAAAAGTTTAAAGGGTGGAAAAGGAAAAAGAAAAATTGGGAAATTAAACGGAAAAAATAGAAAAATAAAAAGGAAAAAGTAAAAACAATTTAAAAAAATAAAATTAAACCCCAAGTAATTAAAACAGACAAGGGGAGGCGGAGGCTGGTGCAGGAAGGAAGAGACTCGGGTGCCCTGGCGCCCCCCCCCGCCCCGCTGCTGCTGGGTGCCCCCGGGGCTGCCGGCCCCGCCGGACAGAAGCCCCTTTGTGGGGGGAGGCCGGGGTGGGGGTCCCGGGACACATACACACACGGACAAGGGGATGGGCAGCCCTGGGGCAGGCTGGCCTACTGCCAGCTGCCTTCTCCCGGGAGCCAGGTTGGGCACCAGCCCCCCGCCATGGCAGGACTCCCCTCAGGGCTGCAGCTCTGGGGCTGCACAGGGGCTGGCACAGGGGCTGCACAGGGCTGGTGTGGCAGCGGCTGCTGGGCCAGATCCTGCCCTGGTGGGGTCTCGAGGAGCCGCCTCTCCCCAGGGAGCTCCAGGTCTCCCCGTGGGGCCATCCCCTGCCCACAGCCTCACACTCGGCTCTCCCTGGCACAGGCATGGCTGCGGCTCTACGGCTACCTGCCGCAGCCCAGCCGGCAGATGTCCACCATGCGCTCGGCCCAGACCTTCTCCGCGGCCCTCACCGAGATGCAGAAGTTTTACGGCATCACCGTCACCGGTGTCCTGGACGAGGAGACCAAGGCGTGAGTTCCTCCGTGCCCTCGTGCTCTAGCAGAAGGCAGCTCCGCTCCCTGGCGCTTTGGCTTTGCCTGCTGGCCCTGGAGCTCTGCCTGCACCTGGAAATGTGGATGCTGTCTCCCATGGGGCCATATCTCAGCTCTCACGGTCCGCGGCTGCTGTGACCCCTCGGGGACCTGGGCCGCCCTGCACTGAGCCCTGGCTCGATGCCTTCCTGGCAGGTGGATGAAACGTCCCCGCTGCGGGGTCCCGGACCAGTTTGGGGCACGGATGAAATCCAACATGCGGCGGAAGCGGTACGCGCTGACGGGACGGCGCTGGAGCCAGAGCCATCTCACCTTCAGGTACTCGGCATCTCCAGGGCTGCCCACTCCTCAGCTCATGGGGAGCCACGGACCCCCTCGGGGAGCGAGCGCTGTCCTGGGCCACCCCCAGTGAGCTCTGTACCCCCAGCATCCAGAACTACACGGAGAAGCTGGGTCGATACCACTCGTACGAGGCCGTCCGCCGAGCTTTCCGGGTGTGGGAGGAAGCCACGCCGCTGGTTTTCCGGGAGGTGCCCTACGAGGACATCCGGCAGAAGCGGAAGAAGGAGGCCGACATCATGGTGCTCTTCGCCTCTGGCTTCCATGGCGACAGCTCCCCCTTCGACGGTGTCGGGGGGTTTTTGGCTCATGCCTATTTTCCCGGTCCTGGCATGGGGGGGGACACGCATTTTGACTCAGATGAGCCCTGGACGCTGGAGAACACAGACGTGTCTGGTGAGTTGAGGGCCAAGGAGGTGGTGAAGGCAAGCAGAGGAACCCAGTGGGCCCTTGGGTTTGAGGGCAGGGGGATGTGCTGGTGTGGCAGGGAGAGCAGCTGCACCATGGGTGATGCAGGCAGCTCCCACTGCAGCATCCTCATCACGGGGTCTTGGGGCCAAGAACCCACACCAGGTGTCGTGTCCTCCACCCTGTCTTGCTGATGGTGCCTCTTCCTGCAGGGAACAACCTTTTCTTGGTGGCTGTGCATGAGCTGGGGCACTCGCTGGGCTTGGAGCACTCCAGCAACCCCAGTGCTATCATGGCCCCCTTCTACCAGTGGATGGACACGGAGAACTTCCAGCTGCCCGAAGATGACCTCAAGGGTATCCAGCAGCTGTATGGTGAGGAGCTGAGCGGGGAGCAGCCCAGAGGCGGGACGCTGGGCACGTGCATGGGGAGACTGAGGCACAGGCACTGCTAGTCTGCATCACCCCATCCCTCCTCTCGCCTGCCTGATCCAGGTACCGCAGGTGGGCACCCTCAGCCCACCAAGCCTTTGCCCACTGTGACACCCCGGCGACCTGGCAGGCCAGACCAGAGACCCCCTAAACCACCCCCCCCGGGGAAACCGGAGCGGCCCCCCAGACCTGGCAGCCCAGACCGACCTGACCAGTACGGCCCCGACATCTGCGACGGGAACTTTGACACGGTGGCGGTGCTGCGCGGGGAGATGTTCGTCTTCAAGGTACGGGCCAGGGTCCCCTCCTGCCCCTCCCCAGGGGCGTGGTGGGTCCTTGGGTGGGAGGATTCCCTGGTGAGATGGCTAGCACTGGGACCGTGTCCCTGTATCCCCCCCGTCCTCTGCCAGTGCCCTGTTTCCCACCAGGGCCGGTGGTTCTGGAGGGTGCGGCACAACCGGGTGCTGGACAACTACCCCATGCCCATCGGGCACTTCTGGCGAGGCCTCCCCGGGGACATCGACGCTGCCTACGAGAGGCACGACGGGAGGTTCGTCTTCTTTAAAGGTGAGCAGGGAAGCTGGATGGGCGGGCTGAGGTGGAGGGGGGGACCCCAGTGTCCCCCCAGGGTCCTGAGAGTTGGATGGCTTCATGCCACCCTGACCCACCTCTCCAGCCAGAGCTGCTGCCTGATCCCAAAGGGACAGGGTGGCCGCAGGCATCGTAGCCCCAGCCCTATTAGCATGTGCTCCTGCCGCAGCAGCTGGGCACTGCCACCTCATCCCTCTTCTCCATCTCCTCCCCCTCCAGGTGACCGGTACTGGCTCTTCCGAGAAGCCAACCTGGAGCCCGGGTACCCGCAGCCCCTGGTCACCTACGGGCAGGGCATCCCCTACGACAGCATTGACACGGCCGTCTGGTGGGAACCCACGGGGCACACCTTCTTCTTCCGTGGGGACAGGTGAGTGGCTCTGGGGTCCTCCTCCCTGCTCTGCTGCCTTCTGGCCCCTGGCAGGGGTGGGCATGGCAGGCGGCAGAGACCCCCCTGCTCCTCACCTGCTCATTGCCTCCCTTCCCCAGATACTGGCGCTTTAATGAAGACACCCGCTCGGTGGACCCCGGGTACCCAAAGCCCATCTCTGTCTGGGTGGGCATCCCTCCCTCACCCAAGGGTGCCTTCCTCAGCCCAGACGCCTGTAAGTACAAGAGAAGAGGGTTGGGCTGCAGTGGGGGGGCCAGAGGGGGTGGGTCACACAGGATGGAGGTCAGGAGGGTACCTGGGAGTCAGAAGTGAACCCTTTCTGAAGGGTTTCACCAGTCCTGGAGCAAAACCTGGTGTTCTGGGTAGCTGCAGGGGTGCCCAGTTTGTGGGGTGCCCTGCACCTGCCCATTTAACCCTCACCTCCATCTTCTCGCCCTGCCAGCCTCCACCTACTTCTACAGAGGCACCAAGTACTGGAAATTCGACAATGAGCGGCTCAAGACAGAGCCAGGTTATCCCAAATCCATCCTACGGGACTTCATGGGCTGTCACACAGAGCTGGTCCCAGACCCCCATCCCCGCTGGCCCAACGTGGACCAACCCCCCTTCAACCCTGATGGGGATGGGCCGGCTGAAGGTGAGGAGGAAGAGGAGGAGGAGGAGGAAGATGAGGAGGATTACGGCGAGGCTGGCCGGCAGCCGGGCGGGGACGTGGACGTGGTGGTGCAGATCGACGAGTACACGCGCACCATGAGCGTGGTCATGGTGCTGGTGCTGCTGGTGCTGCTGCTCTGCATCCTCGGCCTCATCTACGTCATCGTCCAGATGCAGAGGAAGGGCGCGCCCCGAATGCTCCTGTACTGCAAGCGTTCCTTGCAGGAGTGGGTCTGACCCCGCTCCCTCCCCAAACTGCCCCCACCACCATGGTGCTAAGGATGGACAGGACCTCCCCTGACCCTCCCCACGGCCTCGGCCCCTCTTGCCCCGGGAAAGGGAGGATGCCCACCCACCCCAGCCTCTCCGGAGCAGCCAGGATGGGACTGGGGGGTGGTCACAGGAGGGGCTGGAGGGCATCCAGGTCCTCCCTGGCGCCTGTCCCCCTGCCTCTGGTCGTGACCCTCAGGTTGCCACCCATCTTGTTGCACCCGCTTCTGTCACAGGGTCCCAGCAGGGTCCCTTCCCCTGCATGAGCCACTGTGGCGCTGCCTGTGCTGTGTGGGGTGGGGAGCGGGTTGGGGGCTGCTCACAAGTGCTACAACCTGGCAGGTCTCAGCTGCTGGCACCTGCAAGGGCAGGGAAGTGCGAGGGGGAGGACCAAGCTCCTGGCCATGTTTCCTGTTGAACCCCAGGGATAACGGTGCCTAAAGAGAGTGTGAGGGGGAAGACGCCACCATTGCAACCCCGCCATGGGCTCAGCGTAGCCCGGACCCTGCTGCTGCCATGGGGTGAAGCCCTGGGAACACATGGAGGGGCAGGGGCGTGGGCACAGCCTCCTTGTATGTGTATTAAACAGGTTGGATGTGGGGAGAGCCGTGGTGCCGTCCTTTCTGCCGTGGGAATGGGTCAGGAGCCAGCTGGGCCACCCTGTGTGACGTTTGGCAGGTTTTGTGGCAACAGGGACTCACCTGGGGGTGCCACCCTGCCTGGCACCCCCAGGGGCTGGTTGCCATGCCAGGGGATGTGGGGAAGGGGCTAGCACAGCCAGTAATGTCCCTGCCCTGGGGACAGCATTTTCTGGGGGGACAGAGCTGCCTTTCACCAGCTCCAGGACAGCGGCGAGGGCCTGGTCAGGAACACAGCGGGCCTTGTTCTCCCCGTGCCTGTGCTGCGCCCCAGCCCCGGGGCGGCATCTCCCTTCCCCCCAGGAGCAGGGGCTGGGGGCAGCCGGGGGCCAGTGCATGATCCCTCCTGGAGCCACCTTACCAGGAGCTTCAGTTCTCTGTCCCCACTGGCTCTGGCCCGTTTCCTGCAGGGAAGGGGGGTGGCCGTATCCTGTCTCGGCACTGGTCTCCACAGAGGAGTTGGGGCTGCTGCAGAGATCCGGGAAAGAATCGTGGGAGTGGGAAAGGTTTGACACGGCGGGGGGGGGGGGCTAAGAATTGGCTTAATCCAGGGAAAAACGTTGCTCAGTCAGTAATGGGAAGGAGAACCAAAGTGCACTGGGCGGGTGGCAGCAGCGTGGGGCAGTGATGGGGGGAGCAGGTTCCCTGCCCTTAGCGCTGCTGCTCCCCAGGGTTTGGGTTTGCTCTGGAGTCACAGCGGTGGACTGGGCAGCCTGGGTAGGGATGAAGCCTTTGTGCCCCCCTCACCATCCTTCCCTGTCCCCAGGACCCCGAGCCACTGGCTCAGCGCCCAAGACTTGGCTGCAGCCGTTTCCTGGCACTAAATTACCCCGAGGGGCCTCTCCACTAGACAGCCGCTAATTACTGTAAAAGGGAAGGGCCAACGCTAGCTTTCACCCCACTTTCCTGGGGCTACCAGAACTGGGGACCTAGGGGACCCCGTGGCCTGGGCTACCCATCCCCTACCTTGGCCTCCATCCCTGCCCACGCTGGGCAGCAATTCCCAGCCGTTAGTTGATTCACGGGGAAACACGCTTGGCTCAGCCTCGCTTGGCTCAGCCTCGCTTGGCACATCGCTGCAGGCAAGCAAGGAGCCAGAACCGGGACAGAAAAACCCTGGAGAATTGAGGGAAAAAAAACCCCAAACGCTAACACCTCTCCAAGTGTCTCTGGACTGTTGTATCCCATCGGCGAGGCTGTGCCGGGTCACATTCCTTGGCTTTTAACTCCATTTTGACCATTTCACACAGATTTATGCTTCGTGGACCCTCCCCAGAGCTGTGGGAGGACTCACAGCTCTGCTGGACTGGGAGCCCTGCGGCAGGGCACCCCGACACCCCAGCCTGCCCTGAACCAGGGCCAAACTGGCACTGGGAGCTACCAAAAGGCATGAACTTGTCCAAAACGTGAGGCAGGAGGGGAGCGTGGCTGGGATTTGCCACTCCCCGCCCCCACAGAGGCAGCTCCAGGGGCAGGCTCGATGCATTTCCCACAGCAGATGCACTTTCCAGGGAGATGCACTTCCGACAACAGAGTTATTTCCCACGGCAGCTGCGGTTCCCCTCTCTCCCGAGGGCTCGGCGGGATGCAGGGGTGGGAACACCGAATCCTGGTACCCAGAGAGACGCTGGGCTCACAGGGCCATCTGAGCCCAGGACCTGACACTCATGGCATCCCTTTCCTTGGGCAGCCCTGCCACAGCTGGGGAGGGGGTTCCGTGATGATTCAGGGTGGGACAGAGCCTGGGAGCAATTCCCCAGGGAGAATTAGTGGGGCTGGGAGCAGAAGCCCCAGGCTGCCGGGGTTTGGCGAGCTGGGATATCACTTCCCACCCCCTCCTGCTTTTCCCCGGATGCTGCAGTGGGGCTGGTGCCAGGAGCCTGGGGCCATCTGGAAAAGCTCACGGACAGCAGCGAGGGACCCTGCTGGAGACAATGCCCAGCGTTTCGGCAGGGCCCAGGTTGTTGGCCAGAGGCTCCTGCTCCGCCTTGCAGGGCCACAGTCGGGGCAGCTCACCTCTGGCCACCCTCAGACACAAGACCCCAGGGAGGGCAGGGACACACCTGCTACAAGGGACAGGGCTTTGGGTGGCTCGAGGGAGCGTGAGTCCTGCTTAGCCTGGCCCTGGCAGGCACCAGGCAGCCCTGCCAGGATCCACCCCCACCAGGCAGCTCCCAGCTTCCCGAAAATAGACTGGAGATGTCCAACCTGGAAAAGACCCCAGGAGCTCAGCATCATCCAGGCCCTGTCACACCAGGACAGTGCCTGCCACCAGGGGACAGGGCCCCACGTGCCACTGCAGTGTGGGTGATGGGCCACATGACCAAGGCTGGCAGGGGCTCTCTGCCCACTTGAAACCATCACAGGAGAAACTGTGCTTCCTCCTGCCTCCTCCTCTTCCTCTGCAGGCCAGGGCACAGTCCCTGTGCACCGTTGAGGAGGGGACCCGGAAAACACAGAGGAAGCCGGGCTCAGCACAGAGGAAGAGCTGGGGCTGGGATATGCTGAGCAGTGAATGGGCAGCTCAAGGCCGGAGGAAACAACACTGGGGACACTGGAGATGGAGAGAAGAGCTGCGAGGCCCTGTGAGGGGTTGAACCTGCTGCCTGTGCGTGCTGCAGGGAGGGCTGAGGCTGCGGGTGCTGCCTGGGCAGGGGCTGGTGCCAGCAGGGCTGGGCTGTGGATGGGATGCTCCTGCCAGCCACATGGAGCTCGACACACATGTGCATTGCTCGTGCCTGTCACCTCCCCTTGCACCCACCCTGAAGCCACCAGCTCACTCCCCATGGTGCCAGACCATCTCCCAGGGAGAAAAGTCATTTCTGGGGCCACAGGGGCAACACACGAGGTGATGGTGGAACTGACAGTCTGCAGGTGTGCTTCAGCACAACTTCGCATCCATCATCTCCTCCTCTAGCAGCTCTGAGGTTTTTCCCCATCACATCCCAGAGTAGCAATCAGGGTGCACAGCTGCTCCCTCATCCAAATGACACCTTGCTTGGGGGGTCCCATTTTGCAGCCTGCTGGGGGAAGCTCTCACCCCTCTCCCACAGGCGCTGCAGCTCTCCCTGCGCGCAGAAGCGCCCGAAGTCCCTGGTAGGGTCACTCATTTGTCCTGGGCAGTGGCCAATGGCAAAACTCAAAATAAGTATTTCCCTCGCCTCCAGCACTGCCCACCCCACGCCAGACGGCAGCTGCAGAGGATTAGCGTCACCCTGGAGGTGTAATCCCCCTACAAAGATGGCAACATTTGGCCCAAGACATCCAGGGAGATGCAGAAGAAGAGGCAGAGAGGGCAAGGAGCAGAGAGTTGGACCCAGATTATTTTTTATTCCTGTGCATCACCTCTGTGATCAGAGCTCCGGGCTTCGTGTCAGTATTCACTTAATAGGACAGAGACAAAGAGTAAGGGGAAGGCCACAGGCAGGGGCAGAAGCCCGTGCCAGTGTCCTGCCACTCCACAGGGCCAGGCTCTCACCGAGACTCCTTCTGCCCCAGCAGCAGAGCAAAGAGACAGAAAGCTTCCCAGGAAAACCCTGTCACCTGCTTCCCCTGCCACCTGCCTGGGCAGGGCCACTGCAGCCAAGGGATGTCCCAGCCTTGGCTTGCACCAGCTGCTCCAGCTTGGTCCCAGCACGTCTGCTCCCTGCCCCAGTGTGGGGAGGGTCGCTCTCCTGTCCCTTGGTCTGAGGTGCTGCAGCCCCTGAACTCTCTTCCTTCAGCTGCCACGATTTCAAAGGGAAGCTTTGCCTTTGATGTAGAAAGCAGGCTCCCAGCACTTAGGTTCTGATCAAAGCACCTAAGTACAGGACTTTGCCCCAGTCAATGGAAGAGGAAGGTGGAAAGCAGTGCAGGTAGGAAAACTCATCTTTGGGTGGGCCCCACTCTGCCCTGGGCTGAATCCAGGGCTCCCTGCAAAGATTCCTTTCTTTGCCACTAGACAGGAACTGCAGTGAGGACTCGAGGAGGAAGGAGGGAGTGGGCAAACTCAAGGTGAACAGGGAGATACTGAAGAACCTTTTCTCACAGGCTGTCTGCACTGAACCACGACCCCCCCTCTGCTCACACCCCACACCGAGCTGGGGCTGCCCTGGGAGCAGGCAGCAGCTGCCCTTGGGGCAGACTCCCACTCCTGCACCCATGTCCTTCCTGCCTCCCCCCGCTCTTTCCATGTAGGAGGACATCGTGTCTGAGGCAGGGCAAGAGCCATATCGAAGCAGTGAGGAGGCAGGTCCTGCTGCACCACCGGAGCTCTGCTGGTGGACACTGACTCTGGGAAACGGATGCTGACGGGGTGCCTGGGACATTTTGGCCTATTTGCAGCAGCATCTTCTTCTCCCACGGGGAGAGTGTCCAAACTTAACTCACCTTCAGCAAGATGGTTAAAAGTTTTGATGGCAGAGGGGGACTAGAAAAGGAAGATCTTTTAAGAACACCACGTAAATCCACCCCTATCTGGCCCTAAAGGTAAGAGCCAGTATCTGATGATGCTCCACTTTGTGCAGCATATAAACAGGAAGATTCAGTGGGGTTTTTTTTCATATTTAAAAAAAATACACGGAGGGTCCACATGGATGCAAGGGTTTGTAGCTGGGAGTTTATTCCAGCAAATCTGCTGGCACAGCTCCTAGAAATCAGACAGGAACTGGCAGCAGGGCCCATCTAATCTCTCCGCATAGGCAGCCATCTCAGGGACTGGGGAGCCCAGCCCCTCTTAGCACACTGAGGTCACTCACTCAGGGCAAAGCCCGACTCCTCCAGGACAAGGGGCCACTCCAGCACAGGTCCCAGCGGGGCAGGGAAGGGCAGCAGCAGCTCCTGGTGAGTGCTCGGCCCCCAAAGACTGCCAAAAACCGTGCTAACGAGGGAGGGTGTGTGGGAAAGGCTGCACACTTGACCCTGCCAGGGTCTGACTGATTCCCTCAGCAGCTCCCCCGGCGCTGGCAAGCGCTGCAAACGTGGCAGGAAAGCCTCGCCATGGACTTCATTAGGGCCAATCTTTGGCACACGATCCAGTGTGATTCCACTTCACAAATCTCAAGTCCAGCCAAGCCCTGACAGATGTCAAGGCAAGATGGATGGTGCCTTCCCATGTAGGCTTCCTTGGCTTGGCTCCTTAGAGCTACCAAGCTATTCAGCTGCTATAGAAATTGGAAAGGTCTTCAGAAACCCTTCCGCAAGCGCAATCCAGCAACACGTGCTATCATGGGGTCAGCACCTCCAGTTCAAAGCCCTCCCAGTTTTAAAGGTGCAAACAAGGCAGCTGCATTACACGTGTCCCATGAGCTAGGCACAGAGGTAAAGTGAGATCCATACAGAGGAGCTGCTGACTGTGAGGGTGTGCACCCATGTCTGGAGCAGGTGTCTCCAACAGGCCCTCCTCCTCCTGGGAGAGACCAGCTTTGTTTGACAGGACAATAATGACAGTGAAGTCTTCCCAAATTCACTGCAGAGCCCAACAGCTGGGAAGGATCAGCACCTGCCTTAGGTACTGGCCCAGCAGAGCAGCTGTGGGGGGGTTGGCCCCAGGGAGGAAAGGCACCATCAGCTGCTCCCAGACTCCACTACTGGTGAAAGTCTGCGGCCTCCCCTCCACGAGCCTTTCCACACCAAAGACGATCGGTTTGAGGCAGGAAAGGGCAGCTTCAGCACAGGAAAAGCCTTCTGCTCCTGTTATGCTGCTCTGCTAAACCTCCCCTTTGATCCCTGGGGAAAGGGACAACTTGGCAGCTGGAAGACTATTGTGTGCCTCTTGCTGTAAGTAGCTGCTTAGAGGGTGGGTTGAGAGCTGACGTGAGTTTTTTAACTACGCAGCCAGCAGAGCTGTGAGGGGAGACCTTATCACTGCCTACAACTGCCTGGAAGGAGGGTGTAGTGAGGGGGGTCTGTGTCTTTTCTCCCAGGTAACTGGTGACAGGACAAGAGGCAATGGCCTCAAGTTGTGCCAGGGGAGGTTCAGACTGGATGTCAGGAAAAATTTCTTCGCTGAAAGCGTTCTCAGACACTGGAACGGGCTGCACAGGGAGGTGGCTGAGTCCGCAGGTTGAGTCCCCTCCCTGGAGATATTAAAAAGATGAGTAGGTGGGGTGCTCAGAGATATGGTTCAGTAGTGGACAGGTATGGTTGGACTTGATGATCTCAAAAGGTGTTTTCCAACCAGGCGATTCTGTGACTCTGTTCTAACGGGCAGGTAAGACCAGTTTGTCCCTGCTGGGAAAATGGCTTCAAGTAAGAAGCCATTTCCATGTACTAAAAGTGAACAGCATGAGCTTTTGTCATAGGTAGAGTACCACAAACGTCATGGACTGGAGACAGATCCTGTCTCATCCATGGTAACCTTACTATTTTCTGCTCTCCAGATTGCTGTTGCCCACATCTGTTGCATCCCTTAAACAGTGAGGCTGCCAATCAAAGTCAAATTCAGAGGCAAATCCTAACATCTGGGCTCCTAAAGAAATTCCTCAGCACTGTCTGAAGCACTAACATATCAACCAAAGGAGGAAGAAGCCAGGAACAGACTTACAGAGTAAAGTGTTTAATAACTTTCCAAGAGTAGTATTACATCCATATTTAGAGCATATATAAAACAAGAGATGGAAAACAAGGAAAGAAAAAATAAAATTGGTATCTTCAAAAGGGCACACTTAACCCTGTAATTCCCACTGAATCCCCTTTCAGAGGCACAGTGGCTGCTTGGGGCAACCCCTCTGTGCAATACAAGGTCAGGTACCTGGCCACTTGCAGTGTTTGGGCTCAGCACTTTGGGAACAGCTGAGAAAACTCTGAGTCTCTACAACTTGCACAACAACAACACAGTCCCAGACCTGTTACATGGTTAATTGTGTCCTGTCCAGAAGAGGGATACCAGATGGATCAAAGTTACCCTAGGCAAGGTGAGCTGATCTAAAACTTGGTCTCAGCAGGGCCTTCTCTTCCACTTGCTTTTGTTTTCTTACTGACCCCAAACATTTCTTGCATCTCTTCCCAATGTGGTGTTATTGCTGGACAGAGCAGGGAGAAGAAAGGAGACACTCATTAGACTTGGCAGCACCAGGACACCCACACCAGGAGGGCTCCAAGCATTCCCCAGACACCCCCGGCAGGCTCCTACTGCCCAGAAGGCGGTGACAGGGTCCCCAGAGGTGTCACCTACTGTTCATGCTGCCTTCTACCTCCCACTAAGATCAGCACCCAACATCCTCCCTCAGTTCCTTGAAATTTTGCCCAGGAATCTTCTCTGCTAAAAGAAGCATCTGCACTGGGACAGGCTGGCCCTGGCACAGAAGGTACTTGCTCACAAGCCTCAAGACTGCTGCCAATATGCCAGGGACTCCCAGCGCTGCAAGAGCAGAGCTTGGCATCTTCTCTTGCTGGGCAGCCGCAACCTTGCCCATCCCCTTCCCACCTCACAGCACCATCGACTGCACTGGGCAGAGAACAGAGCAGAGGGGAGTAAATTTGGGGTAGAGAGACACCAACAGCATCGCCTCCTGGGAGACAAGCGTGGAGCTGCAGCTAGCTCTGGAGAGTAAATGCACTGTGCTGAGTCATGGGTGAAAGCTCCAGAGAGATGCTGGGAGGCTGCCACCCTGCCCAGAGTCCTTAAACACAAACAGGAAAGACATGGGGAGCAGCTGCACAGCTCATCCCACTCCTAGATGGGAATGACAACTTGCATGTGTCTTGGCAGAGAAGCTGCTCAGCAAGGCACCCTGGACAGACTGCTCACCCTGGCAGCACTGAGGGTGCTCCCTGGCTGATGGCCAAAGCTGGCAGGAGCTCTGCTGCCAGAAGAAACTCTGGATTGTGAAGGCAGCAGAGGGAAGGAAGCCAGCCTGGCCCAGCTGCTGCTCCCACCCTCCTTGCCCACCACTAGCTCACCTTGGCCTTGTTCTGGACAGGCAGATACAGCTTGAACTCAGCGGGGAGCTCGTCCTCTGAGTAGAGCCGGTCAGAAAAATACACCCGTCGGATGCGACAGTTGGCGTGGATCTGAGAGCCAAAACAAACAGTCAGTCCATTTTCCACAGGCTCCTTCCACATCCAGCTTCTCTGCCATGCAGCAGCCTGGATCCCTTGGCTCAGCAGCTGGCAGAGACCTCATTGCCTCTCCCCGAATCTGACAGGGCATCAGAGGAGAAACCCTGGCCCATGCCCTCTGCTTTGCGCTAGATGCTCTCTCCGGTGATGCAAGCCGGCTCAAGAGATTTGGCCAAGCTCTTGCATCTCTGCAAATTAAGATCTGCCTTAGTTGCTTAGAAGGTTTTTTGCTGTGAACACACCTATGCTTCTCCATGGGTATCTGCATTTGCCAGAACCCTCTCAGCCTTAGCTGGCTGCATTTTTCACGCTCCCTCTTCAGGGCCTCCCTGAAGCCAGGGATGAGACTGTCCAGTCTGCACCACCTCAGCCATCAGCTGGCAGCGAAGGAGTCGCTCCAGTTCCCCTCATGGGAATGGGAGAAGGCAGACATTTCTCAGCTGACTGCCTGCTCCTCTCAAGGCAACCCCACAAGGCACTGCAGCAGTCCCATCACACCAAGGAACAAAGGTGCTCTGTACACAGGCATTCCTCAAAATCACACGTGCCACTGGACACAGCCAACGTGAGTCCCTAGCACATGGAACAAGTGTCACGTCCTCAGGGGGAACAAACACTCTGTCAGCTCTGGTCCAAGTGGCTCGGGGAAGGCAGGATCACTTCACCTGCACTAGGAAACAAGCTTGACTGGGGATATGTACAGACCATAATACCCTGGGTCTCTTCCAGCCAGGCTCCCACCTGTCTGGCTGCTGTCTGCCATACCTGGACAGCAAGGCACCACTCGGCTCACTCCTAGCAGACCTCCACGCAGCAGGATGCATGGCACACCGCAGGGAGCTTTAGGAGGACTGCAACTCTCACCCTAACTGACAGCCAGCAAAAGAAGTGAGGTGGAAATGTGCTCCTTCATCCCAGCCTGGTCCAGTGAAGTGAGGCAGCACCAAGACCTCTGCTGTCTCAGTTGGGCCTTTGCTCCCCTCCCGCTGTGCTTTGCAGAAAGCGGGACTGGCAAAGGAACCAGCCAAGGCTGAACCCGGATTCCCAACCTCCAGCAAGGCTGTCCCAGCCAGCAGGAAGGCTGCCAACCACTGGTTCCTGTGGGCAGGACCTGCTTGCTTCTCACCTGAACCCTCAGGGTCTCGATGTAGTTTGTGCCGTAGGCCCGGCGTGTGAAGTCCGAGAGGTTGAACTGGATCTGGTTCCAGCCGTCGTCCAGCCGCATGGGCATGGTGCAGATGAAGGGCTTCACCCGCGTCATGCTCTGGTAGTTACTGGCCCGGAAACGCCGGCGAACGTTCTTATCGTCCAGCACCTGGGGCAAGGAAGGAAGGGTGCTGACCGGGCATCAGGGCACCCAGCTCCCCCAGACAGCAGCTGTTCTAGACTCGGGCTCTACCCGCCTCTGAGAGAGGGCTCTTCTACTCCCACCCCTCCATGTCACAGCAGAAGTCTTTTCAACACAGGAAACAGACCCACTTTCAGAAATAGCAACAGTGTGCTTGGGAGCTGACTGACACCCCCACAGCAGAAGACCTGACACATCACACAGCCAAGAAAGCAAAACTGTTTTGTGGACCACATGCTGCCTGGGACAAATTCCAACATACTGCCAGCTCCCCGGCACCTCCCTTACTGGAGGGGCCTCCCCACCATACGCTCCTCACCTGCACTTCAAAAGTGAAGTATTTCTTCAGGTTCTTGATGATCATCACTAGGAAAGGTAGTTTGATGCCCAGGGTCTTTTTTGGGTCAGCAGGGCACGTAATATACGTGGTACTGAGAAGGACAGAAAAATGCTTTAAGGATCTCAAAGGGCACAAAGCACACAGCCAAGTTTCTCCCTTGACCTAACGCAGTCTTGGAGGACAGGCAGAAAAAGAGAGCTGTGATTGTGAGACCTCAGCAACAACCAGGGCTTCGTGTAACAGGAGGGAGAGTTTCAGAGGTACAAGAAAAAAGGCCCAAAGAATGCATTCCAAATCCCACTTTTCTCGCACCTTCACCTCCCCCACTTTAAGGCCATGTTAGCACTGTTTATTAACACAACCTCCGCGTACCCCTGACTGCACAGGTAGAGCCCTCCAGAGCACGGCAGAGGCCCTGTGTGCTCTATATGGCTGCGAAAGCAGAGGTCATGAGCTCCAGAAGTGCACGTCAGGCCTGGCAAGCTCTGTGTCAACACATCTTGGGAGGAAGAGGAGCGCTGGCCCAGCCTGCCTGCGGGAGAGGAGTCTCCACTGCCCTTATAAGGAGTCCCCTGCTCTGAATCCCCCCTGCAGAAGCCCTGGAGGCTCTGAACCGCTCACGGAGCTGGAGCTGGCGTCTCTCTACCCGGGCGATGGGGAGGAGGTTGCTAAGTGAAGCACCATAAGCAACTCCCCTCATCAATCTCCCTTTGATCTTCCTGCTGCGGGAGAGTGGCAGAGCAGGCCTAGGACAATGCCTGATGCAGAAGGCAGAGTGCTGCTTTCTCAGTAACTGGCAGCACTGACTGAGGACAGGATATCGAATATAGCTTTTTTCCCCAACGTGATGGAAGAATAACAGGACTTTATTTTTCATCCCCTAGCCCTACTGAGGATGACAGAGAGCTCTGCAAGTCCACACAGGGAAAGGCCCGATACAGTGCCACAGAGGGGTATCAGTGATCTGACCCTAGATCCTATTCTTCAATTTACTGACAGTCTGAGGAGTCACCTGCTGGGCACTGGTATCTTTCACTCTGCTCCAGGGCCAAGCCCCCAGGGTACACTAGGGCAGAAGAAGATGCCTTCTCCTACCTGACATTAGTTCCTTCAATCTCCAGCACCAGCGACTGAATGTCATTGTCGGTGATTCGCTTGATGTGGCCGTTGCGCACCTGGAAGAAAAGCGGGGCAGGTCACACAGATGTGACTTGAGAGGGAAACAAGAGGCAAGCACAGCTCCACTGAGAGTGGGGAAAAAGATCTCAGGAGGACCCATCTACCTTCACTTGGCTCCTACTGTCCTGGACATTGCTGTTTCCCAGGCTTTGATCACCAACCCAGAGTGCCGGGACTCCAAGCAGGAGTTTATGGGCCAGCATGCTGCACAGACACCGAGTGCAAGACATTGATCTACAAAATATGCTCCAGCAAACACAAGCGACTCAAGCCTCATGTTAGGGGTCCAAACAAACAGAAAAGTGTCAGAGCAAGATCAAACTCAAGTGGGATAAGGGAAAAAAAAACAAGTATGAGCAATACAAGGGCAAGCAAAGGGAGCCACCAGCCAGCCACCAGTCACCAAGAGGTCTTGGTCTCTGCTGGGCATGGTGACCGCCTCTGTGAGCAGGACCAGATGAGAGCTTGCTTAAAACTCTTCCTAATTACAGCACGCACAAGCACAGAGCCACCCTCTGCTCTACTGAGGTGCACAGGGGTTTGGCTACTCAGATGCAGCCAGTCCCCCACAGAGCTCAAGGAAGCCAGGGCTGGAGCCAAGAGCCAACACAAATTCATTTTTCTCCACAAGCAACATGGCTGAATCCCAGGGTCTGAGGATTTACTTTTTTAATGAAGCAGCGCACTTCCAATCAAATTTATCTCCGTTTAAAAGGCACTTTAGATAATTAAGCCCTCTGCTCTTTCCCAGTGCTAAATCAGCAAATTTCAACACTCCTTCCGGCTCCATGAATTAATTTCTTTAGCACCTATCACCGCTGCTAATATACAGGATACATTAAGCTTCTAATGGGATGGTTCCAGCCATGAGCTACAAAATGATTTACAGGCTTAGCAATTCATCTTCAAAGTTCACTTCTCCAGAGGGACCTACCTGGGTGATGTTGCATGCATTTGCTGGAAGAAAGAGATAAATGCTGTGAGCAGCCCAGCCCCTGGCCTGTCTCTACACTCAGCAGTTTCAAGAAACCTCAGCCTGGATCCCCCAGCTGCTGCTGATAAGCACAGGGGTGCAGCTGAACCTGCCAAGCTCCTCTTCACTGCTTCAAGCCCACACAGATACTTCCAGAAAACATGAAGCTCAGAGAGGGGATCCTTACAGGATAACTGTATCTCTCCTTTGCATCAAATGCAAATCTCATGGATTTACAGGTCTGTTCAGGAGAAATCAACTGTACAAGGTCTGGATGAGTTGCTTCTTCTTTTTTATTAATCACCAGCCCAGCAGAACCCCAGGTGCCTCTCTGTATTTGAAGCAGTGATTGGCATATGGGAAATTAAATCCTGGAAGCCACAGGGATACAGCATGCAGACTTCACACTGGGAAATAACCCTGCCTAAGCAGGTGCCAGTAGTGCACCAGCAAAGCCTGCCTCCACGCCACATGAGACAGCTTTCACCAAGGGGCTCCACAGAGCGGAGAACGTTCAGGTCTGGGCTTCTCTGGAGAGAGCAGTCACAGAGAAAACAGCTAAACGTGCTTTAAGCCAATTAGTCAGCAGTGTTTCTATCTGCAACCAGGTCCCCTTCCTTAGCCTGTGAAGGCTTTCCTTCCCCAGATTACAGGGACGATGAAAAGAAGCAACTCTTCTTCCTCAGCATCGCCAGACACAGGATGAAGGACAGTAGGAAAGAAAGGAGATAAGTACAGAGCAGGGCCAGGCTGCAGCAGAGCCCTTCCTCCCAGCCCTGCCGAGCTGAGTGTGTGAGCTGCACTGCTGCAGGGAGACAGCAGCCAGGTGGTGGAGCCGCCCTCCCGCGCCCGGAGCCAGCCGCCTCCCGCGCCCGGAGCCAGCCGCCTCCCGCGCCCGGAGCCAGCGCCAGCGGGACACGCACAGACGTTTGGAGCGTGTCATCCCGCGCCGGCTGGCTGGGAACTCCAACCACCTCGCCCTGCTGGTTACACAGGGCTGAACAGCATCAGCAGTGCTCATCACCAGCGGGGGCTCAGAGCACTGGTGCTGCCCAATGCCCCGAGCTCAGCCCTCCAGCCCGCTCCAGAGCCCGCTCCCCGCTGGAGGCTGAGCTCACCTCCTGTCCGCCCTGGGGACCTCCGCCCTGATGGAGGACACACCCTGGTTACAGCCAGAGGAGCACTTCTCTTCCCATGCCACCTCCAGGGATCACAGAACCAAAGAATGGCCGGGATTGGAAGGGATCTCAAAAGATCACCTGGTCCAACCTAGTTCACCTACACCAGGTCACACAGGAAAGCATCCAGGCAGGTTTGGAACATCTCCAGAGAAGGAGACTCCACACCCTCTCTGGGCAGCCTGTCCCAGTGTCCTGTCACTCTCACAAGTTTTTCCTTATGTTTACATGGAACTTCCTATGCTCCAGTTTGCACCCGTTGCCCCTTGTCCTACCGCTGGACACCACTGAGAAGAGCCTGGCTCCATCCCCTTGACATTCACCCTTTACGTATTTGAGGTCACCCCTCAGTCTCCTCCAAGCTAAAGAGCCCCAGCTCCCTCAGCCTTTCCTCACCAGGGAGATGCTCCACTCCCTTCATCACCTTGGTGGCTCTGCACTGGACTCTCTCAAGCAGTTCCCTGTCCTTCTTGAACTGGGGGGCCCAGAACTGGACACAAGATTCCAGATGTGGCTTCACCAGGGCAGAGTTAGAGGGGGAGGAGAACCTCTCTGGACCTACTGACCACAGCCCTTCTAATGCACCCCAGGATGCCATTGGCCTTCCTGGCCACGAGGGCTCACTGCTGGCCTGTGGTCATCCTGCTGCCCACCAGGACCCCCAGGCCCATTTCCACTACGCTGCTCTCCAACAGGTCTGTCCCCAACTTGCACGGGTACATGGGGTTGTTCCTTCCCAAACGCAACATTCCCTTCTGTGGTGGTTTGGGCAGATTAACCCTTTTTGATTAACTCTATCCTAGCAAAACCAGGACACCCTCCCAACGGGTTCACACAGACCACGAGGCGACCTCCAGCTCCACCCAGCACAGCCGCCAGCTCCGTGTGGTGCAGGGCGGGAGGGACAATCCTGCTGCGCTCCCAACTCTGCAAGAGCTCCCAGTCTCCAGGGGCTTTCCCCTACCTCACAGAAGCTCAGAAAGATAAGATTTCAGAAAGTTTTAGAAATCTAAACAAAACACTCCACATTTCTACTTGGCCAGTATTTTCTAGCCATCTCAAGCCTAAGAAGGTGGATTTTTGAAGCTGGAAAAAAGGGTAACAGCCCTACTGGAAAATAAAAGTTCTCCAATTAATATCCCCCAAATTCAGAGGATATTAATCTAATAACTGGGATGTTACCTGCTGTTTTTTGCAGATGCAGACCTGAAATCTCGCAGGGTTTGGAGGGAGCAGCAGCTTCACAGGCAGTTGTGTCTGAACATATCTATTTCCTGACGCTGCCGTTGCTGCTGGCAGCCCTAGTGAAACCTAACGAAGACCAGAGGACAAGCAGCAGGGAGCAGCCCTCCCCAGGCCCACCCGCCACGATGCCACCGCTGCAGGCCAACCTCTGGAGGCTGCTCCCGCGCCGGTGCCGGCTGCCCCGTTCTCAGGCCATGGGCTTGTGCCAGCAACAGCATCAAACACGGCCAGGCCAGCGCCCAGAGTAACGCAGGTGTGGGTATGTCCTCACCTGGGGACAGGCCAGCATTTCTCAACGCCAGTGGTGGGTCCAGAACAGGCAGGAGACCCTTGTGCCACCTCCCTCCCCCAGAAAGGGAGAGGGGACAAAACAAGAGAAAAGCTGGAGCCACCTGGCTCTACTGAGGTGCAGGCAAGTCTGGGGAGGAGGAGTGAGCAGCACAGACTGCTGTATTTGAGACGCAGACATCTGGAGCAACGCCGAGAAGGACGCTGTGCAAGAGAACTGACAGGCCAAAGAAGGGCTGCAGGAGAGGGCCCTGCCACAGCGTTCACAGGGACGTGATCCTGGCTGCGTTCCCCAGGGAAATTGCCCTTTGCATCCTGGTGGCAGAGCGGGCGTTTGACATTCAGGCAGGAATCGAGCGCCAGCCAACCCTGCGCGCTCCCCACGGCACTGAAATCGCTAACGACGTTCCGTGCCACCGTGCCAGCAGAGGCAATGTGGGGAAATCAGCAAGAGGATCGATAGGTTTGACAAGTTCCACTGAACCCTGCCCATGGGCTCTGCAGCAGCGCGTCAGCAAGTCCCCTGGTCAGCAGTGTCTCCACTCACTGGCGGGGAGACCACGGCAGCAGGACACTGTGGGAACAAGCAGAGCGCTCTGAACAAAGAGGTGCTGGGAGCAAACAGAAAACACCTCACAGACAGGCCTCCAAACCAGGCACACGCAGCACCGGAGGGCAGGAGGAGAGCACAGCCCCACAGTCATCAGCTCTCTGTGGGTGAGGCTGAAGGAGGAACCTCTGACTGCAGGGACGGTGGGACAGTCACCGCACTCTTCCCAAGGCCTGGGGACCTCAGTCCTGCCAGAGTCCCCTGGCACAGTATGCTGGTGACCAGGACAGACAGACAGCCCCTGAGGGAGAAGGGAAGGACTGTATTCTGCTACTTGGAGGGAGGTTACCAACGCTCACAGCAAGGAGAAGCTTCAGTGCCCCATTCCTCCACCTGTCTCACACGAGGAAGCCTCTACTTCACACCATCTCCATCAGCACTAGCAGTGCACATCCTACTAGGGCCGAACACGAAATGGTTTTCCCCATATCACAAAAGCTTGAGGTTTCCCAAGATATATAAAAAAAAACAAACCAAAAAAGCCACCAACACCATTTGCTGGTACTTTTTGCAAAGATATGAGAGTTCACATTTGGACAGCTATGAATCCAGGGCATTCACCTAGACACAGCAGAACATCAAATCCCTTGTTTCCAATTCTCACCAAAGCTCCAGGTGCATTTCACGCGCCCCTGAAGAGAGCAGTGATCACTTATTGCAAAGTTTCAGTTGCTTTCCTACCTTCCAGAAACCCCAAACCCAACCCTCAGCTGTGGCGAGGCCAGAGCTGGAACACTCCTGGGATGTCAGGGTTTGGACAGCATTTTCCAATAAATAAATGAACACACTGCCTGAGCCAGACACCAGCCTGCTCCTCTGCTGCAGCTCTGGCAGGTTCTTGCACCAAGCCAGAGCAGCTTCATCACCAACTTAGGGCCCAGATCCCCGCTTGCACCAGGCCACCAGCACCCAAACATCAGTGGCACTTCCCCGCGCTCTTGAGTTCACGCAGTCTTTGCACCACCCAGCGTGCGAGTCAGTGGCACGAGCAGGATCTTCTGAAGGGGCTGAGCAGCAAAGATGACACCCATGTGTGGTGGATTAAAGACCTGAGTGACTCCTCCTTCTCAGCTGCCAGACAGCCAGATGCCCTAAGTGCTGCCCTTCATGTCCTGCTGCTGCAACCACACCAAGGGTGTTGGATCAGGAACGCCGAAGTTACTATACACCTATTTTCTTGCGGGCAGGAAGAACCTACAGAGGGACCTGGACAGATTGGATCAATGGGCTGCAACCAACTGTATGAGGTTAAACAAGGCCGAGTGCTGGGTCCTGCACCTCAGTCACAACCCCTGATGGGCTTGGGGAGGAGTGGGTAGAGAGCTGCTCAGCAGAGAAGGACCTGGGGTTGTTGGTTGACAGTGGCTGAACATGAGCCAGCAGAGTGCCCAGGTGGCCAAGAAGGCCAAGGGCATCCTGGCCTGGATCAGAAACAGGGTGGCCAGTAGGAGCAGGGAAATCATCCTTCCCGTGTACTGGGCACCAGTGAGGCCGCACCTTGAATATTGTGTCCAGTGTTGGGCCCCTGAGTCCAAGAAGGACCTGGAGGTGCTGGAGCGTGTCCAGAGAAGGGAACGGAGCTGGGGAAGGGTCTGGAGCACAAGTGTGCTGAGAAGCAGCTGAGGGAACTGGGGGTGTTTAGTCTAGAGAAGAGGAGGCTGAGGGGAGACCCTATTGCTGTCTACAACTCCCAGCAAGGAGGGTGTAGTGAGGCCGGTCTGTGTCTTTTCTTCCAGGTAACTGGTGACAGGACAAGAGGAAATGGCCTTAAGTTGTGCCAAGGGAGGTTCAGATTGGATGTCAGGAAAAATTTCTTCACTGAAAGCGTTCTCAGGCACTGGAACGGGCTGCCTAGAGAAGTGGTTGAGTCCCCATCCCTGGAGGGGTTTAAAAGATGGGCAGATGAGGTGCTCAGAAACTTGGTTCAGTAGTGAACAGGTATGGTTGGACTCGATGATCACAAAAGTCTTTTTGCAACCAAAGCAATTCTATGATTCTACCACCCCAAACCCTTTTAAATGGAAAAGTGAGGTGAAAGAACGAGCCATGCTGATATCCACAGGCAAAGAAGTCAGAAAACACACTCTGGTTTCATGCCACACCTTTGTGAGCAGAGTGATCCTCACAGCAAGCTCACCCAAGCTGAGGTTTCTCAGGACAGACAAACCTCTGAGCAAGGAACAGCACCTGCACACAGCCCTGCTGCTCACCAGGACGCAGGGCTGTGGTTGCTGGGCAGTGCCAGAGGACCCCAGCCCTGCAGCAGGTGATGGAAACAGCTCGCACATCCAGCTGCTGCTCTTGGGAACAGCACTGCTCATTTTCCATCAATCTTTTCTGGCTGATCCAGCGACTATTGCACCCAAAGGAACTGCTGCTTACATCCACCCTGCAAGCAGAGCTCCTGCTGGTCACCCCACAAGCTGCACAACTGCAACAGCATCACACTGGAAGGTATCTCAGGAGGGCTCCAGTCCAACTGCCACCTCCAAGCAGGGTGAGCCCAGAGTGCTCAAGGCTTTATCCAGTCTGGAGGCACACTACATGCCCCCAGGAGTCTTTAATGTGTCCCATTTGCACACCACCCAAATAAGCTGCCAATCCTTTTTTAAAGCCAGACATTTCTGCAAAAGCCCTAGCACAGGCACAAACACAGAGCCAGGCTACGTGAGGCAACCCAGCTCTTCACACACTGCCCCACTGACGGGCAACAGGATGGGTCTGTGCTGCCTGTCCCCATCCTACCACCTGTAACTGCTCACATGAGCCAAACTCCAGCGCTGTCTGCTGAACTGCTGTGAAGGCTTTAATTCCTCTGGAAACAAGAACTTGAGGGTAGCTTCAAACACAACTAACTGAATTCCTGGTGTCATCTCAGAGAGGGGAGCCTGCTCTCAGCACAACAAGTGTTTTGCAGAATCACTTTTAGGCAGTAACACAAACTGTGGGTGGTTTGTGAAGGGGAGGAAGCAGCAGGTCCCAACACCTCCAGGCTTCTTGATAAGGGCTCTGTGATGTGAGATAATGGGTAGAAGGCAAGGGACCCTGAACAGAACCACTCCAGAAACAGACAGGAAGGAAAAACAAACCAGTGAAACATTCCTGACTTCTTGTCCGCCCTGAAAGCCGCCACACAGCCTGCCCTGAAATACCTTTAGCAAAGCCTGTTTAAAGAACAGGTCACATAGGAGAGAAACATGGAATCACAGAGTGTTCTGAGCTGGAAGGGACCGACAAGGATCATCCAGTCCAGCTCCTGTCCCTGCACAGGACAATCCCAACATTCACACCATGTCCCTGAGGGCCCTGGCCAAATGCTGCTGGAATCTTGTCAGGCTTGGGGCCATGAGCACCTCCCTGGGGAGCCTGTGCCAGTGCTCCACCACCCTCTGCCTCAAGAACCTTTTCCTCATGGCCAACCTCACCCTCCCCTGCCACATCTTCCTGCCATGTCCTCTGCTCCTGGCGTTGGTGGCCAGAGAGAAATGCTCAGCGCCTGCCCCTCCTCTCCACCCTCTGGGTGCAGACCCCGTCCTGGTCACAGCAGCCCCGCGGGGAAGCCGCCCTGCCCGGCCAGGGTCGCTCCGTTTGCCGCTGCCGTTTCCAGCGGGTGACACGTTTTGGAGCCTCTTGCAGTGCTGCATCCTCGGACACCGGCCCGGTCGCTCCCCCGCCGGGGCCCCGCTGCTCCGCCAAGGCAGAAAAAAGGGTACTTTTATAATAACACGGTCCTGCCAAAAAACCCCCCTCACAGTCCCCGGGGGTTCCGGTAACTCGGCACCGGCGGCTCAGGCACCGCCGGGCCGCAGCCCCTCGTCTCGCTGGGACGGCGGCCCCGGGTAGCTGAGGCGAGCGGCCGCGCTGCGCCCCCGGCCCCGCCGCGCCCCCGGCCCCGCCGCACCTTCTTGTCCCAGATCTGGAGCGGTTTGCTGCCGATGCTGTAGAGCACCGAGAGGAACCCGCTCTGGAA
Source organism: Caprimulgus europaeus (assembly GCA_907165065.1). Next base: position 22,657,727 of record OU015536.1, read on the forward strand.
CGTGTTCTTGAACATGCCGGGGCCGCGCCGGGCCGGGCCGGGCGCTGCTCTCCCGCCGGGAACGCCGCTCTGCGCAGGGACACGGCAGCGCCGGTGTTTCCGGCCCGCGCCGCCGTCACCAGGGAACTGCTGCCCCGCGGATCTACTTCCGGCCGCCGCTGCGGGTGCGCGCGCTTCCGTGGCAACGGGGGTGGGCGGGGCCGGGGAGGCGGAAGCGGAGGGCAGCGCCGGGGCGGCCGGCGGGGGCGGGGCCGGGGCCCGGGCCCAGCCCTATCTGGGCCACAGCGGCGCAGTGCCGGGCTAACACTGGTACCGGCACCGGCGTGCCGGCCCCTGCGCCTGCCCAGCGGCGGCGGGCACGGCCCTGCCGAGGACTGAGGCGCGCCTGTTGCCTTCCCCGGCACCGTCAGCGGGGCACGGGCTGCGGGGCCGGCGGGGTCTGACCCCCTCAGGGCGGTGACACCCCGGCTCGGGCAGGGCCCGGTGCTCTGCTTTGGTGCTTCCTTTACCCCAGTCTTGCTCCCTAGTTCCCAGGCTTTGTTTGTCGCAGCAGGCGGCATCGGTCTCTCCCAGTCTGGGTGCTGCTCAGAGCAGCCTGTGCACAGCCGGTTCGCCGGCCTGTTGGGAATCCCACCGGGCTCCTCCTGCCAGCAGCTCCGTTAGAACCGGAGCAGTCAGCACTCGCAGCTCCGCACTGTGGCTGCGGACCCACTGTTTTGTGTAGCAGTGCTGCCAAGTGTGAGCACTGGAAAGCAGCTCCCGTCAATCCCAAGCTGTTTCCTGAGTCAGGTCTTCCAAGACATGGACAGGCCCTTTCCTGTACCTCTGTGGCCAAGGGAAAGGCAAACACCTTTGATGGGAGTGGAAGGGAAGGATATTTCAGTCACACAATAGCACTGGGCACGTCCCACCCTCCACCAAAGCATTTCCCAGCCCTCTGATGCTGGCTGGGCTGGAGCTGGCGGCAGCCACGTACTGGGAGCTCTCCGCTTCTGCCGTGCACTGATGCAGTCCTAACGGGGACACGCTGGTGCTGGAGGCTGCTGCCTTGTTAGGGCAGAAGCTGCTGGGATGTCTACAACTCCATGCTTTCCAGAGAAGGCTCCTGTGCCTCGGCTGGTGCGGGAGATTGTCCCAGTGCTGCGTTGTGCTGGCTGTCATGGTGGCATTTCCTCAGACAGCGTTTCACACCAGAACCACTCCATCTCCGTGTGGAAATGGGACAGATTCTACCCTCGCTGACACCGGAGATACCCATCGTGAGGCAGTAGGAGGAAGGGGCAGGAAAGCTCTGAAACACAACAGCAGCATCAGGGCAATACCTCTAGCTTCTACTTGGTGCTCTGAGGCCTGCAGAGATACCAGTGCTGGGCAAGGGTCTCCTCCCAGAGGAGAGGGACCGCAGCTCCATCCGCCTGGCTTGTTTGAGCAGGAAGGTGCTGATCTGTGCCCACGTGGAGCTCTTTGGATTAGTGGGAAGAGGTATCTGCCCTCCTGGAGAAGCAGCAGCCCCCAGGCCCAGGAATACAGCATGATCTTTTGAGGTCCCTTCCAATCCCTAATGTTCTGTGATGACGACCGAGGGACTGCCGTGTGCACTGCTGGGAGGTGGGCAGAGCTGCGTGGGGTCAGCAAGGGAAGTGTTGGATCCAGTCCCCACCAGTGTCAGTGGGAGTACCCACCTGAGTGCAGCAGCACGAAACCAAAGCACAAATGTGTTTGCTCAAGCAAATAAAGGTGCCTAAGGAGTGAACCTCTGGAAAAAAACTTTCCCAAAGGTAAGAAACCAAAGCAGCTTCCCATGGATGTGATGTGGCCGCGCACACTGCACTCCCTGTCCTCCACCCGCTGCCACTGCTCAGGCCAGAATGGTGCCTTTGCCCTTTGCTGATACCGGCCAGTGAAACCCTCTGCAATTCACAAAACCTGCACAGGAGCACCCAGGCGGGCAGAGCTCTGTCCCTGCTGCATCTGTTGCCTGGCCCAAGGGGCTGGTTAGCTGTCCAGGAAATCTCTGTGGCACAGGGATATGAGCCAAACCCCACTCATCTTCAGAGGCAGCCCCTGTCTGAGCACGAGCAAGAAGAGGCAGAGTGCACTGCACAACCCCAACTTCTCATGCTGTTTACTTACTCCTTTTGAATTGTTACTGCTCTCAGCTCTGGCCTAGCCTCCAGTAGAGAGCTTTATCTGTTGGAGTACGTTCATCTTCGTGCTCCGAGATAACTGCCAGTAACAACCCTTGTCTCTTGCTGTGTGACTGCAGAGAAATATGCTTTTTTTTCTTCTTTTTGTGAGCTGGGATAAGATGCAGTACCTTGACAACATAAGGGGGGGCTGATGTGCAGTTTTACTGCTGTGAAAATAATTTGAGTATAGACAGGGCCTTGCACAGCTGAAGAGATTTAACAGGAACAGCTTAGGCTAGAAATTACATTTTAAAACTGAAATATATTGCATTCCTTCCTGCTGTAATAACACTCACAGCATCTATTTCCAATGTACAGACACTAAACAGCATAAAAATTACCTGCATCAGCTTTATGATCCTGCAGTTTAAGGCCAGGGCCCTGTGTAGCTCTTGCTGCTGACTAATGCCTCATCCAAACCCCACTGACAACCACAACGTTGTCTGCTAGTTGTGCTGGTGCTCCCGCTGTCCCAGGCACAGTCCCGTGCAGCACCCGGGTTAGCAGCACTTTTCCTTGCATAAATCAGTGGAGCACACAAAAAGGAAGGCACTATTTAGAAATGATCAGCTATATTTAGGCAAGTGGGTTAGAGTACACTTTATATGCCATGATCAAATAACTTGTCCCCTTAACCAGATGGAAGAGACAACTGGGACAAATACCCAGCTGCCATTCCTGAACAGCCTGCTCGTTCCCATGCTCTCCATTTTAATGTCCTGTTTTGCTGCAAGGGATGTACATGGAAATATGTTGTGGTTTCAAATTGTCCCTATTTCTCAATGAATTTTAACAAAAAAATAATACCTGTGGCCTCTCCTCTTTTCCCAGGCATGTGCAGGCTAAAGGAGACAGAGAAGCCTCCCACAATGTTAACAGGTATCCATAGTCAAGGGTGGTGTTCAGAAAGAGGCTTCTGGGAGATGTATTTCAATGAGACTCACACATGTTGTCCACCTGCAAGCTCGCTAGGAAGATGTTGGCATGTTCCACCACTCCCACTCCCAATTCCCAGGATGGAGAGGGATTGGATTTGGGAGAGCAGGTGGAGGAAAAGTCCTGTTTTAAGAGAATAATCTGTTCCAAGAACTGAGCAGAGGTTGCCTGCTCCAGAAATAACTGTGCACTAAAGCATTTCATGCCCTTCAGAGTTCCCAGCCATCCGATGCCTTCAGAGGAATGAGATCTTCAGGAAGCTCCTGAAATGTTGCTCCTTTGAAGTTTCACGTTGCTAGCTGCAGTTACTAAAGCAAAATGTAGCAGCTCTCTGCAGTACCACGAAGTCTGTGCTTGCCTTGGAGCACAGAGTCCAGCTCCACGGGCTGGGAAGCCCTAACCAGGACCCTCTCAGCTTAAGTCATCGCTGGAAAGCAGGTGCCCAGGGATGGCTGGCCAGTGAGACAGCTTAAAAGACCAGTAAAGCCAGAACCAGATAACGAGAACAAAGCAATGACTTCTGCAAGGAGCGTGAGGTTCTGGGATTTGCCGTGACTCCAGCTGCCTCTCCCAGCCTGAGCGACTGGATGAAGGGCAGCTGGGATGAGGAAACCAGAAAGGGAATTGGGCAGGAGATCCATAGCCACCACATGCAAGGGGAGGCAAGGTGCAAAAGTGGCTTTGGGTGCTGAGGGAACTCAGACAATGGCTTTGGACCTCATGCTGGCTGAACTCCAGGCAGTGCAGAAGGAGGAGGAGGAAGGAGCTGGGCTGCTGCTGCTGAGCAAGGGATCAGAAGAGAACAGGAATGTAAACATCAGTGGGTGCAGAAGAAGACAGTGCCAGCATCTGCTGGAGCTCTTTGGCAGAGAAAGTCAAGGAAGCAGGACACACTGCCTTGGTGGGACCACTGTGCAATGGATGTCACGGTGGAGCAAGGGACGAGAACGAACAAAACCTTTCTGACTCTGGACAAACTGGAGACAAAAACAGGCAGGTAAAGAAGAGTTTATTTCTGACAAGCAACAGTTAAAGAGAGCCATTGGGAGCATCCTTTAGGGACAAGCTGGAGAGGACCTGGGCTGCAGCAGGCAGGAGGTGGGAATGGGGGTGCGTGACCCAACAGTGCCAGGAGAGGGATGGATGAAGTAGCAACAGCACTTGGACGTGCCACCATGCTGCAGGGACCTCAGTCCAACGTATGCTCACAGCACTGCTTCTGCCCAGCACATGTGGACCTCAGGTGGACACACTCTCACCACTGGCCAGATGTACAGCAGCTGAAAATTCTTGATGATGGTCCTGTCTACAACAATCATTACACTGCACCTTGGCAATGGACCAAGCCCTGCCTGACAGCACCAGTAGCTTGAACTTACCTGATGTACGTGTCCACATCTGGCCCCACACCGGCACATCTCCAGGTGTGACGCACGAGGATGGTGCTGGCAAATGTCCACCTGTGCCACCCATGGGCTTTGTGCGAAGATTCACTCCTGCATTTCCACTTTGGCCGCTGCCGAGGGCTGGGTGAGAGCAGCACCATGCGGTTCTGTGCTTGCAGGAGCCCACGGCTCGCCTTACCTGAGCTCCCCTTCCTGGGAACCAGCAACAGGTCTGTCTTTCCCAGTCAAGAGCCTTGTCTCAGAGGTACCCTTAGCCTGGGCAGCTTCAGTATAGGGAAAAACTGTGTAGGGAAAAACACACGGGCAGGGAAGGAATGAGACAGCGGAAGAGAAATGACCGTGTATAGTCACACAGAGTCCAGCCGGAGATCTTTACACCAGAGTTTCAAGTGGCCCATTAACATGTAAGACCAGAGCACAGCTGGGACAACCACCAGCACTGCAGCCAGGCTCCCCCAAGAGCTGCTGGTGAACCACCATGTCTGTAGGGGAACTCCTGCCATGCAGAGGCCCATGGGCAGGAGCCCCAAGCTCAGGGCTTTGCAGTGATGGCGCTGGGGTGGAGGAGAGTCTCAGCCCAAGAAAAGGAAGAGATGGGAGCTCTTGGGGTGCAGAGACAGAGCTATGCCCAAGCCTCATGAGCTGGGAAAAACAGGTACCAGCACTAGCACCCAGGCCACCACCCTTTGCCTCTGCCCATGGTGATTTTGTACAAGTTCCTCCTGCTCTCGTCACCCACCCTGTCCTACCAGGGCACAGGGAATGGCTTACGCTGCCAGCATTCTCCAGTGTGGCTGATCCTGCCCACAGCTCCCTCCCCACTGAATACTCCTCCTCATATGCTTCTTTTAAAACTTTTATTCAACAATATAGAATTATTTTAATTATAATATAGAACTGTCCATTGTGATACTACACCCCCTGCCACCCTGTGCCCAGGCACAGGCAGGCGCAAGCTGGCTAACCGTGGTCTGTCAGAGGTTGGGGGGGACAGCCAGAATGGAGGAAGGTACAACTAACCAACAACTGCTTTACACACCCTTCACATTGCCACACTTTCTGGGTCAAGAAGAGCTCAACAAGGAACCAGAGGCAGAAGAACCTTTAACACTCGGAGGGAAGGGCTGCAGTCATAAAGAGGCAAGTGCCATCCAGCCAGGCGTGCTGCCTGGCCCTCAGCCCTGCCCGTGCCTCGCAGTCTGCCCGCCGTCGCTCTACACACGCCGACAGGACGTTTGGTTTGGTTCTCATTCTGCTTATGGAAAATTGGGAGCAACAGCATCGGACCTGAGGAGAGATGGGAGGAGGGAAGTGAGTGTCATGGGGCACTGCCAGCTCGACACAGAGCTTCTCCAGCCCCAGGTGATGAAGAGATGGCTGGGCTCGCTGCCCCACATCTGCCACCCTGCTGCCAACCAGGCCTGGCCGCACCCTCCGTGTCCCTCTGGATGTGAGGACAGCGGGGGATCCTCAACTGCTTTGGAAGGGGTGGCAGGGTTAGAGGGGAAGGCAAGGGGGAGACACAGCCCAGCAAAGCAGCACTTTCACAGCCAGCCAGACACAAGTTTGGACTTTTTTCTCCCCAAGCTCCTCTGTCAAGTCTCCCTCCACTGCTGCAAACATCTCTAGTCCTGCTAAAGGCTCCTGTCAGGCCACAACACACTTGCAACAGGCACAGAGAAGCTGGGGAAGTTATTTCTGCATCCCTCTCCTACCGCATCCCTCAATGGCTGCCGTGGTTCTGGTTTTGAGCCTTCCTCTCACAAAGCACTCGGCCAAACACGCACTCTACCTCTGCTAGAGAGCTGGGGCCAGGCCAGCTGAAAGGCCAGGACATACACCAGGACCCTCCCAACTTTGGCCAGCAGAAAGTATATGAAGATGCATGTTTCCCAGTCTCCTTTCTTCCTAAGGATAAGACACGGTCTTCTCTAGTGCTCAGCTGTCCCTGCAGGCAGGACAGCACTTTGCTAAGGCCCAGAGGAGAGCAGGGTTTCCTGCCCCAAGTGCTGGAAGGGCTCGTGGGTGCAGAGAGGAACTGGCCTGAGCTGCAGCCAAGTGTCCACACCACCCTGGGCTCAGGACACTCCACACCCTCCTTGCTCCCAGGCTACACTTGCTCAGCTGCTGTGTTTCCCTCTGGGATTAATCTGTCACAGCTCATTCTACCCTAGAGCTGAGGTAGGGATGTGGGGAGATACAGGGCAGGTTATTCCAGCCTCTGGTTACTGCAATCAGGGAAAGCCATTTACCCATTTCACTTGCTGGGAAGAGCATCTCTCTTCCTCTGCTTGAGGGTACCAAGAAAGAATTTCTGACTCAGATCTACAGAACTGATACTTCCCAAAGCACTGCCTCGAAACTCTACCATCAGGTTTGGACACTGTCAAGCACTCATACACAATGACCAACATTTTTCACCTATCAAAATTCCCACACTAAACCTGTTCTTCTCCCCCACACCTCTTCTGCCTCAGGGCTCCCAGAGCTGGGAATGCCAACACACAAGAACTGGAAAACAGGCAAGAGTCACCCATAGCAACTTGGACAGGCCATGAGAAACAGCCACTCTGGACTCTTCTAAACAGAGCAGTTCAATACATGTTTAAAGTAAGTTCAGAAATGAATGTTAAAATCCCAAACCAACCCTGCTGGTATTGGCACAGCTTAAGAGCACAAAAGACTGTCAGGACTTCCAGGCCAGGGAGCCTGTAGGTTGGGCAGATGGAAGGACAGAAGGCAGGAAACACGCACCAAAGCCTTCAGCAGCATCTGCAGGAGAGCTAATGTGACTGAGGGCCCTGTGGCACAGCAGCACCACCACAGACTCCTCCTCAGCCTGGACACTGATAACCGAGCTCATGCATTAGTTGTACCCCAGAGCGGAAGGAAAGAGGAGCTACTCCCCGCTCAGCACATCTTGACAAAAGCCATCCACCCAGGCTGAGAGGAGACGAGCACAGGGGTGTGCACGTGGAGAACCCCCAGCTTCCAGCCCTGCATCGGTGCCTTCTTGTCTGACCAGCCTGTAACTGACAGACCGAGACAGCCACCTCGGGCACCGGCCGAGTCCAATGCACCACAGCAGCCAACTGCCGCACACCCTGCACCTCCTCTGCGGCCCCGGGGGAGTCGAGACAACCTGCCACAGTGAAACTCTGAGGGCTGCAACCAAAGACTAAGAGATCCCAAAATACTCAGGCAAGAGGGGCTGGAAGAGCCAACCTAACCTCCTCAAGGAGGCGGTGCCTCAGCTCTCGCTCTTTCTGGCTATCCCATAGATTTGAGACGGCAGACGTTCAGACGTAGAGATATTTATTGGTTTCAGTGAATTATACAAATGGATTGACCTGCTATCGATGCCAATAGAACTTTATTGGAATATGGAATGTAAACAGATGTTTCAAATAGAAACATTGCAACCTTATAAAAAAATTAACTATTTTGACAATGCCGCAGAAGGAAATTCTGTGTTTAGGTGCTGGTGGGAAAACACCGTCTCCAGCTTCTAGGTTTGAGTGTCACCAGAACCACTTGATGAAGTTACACACAGAACAAGTAGAGGAGGCAACTGTGAACTGTGGGGCTATAAAGCCATCGAGGGATCTGATCAAAGAACCCGCAAGACAAACCCCCCACCCCCCGCAACAGGATCGGCACCCCGGAACTCAAAAAATGTCTGACCTTGTTAGAACACTACATGGGATCCCAAGTCCTGGATCAGTGGCTGCACAGCCCTCTCCCCAACAGACCACACTGCTGGTTGCTGATCCTTCCCCCTCCCTGTACTCTCCTCCCTGGTCTCCTCTCCACTCCTCCATCCTGCAGCGCTGGACTGAACCACTCCAGAGCTGTGATCTGGCACGTGTCTGTGTCTGGCATGAATTCTCATGGGAGCCACGTCATGAGGTACATGGTTGCACACCTATCACAAGAAGTCTTGCAACACTGACTTTCCTGAGCTCAGTGGGAAAGTCTGGACAGTCCCTCCCCCTTCTGCCACAAGAGCAGTCCTCACATTCACAAGTTTCCAAAGCAGGTCTATTGAGCTTCTTCTCAGAGCGAGCCTTTGTCAAACACACCTGGAAGGGGGAATCTTGCCTCTCCCACAGCAACTCAGATCAGTGCCTTCATTTTAATGCTCCAAACCAATCCTGAGATGCTGCTGGGTTTGTGGGCTGCTTTTTGTTGAACCTCCCCCCAACCGCCCCCGGCATTCGCAATTGAAACTGGAATTCAAGGGCCAAATTCAAGCCCAGAGTGAGCAGTAGGACTTGGACCTCAAAACAGAGCTGCACCTGCTGACCCCCAGCCTGAATTTGGTTCATCCAGAGACTACAAGTCAGAAAGGCATGTTTACAAAGAGGCATGCTAAGGGCTGATGGTGGAACGACCAAATTGTCCCCACCAGCGTGGTGGGGAAGGCTGGACTGAGAAGGAAGAGAAGGATCCATAGAGATGTGAACCAGAATCAGTTGTGTTGAGCCCTGGGGATATCACTACATGTTTAGCTCTCGCAAGACCATTTTCCCAGGGCTTTGGTACCACAGGGTTAGAGTTACATTAACCACAACCACCAGAGAGGAACTGAGGTTTATGACCCCCCCTCCCAAGGTTAGATTTCTGCCGAGTATAAAGGGGAGGGGAAGGAAGGGGGGGTCCTTGGTTCTTTTCCCTTCACTGTGTGACCGAAGGTTTTGCTTTTATTTGTAAACATCTTGAATTACCCGTCGTTTTCCAGTCTTCATCGCGCTGTTGTCAGGCCACTGGAGAGCACAGCGTTTTCTGAGCTGGGCTGGGACTGCTCCTTCACCACTGGATCTGCAGGAGACACAGACCAGGCAGGAAGGGGAAACAGCATTTAACAAAGCGGAAGCTCCACCCTGGCAAACCCTTCTAAAGAAACTGCCCTCAAATCCCGCAGAGCTGCTCAGGCTTTTGCAGAGCAGGGACCCAAAGTCTGCCCTCACGACCCAAGACCCCTCCCCACCCCAGCTGGCCCCAGCATCCCCACAGACTCACAGAAATAGGGGTGCTCCATCGCCTCTTTGGCGGTCAGCCTCTGTTGGTGGTCATAGCGCAGGAGCTTGTCCAGGAGGTCCAGGACCTCAGGACTGACCAGGTGTCTGTTCTCGCTGTGGATGAAGTTCTCCCAGCGCTTCCGGGAATGCCTGCGAAGGGAGCAGCTGTCACTGGCCAGCTCTGACCAGCTCAGCAGGGCCCAGAGGTCCTGGGGAATCACCTGCCACTATCTGCTCCCGAGCCGGCCGTGCCGGACGCTGCCTACAGCTCTGTCCTGCACAAGCTGCTGCTCGTCAAGCACTTGCTGAAGGGGGAAAAAGCCTCTCTGGGTACCGACTGTGTGGGTGTCCTGCGCCTGGGAGAGGCACACCACTGCACATTCCCCTCTGTCTGCAGGGACTAGACAACAGCATGCAGTGGGCAGGGCGGCACCCTTGGGACCAGAAGTGCTCTAGCTTGCCAGCCAGCCCCACAGAAGCTGTCCTCGCTGTCCCATCCACCCCTTGTCCTTTTCAGAAATCTCAACAGGGAGATTTTGAACCCCTCAGCCCAGACTTAACTCCAGTGTCTACATCTCCACTTCTGGGATATCACTGAGCAGGAAAAGGAAGAAACAGAGGATGGCTTATAGATCATGGGAGAGGCAAAAGCAAAGAGCCTGCATTTCAGTGACCTCTAGAGATGACATGAGCAGCCAGATGGGAGGCCTGCAAGCAGCACTGTGACCCAGGAGATCAAAGCAGGCCTTTGCCGAGAGTCCTTCAAGGGGATAGACATTAGTTTATCTCCCTTTCTGTGTTACAAGGGAAAAAGACAGCATTTCACTTCTCCACTTACTGGCCCAGGATATCATTGAAGTGCGGGTCCAGTTCTATGTGGTATTTCTTGAGGTACCCATACAGCTCATCTGTGCCCAGGACCTTTGCGATGCGAACCAGCTGGAACAAGAGGCATGTTGAGAGAGAGCAGAAGGGCTGGCCACCACTCTTTTGCAGAGGCAGAGCTGCCCAAATCTAAGAGCTCTCCTTCTGGAAACATCCCAGATGGAAGGAATATCTCCCATGAAACTTGTTCTTACAGCATATGCAGCAAACAAGTCTCCTACACAAGGCAGTGAAATATAACCCCAGATGGCTTAATTAAGCATGTAGGAACATCCTCCCAGCCTGGTGGTCCAATCCCCAGAACCTCCCCACTACACACACAGAGATGAGGCAGTGAGAAACATGAAATAAGCCAGGTAGCAAAGTCTTTACTTGGTCATAATTGTCCTGGCCATGGAAGAAGGGCTCCTTTCGGAAGATCATGCTTGCCAGCATACAGCCTAAACTCCACATGTCTAAGCTGTAGTCATACATCTGAGGGGAAAAAGGAGAAGCTGTCAGAAAAGGCACGCTCATCACGGCCCGGTTCCCCAGCCACACAGGCAGCCTCAGCCTTTGCACTTCACAGCCAGCCTCTTTCCAACCCTGGCAGGCAAAACCAGACAACCCAAAGGTGGCCAGAGCGCAACCACAAGTGGTATCAGGGGCTAGCAAGGAGGAGGCAGACTCTTACTTGGTAGTCCACGAGGAGCTCTGGTCCTTTGAAGTACCTGGAGGCCACACGGACGTTGTATTCCTGAGCTGGATGGTAGAACTCGGCCAGACCCCAGTCTATGAGCCGCAGCTGAGCGTGGGAGAGAGAGACACAGAGTCAGAGCCTCGGTGCGAGCTGGTTGGGTGAAGCCATCTTGGCCAAACCTCTCAATCCTGTGATGCAAGTGTGGAGCCCATGATACAGGGAAGTGCTCTGATGACAGGAGATGCTCTCAGCAGTGCTCTGGTCAGGTTTTTCCCTTCCCCCTACCACCAGCTGGTGGGGGAAAGCCCAGCTGAGAGAGCTCCTCCATCTCCAAGCACACTGTTACTGCTGCACAACTGGCTCCTTACCAGCACCACCAGCCACAGTGGGACAGGTCATTGCATACTAGGGAAGAGGCAAAAGCCAGCTGTCTTATCCTGCTGTTTAAAGGGGCTGGGCCAAAGGCAGTGTTGATTTTAGGGGCTGAGAGCAGGAAACGAGGTAGGAGGGAAGCCCACCACACCCTGCAAGGCAGACCACCTCCTCCTCCACAGCAGTGACGGATGACTTGCTGTGTTACTGAAGGACAATGGGTCTAGTGAGAGATTTCCCCTGCCTTGTAAGTCTTGCCTTGCCTCTACAGACACTGCTGATTGATGGGGAGGGAGGGACCTGTGCACCAGCAAGTAATTTGCTGCTGCAAATCCCAGGTCCCTGGGGAGACAGGTACACACCAGCAGCCAGCAAGGCACAAGTACCATGACAGGGTGGGGAAGCTCCCTGTGCTGCCCATTTCCATGGCAGTGAGCTGGGTATGAACAGTTCTTGTGATCTGTGTTGCACACCCCAGAGGCGAGGAAGCCACTGCAGGATAAGCAGGCTGTACTACAGGAGAAGTTATGTTCCCTAGGTGAAAACAGCCACACGTGTTTCAGACAGGGCTACCCTTCTTCTGCCCAGGGCCTCTGCACCCTACTGCCACACCTCCACAGGTTTAACAGCCCAGACCTGCTTCTCCCAGCCAAGAAACCCAGCGTGGTTGGCTGGGGGGAAGAGCAACCTCCAAGCCAGGGACTCCCACTGTGGTGCTCCCCAGTGGGACTTTGGCCATCTTTAGCCAGTATCTAAGGCTAAAGGGGTAAGTACAGCTGCCCAGGCTATGGGTACAGAGGCAGCAGCGTTTCAAGTCTCCCTGGAAAGCCCCTGCTTGTCAGCCCTGGTGCCACAGTACCTTTTTCTGTTGATGGTCTATCATGACGTTGTGGGGTTTGACATCCCTGTGCATGATCCCCATGCTGTGACAGTAATCCAGGGCCTGGCAGACACACACACGTACATTAGACACATCCACAACCACAGGCACAGTGCTAACAACATTACAGACAGTTCTCAGCCAAGAGCAAGAATGCCTCATCCACGAGGTACTGCTGCAACCCTGGCACAAGAAACTGGCATCTTCAGCTCTTATGCTGCATGTGATGAAGCAACAAGACTGCACTGATCTCATGTCCTACTGCAGTCACAGGTCCTGGAACTGTGTTCCCCATAGTGTCTTTGAAGAACACAATGCAGAGAGGTGTCCCACTTGGTGACAAACCCAATGCTCCAACCTGGGTAGCCCTGTGCTTCCTAGGTCACACTCTTCCCCTGCAGGGGATGACTCTTACATGCATACAGTTTTATGGCCTTCCAGTGCAGCTTTCCACCTGTCCCAAAATACAGCCAGAAAGTCACCTCCACCCTGTTCATTTAAGCTAGACCTGCACTTACAAAGGCAAGGGACAGCATGCGAGGGGAGCGATGCTGCTCAAAGCTTGAAGGCAGGAGCACAAATCAGCTCTCCAGCTCCGAGACTCTGCACCGCCTGCCACCCCACACAGCTGTTCCTGGAGGAAGGGAGTGAGAATGTGTTCTCATCTCCAAGGGGGAGGGAGATCCATCCATCAACATCTATCAGATGCTCTGAGATCTCCAGCAGCATGGAAGGAGGGTACAGCCTGCAGTCATTCAATACCCAAGACACCAGTGCCAGGGAAGGAACGCTGTCCTTGGGCCTTTGCCGCAGCAGGAAGCAAAGGAGGCAGCAGCATCCACCACAGCAAGGCCTCACAGAACACCCCTGCAGTGACACGTGGCCTCACAAACAACAGGAGTCACAGCAAACAGTGGTCCTGGGATGTCCAGTGCAGGACATCCATCACAGGCTGGACAAACTGCTTCCAGGGTGAAGCTTTCTAGTGTCTTGCTTTGTCCCAAGGCTGGATCATCTAAACCTCTCCCACCCTAATCCTGAGCTGCCTCAGGTCCCCTCCAACCTTCAGTAGGAAGGTCCTTCCCTCGCAGAAAGGTGCAGAGAAGAAAGTCTCCCTCGAGCCCACTAGATCTATTTCAGGAAGTCAAGTCCTGAAGCACAATGGGCTTCACCTAGCCTGTCCCACTCATTTCCAGAGGCATGGGACCTGCAAAGTGCCAGACCAGAAGTCCTGAGGCCCTGCTAGGATCTGACAGACCGAGCTGCTGCTCTGGCAGGTCAGCACAGAACAGCCCTGGGATCAGCCCAAACCTGTGTGCTCTCCCTAAGGCCCTGCTGCCTCCTGTACCCTGCCTCCAGAGACCCCAGAGGCAGTGCAGCAGGCCTCAGAGATCTGCCACACAGCTCTGGACGTCTCAAAGGAAAATACCAGTGTTATATCAACATACAACAGTCAGCATAACCAGAAGCTTTGTTCCCCAACATGACATTCATGGGGTTCTGTGACCACAGGGCACCGAGCTGGCCAGCTTGTTCTTGGAAGTGCCCTAGATCCCCCACTCAGAGACACAGAGGTCTAAGACCAAGTGGGCAGAAGTCACCTTCTGGGGCTGCATTTGAATACCACAGGAGAAGAAAGCCTGGAGCTGGCAATCCCTCCCTTCTGCTCTCCCTAGCTTGCTAAAGAGTCCCCAGTTCTCCAGCCCTGCAGATGCCTCTTTGTGCTTATACTGGGTCTAGCTGGGAGGGAGCTGCTTTTCCTTACAGCAGCCCAACAGTGCTGGATACACAGGGAGACCAAGCACAGCCCCACCTGGCCACTAACAATCACAAATGCTTCCCAGGGAAAGAACAGATCCCAGAGAATCAGAGACTCTTTGGAGGTGACCAAAAGTCCCCAGTTTGGCTGTAACACCTCACAGCAACAAGCCAGGTAACCAGATCTCTTCCCAAACCTTCCTGGGTTACGAGACACAGCTTCTGCATTGAGCACAAGAAACGTGACCGCTCAGCAGCACTGCCCGTGAGCCCTGCTGCTGCCCCGTTCCTGTCTCACAGCCAGACTGTCACATGCAATGCCACTCACCTTCAGCAGCTCATACATATAAAACCGAATATCAAAGTCTGTCAGGATCTGGTACAGTTGCTGAAACAGATTTGGGGGGGGGGGGGAAGAGAGAGAAACAAAAATAAATACTCCAGACTTGGATTAGTTCAGTTTCCTGCACCCCACCTGCCTCCAGTCACTGACCCCACTCAGATTCCCTGTGAACGCTGCCACTGCCATTGTCCTGGTCTCGGACCTGCTGGGGCCACACGCTAGGAAACTGAGACAGGACGCACAAGCTCCCACGAAACGCTACTGGGATCATTCAAACCTGCCACAACTTCTTTCCAGCAGGAGACAGGCAGGCTGTCTGCCAAAGGAGAAGACAGCAAGCCCTTCAAAGCATGCTGGAGTGGGTACAGATGATCGTGACTCTCTGTTCACATGCAAAGTTATCACGGTGGCTTGACAACACAGACAACAGCATTCAGGGCAGGGTGGCTGGGAACATAGGGGCAAAGCTTCCAAGTGCTCAGGGTGGGGCAGGGAGAGGAAAACATGAACCTAAAGGAGCATGGGGTGGGGAAGCACAAAGGGTAGAGACAACCTCCAAGCCATGGAGGCTTCCCTCTATCCCAGCATACAGGCTAATGCAACCCAACAGCACAGAAGTGCTCGTGGGGCCAAGGAGCACTGCCCGGAGTCCGAGGGAAGTGCTTGTTGTCAGTTCATGTTCACCACCCTCCCCTCCTGTGTCCTTCTGTGGCTACTCATATGGAAGTGATAAAGATCCAGGGTGCACTTTAACCTGCACTGTGCCACCATAACTGTCACTGGAGAACTCATCATCCTGCTGCTCCCACGCCAGGTCACAACTAGCCCCAAACTTGTCTTCTGCTCTAGATCTGTCACTGGCAGCAGTGCCAGCCTGACCCCATGGGGCTGTGCTCTCATCCAGGGAAAGCAAGGTGAGATGACAAGGCAGGGCAAGAAAGGACACTCACAGGGCAGCAGTAGGACCAGACCCCTCTGCCATTTCTAACTAACAAGGATCATCTCACAGCTCAGTCAAATCACCGACTGCATCAGCACTGGAGCCAGCTGTCCATCACGGTCACCACTTGGCAGCTTCAGGAGAAATCCCAGAGTGAGGGACTGAAATTCACATTCCAAGAAAGCAATGCTGGCCCCAGATCCCCTCCAGGCCCACGCTGAGATCCTCAGGATCCTGTCCTACTTAGGGCCAGCTCCAAACAGCCCCATCACCCCCAGTACTGCTCTGGGAAATCATTTTACAAATGTCACTTACACATGCAGAGCTTTAAGGGCCTCCAGGACACAAGCTGCACTGCGTTCTCGTGAATTGGGATGATCCTAACGCTTTGGAGCAACCCACTGGAGCAGACAAGTGATCAGGGAGCAGAAAAGACACAGCCACAAGCCACAGCAGAGAGATTTCCTGACTGGGTTGCGCGTGGCTCTGGTGCATGACCCAGGGCCAGCAGAGGACAGCTGAGCCCTTCCAGGAGGTTGTTTAAATGGCTTGCTTAGGTAACCAACACTATCAGGGGAGAGAGATGCTTAAAATGTGTCTTTCTGGGAATCACCACCCTGTTCAACTTCACCTGACAACACCAATGCGTCTGGGGAAGGAGGGCAGGAGAGGCAGTGGCAGAACAAGGCCAGACCCCATTTTCCCCATTCCCTGGCTCCCCTGCCTCTTGCTGCCTGTGAGCAGGGAGGGGATGGAAGGGAGGTCACCAGTGCCTTTCTTCTCAGGCCCACTTCTGCGATTCAGAGCCTTCAGCAGAGGCAGCCGTTGGGCAACCAAGCTTTCAACAGACTTCCCTAAAAAGAGCTGCCTGTGAAACCCAGCACCTCTGACCCTAGGGACAGGACTGGATGATCTTTCGAGGTCCCTTCCAATCCCTACCACTCTGTGATTCCGTGACCCTCTCACTGTGCCAAGGCCAACAGTGTGACTAGCAGCACCGAGGCTCCACTTGCTGTGGGGAGCAGTCCCTGCAGGAGCATGCTCAGCTCCACTGCCTGCAGTCAGTGAACACAGAAGACTTCGAAGCACAGAGCCAAGGTTTCCACTCCAAGTGGGTCTGGTGCAGCAGCTGCCCCAAGAAAGCTTTCACAGCAGGCTCCAAATCCTCTTTGCCCAACCTAGCAGGGGAGAGCAGACACCTCCTTCACAGATAGGTCCCACAGCCTGCTCTTACAGCTGGCTCTTTGGGGTAAAACTATCAGAAACATCACTGTGGGGATCACTCAGACACAGCTCAAACTTCTGCTCAGCTGGATGCCAGCACTCAACACTGCACAAGGCCTCGGAGACCTGGGCTGGTCTCCTTTCTCCATACTGAGCACAAAGAAAGGCCAAACTCGCCCACCAGCAGCCTCTGCCCCTCTCCAGCTTTCAGTGCTGTTTTGGCACACATCATGTAACCAATCATCAACTAATCCCGTTATTGCCGAGGGGGCAGAGACATGCTTCCCCTTTCCATGGGGCTGACAGGAGTTAAATGCTTATTCTCCTCCCCTGAGTGAGCGACACAGCTGGCTGCATGCAGAAAGCAGCATCTACAAAGCACGAGGGTGGCTGTGAGGAGCTGTCGGAGGAAAGACAGACTGCTTTGGGGTACAGGGAGGGCAGCAGCAAAAGAAAAGGAAACAGCTCCCAAAGCATCCCAGCCTCAGTAGCCATGCAAGGGAGGAGAATCTTTCATGCTTCTGCAACACCTATGCAGGGCAACAACTATTTTTTAAACTAATGTTGGCTGTAAAAGGGTAAAACAGTGGCCTGGAAATTCACCAGTGTGCATGCAAAGTGGAAGGTTTGACTCAGGAGCCCTCCATCCCGACAACTCCAACAGGTTGAACATCCTGAAGCAACCTTTCATCACTCACCTTTCTTGCCCACCTCCTCTTCTTCAGCTGTGAACCTGCCAGTGTGTTTCAATAACAAAACAGCAAACCTAACCCAGCACTGCTCCTGGAGACCTGGCTCTGCTCCCTTCTTTACCGAGGGATTTGCCTCTTGGGGACAAGGAAAGGCACAATACCCAGTGTGCTCACAGGCTACACAAAATAAATGACAGCTGATGGTGGCTGAAGGACAAGCATCTCACTGCTAGTTTGAAAGCAATTAGCAAAAGACATTTGATTTCACTGACCGTCACTCAGCTGACTGCACGGCTCCGCAGTGCAGCCATCATTTAAGGCAGATGACTGTGGGTAGCTCGAGTGCTCACAGATGACAAGTCATACAGCAGGTCTGGAGAGAAACACCAGCCCCATACACAAGCTGCCATCCTCACACAGCAGAACATGCATTTAGTCTAGTTTCAACTCACCATCCCTGCGAGTACAGAGCCACCACTTTCAGAAGGGACCCAGCCGGGTAATTTAAATGTAATCAGCTCTAGGGAGGTATCACCCAAGTCTCCTGTTTATACTGTCATTTAAAAATAGCCAAACTGTACGGAAAACAAGCTTGTGCTTCTGACCTGGAACCGTCCACAGCCATGCCTCAGGCCCCACAGAACTGCAGCTTCTGCCCGTGCACAGAGAGCCACTTTAACGCGGGCACAGACACCAACAGTGCCCTGACAGTGGAACGGGCAAAGGGGTGAAAGTGTCAACATTAGGCAAAAAACAATAATGCTGAAAGAAAGAAACTGCCAGAAAGGAGACAACCAAGAAGACATCCAAGCTTGCAGTCAACTATTGCCAACAGGACAGAGAAAAATGCAATCCTGCAAAGTGGCCTCTGGAGCTGTTCAGCCTGCAGAAGAAAATGCTTCGGGGTGAGCTTCTAGCAGCCTTCCAGGGGCTCCAGGAAGGCTGGGGAGGGACTCTGGACAAGGGCAGGGAGTGACAGAACAAGGGGTGATGGCTTTAAACTGGAAGAGAGTAGATTTAGATTAGACATTAGGAACAAATTCTTTGGTGTGAGGGTGGTGAGACCCTGGCCCAGGCTGGCCAGAGAAGCTGTGGCTGCTCCTCCCTGGAAGTGTTCTCGGCCAGGCTGGATGAGGCTTTGAGCAACCTGGTCTAGTGGAAGGTGTCCCTGCTGCTGGCAGGGGGGTTGGGACTGGATGAGCTTTAAGGTCCCTTCCAACCCAACCCAGCCTGTGATTCTGTTGTCAGCAACCACCTGTTGTACACAAGCTGTCCTGGGAACCCCCCTCAAACACCCTGAAGGTGATCTGCCAGCGAAATGCACGGTACTCATCAGTACTGCTGAATCCAGAAGCCAAAGCAGAGATGGGCAGATCAGCAGCAGCCACCTCAAAAGAAGAGGTCACCAGATACGCTCACATGGGACTTAAGTCCAGCAGAATTTGGCTGTCTGGGGAGATCAGGACTGTGGAACAGAGGAGACAATGACTAGGTGCTCTCCAGCTGTTTCCATGTACAGAGGTATGGGGCAAGCCAACAACTCCAGCACAAACGGTCTCATCTACTCTGTCCACTTTTTGCTTGACAAGGGCACTTCCGAGCAAGGGAAGGGACAGCTTGGGAGCCTCTGTATAGAAGATATCATAGAATTATAGAATGGGTTGGGTTGGAAGGGACCCTCAAAGGTCATCTAGTCCAGTCCCCCTGCAGTGAGCAGGGACATCTTTAGTAGAGCAGGCTGCTCAGAGCCCCATCAAGCCTGACCTTGAATATCTCCAGGGCTGGGGCATCCACCACCTCTCTGGGCAACCTGTTCCAATGATCCACCACCCTCATATTGAATAACTTCTTCCTCATATCCAACCTAAATCGACCCTTTTCTAGTTTAAAACCATCACCCCTTGTCCCGTTGCTACATGCCCTTGTGAACAGTTCTTCCCCAGCTTTCTTACAGGCCCCTTCAGGTACTGGGAGGCCACTGGGAGGTCTCCCCAGAGCCTCCTCTTCTCCAGGCTGAACAGCCCCAACTCTCTCAGCCTGTCCTCACAGCAGAGCTGCTCCAGCTCTTTGATGATTTTTGTGGCCTCCTCTGGACCCGCTCCAACAGGTCCACGTCCTTCTTGTGCTGAGGGCTCCAAAAATGGACACAATATCCACAGGCATCTGTGAGTAACAGCAGCTCTGTAATCTGCCAGTTAGCTGTGGCCCCAAGAACCTACCCAGATAAGCAGCAGAACTCAGGGGAGTGTAGCTCAAATAACCCACATGGCCCATACACAGCTAGTGAAATTCAGGTGACGAATGAGCTCTGAACAGGAACAGCCGTACGGCGTGCCCTGGGGCACACGCTGCATTCCCAGGACAAGTTATTCCTGCCTTGTACCAATCAGCATCAAAAGCATCAGCACTTGTCCTGGAGTGGTACAGCTGTGAACCTGGACTTCCTTGAGGAACGAGGCTTTCTCCTAGGAACCTAGGAATGATGGGCTGCAAACTCATTCAGTTGTTCCAGAGTCGAGCACTGCTGCTTCTGCTGTGGCCAGACCAATGCTGCTTCACTGGCTGCAGGTGCCTGCGACAGCTCTCAGCATGGGTGGGACAGCTGACCTGCCATCTCCTCCAAGCACTCTGTTTTCCAGTTAAGAGTCCCTAATGGCCACCAGCCTCAAGCTACTACTTAATGCTCCACTGTGTGAACGTATTTCAGTTACTGGGCAATATCTTTAAAGGTAATTTTTTCCTCTAAGGACATGACAGAGTGCTGTAATCATATTTTGACTAGGAGACACACAAAGCAATCCTCAGCAAGCTGCCCTAGCAACCTATTTTATCTCAAGCTGTATATTAAAAATAATAAATAATTAATAGCTAAATAGAAAGACAAAAACTTCCTAGATGAGCCTTATGAAGAGTCCCTGGGTCACCAGTAGAACCACAGAGGCACCTTCCCAACATACAACAGCCCAGCTGATGTCAGTGAAGCCCAGGCAAGCTGAGCCTCCTTTCATTAGCCCTGAAAAGTCACCACATAGCCCTCCTCTCATGGCCGTTTGCTTGGTGGAAGCAATACTCATCTCCCCGCCCAGAGCTGTCAGGGTAGATGCTGCTGCAAGTCACTATTATTCTAGCCCCTGCAGTAAGTCTCTACATAAGATTAAATAGCACTAAGAACACCAGTACCAGCATGGCTGCAGCTCTGGCTGTGCACAGGGTCCCACCCAGCAGAATTCAGCTCGGCAGACCAACCCCAGAGGGACAGAAACAACACGTGCTGCCTTGCTCTGTGGCCAGCTGACAAGCTGCCTCCCTTCCACCAACACCAACCCTGGGCCCTTCTCTGGGAGCTTGGTGGATCTGCTGAAGCTGCATCCTGCAAGGCGTGGACCGACGCAATGCTCCAGCACAGACAGGAAGAGACAAGCGCTGTCCCGTAACATGGAGTGACAGAGATCGCTGCACAGGGCGGGAGGGAACGACTCCTGGTTTTCTAATGGCAACTGCTCAATTGATTCTCCACCACTGACTTAATAACTTAGGGTAAAGATTCACATGGGGGAAGCAAAGATGCCATTAAAATAGGTGTAGTTGCTAATTACATATCCCTTCAGTGCATCAGCTTGATGCTGCCAGACAGCAGCATTTCAGTAGCTGCACACAGACAGAAGGACCCCCATTTTGGGAAGGAGTAATACCATTGGGGCTCCCCAGAAATTGGAAGAGCTGCATCCTCAGGCAAGCAGAAAAGCTCTGAAGACGTATTCAAGACTGCTCAGTCCCCTGCTACCAGTCCCACCGGCAGTGGGAGACATGCTCTGCAGCCTCTGCCACCCCACAGTCCCCAGGTCTGAAGGATTCCAGTACAAATCGGTGTCACCTGCTCCATCAACTGCACTGCTGTAAATAGAGCATCACAGCACAGGGATTAACTTCAGCTGAAGGTATAGCACAGCAGTAATTACTTAATTGAGAGAGGAGTAAGACTATCTAACCTGCTGAACTTACTCCTCGACGTTGGGAGGAGATTCAGCACATAAGCTTTTTATTCCTTCTCCTGTAGAGCCTATTTATAGGTTTCTGATTTACATGGGAAAAGGGAGGCAAAACTGACATAGGTGAAAACCCCAAACTTCCCCCACAGCTTCAAGGAGTATCTGCCAACCCAAGATCACAGCACCCTCAACAGAAATGGAAGCCTCCCCCCTCCACACTCAGGCAGACTCACCTTAAAATCTGTGTTATTGATGTACTCAAACACCAGAGCAGGGGTCTTTGACTGCAAGAGAGAGAGAGAGTCATGGTTTAAAACACCCTCTTGAACTTTCTTTGCTCCAAGAGACCCGAGAAAGATTTTGTTTCTTGCCAACCCTCCCTGTGGAGAGCAGGCTAGGAACAGGACAGTGAGAGAAACGCAGCCCTGCTCCCGCAGCAGGCAGAGGCAAGGTCTGTGTGTGCCCCACGCAGCAAGCACCAACCTGACATTTTGGCCAGTGCTGTTCCTCTTCCTCCTCACACCACGGAGCAGAGACAGCACTGGGCAAGGCAAGAGGTGTCACCAGGGGCTAAGACCTTGCAGCCGATCGCAAGAGGAAGGCCAGCCAGGACTGCCAATGCGACAGCAGTGTCATTTCCTCCCCGTGGCTGCCAGCAGCCCGGGAGTCACAGACCTCAGCCAGCTGCGGGTCAGAGAAAACTTCCCGGGAATGGGGTAACTGTGACTGTGCAGACAGAGGATGTGACTTCTGGTCACTGGGCAGAACAACAGCCAGAAAGATGAAAAGTGCATAATATCCAACTGCCCTGGCAGACACCTCTGCTCCAGATGCCAGACAGAAGCTGGAAGGCTACAGGGCTCTGCTTTCTCACAGAACATCTGTAGGGCTACAAAGCTTCTCCCCCATCAGCCATGGGGGAGAAGGCTCACAGAAGACACAGAAGGGGTGTAAAAGAGTCCAGGGAACATGGAGAAGAACACAAGCCCACCCAAACCAGCCCACCTCAGCAGACCCTAACGAGCTGGACACCGCTTGCCCCTGGCTGGCAGGAAGGCACAGGCAGCCCCTAACCGCAGCCCAGAGCAGAAGCGGTGCAGCGGTGCCGGCACCGTGCCCGCGGCCGCTCGGGAGCCGAGCCCACCACACACCCCGCGACACACAGGCACCTACCACCGGATCCTTGACAGTGTCAATCAGATTAATGATGTTGGTGCCACCACGCAGATTCTCCAGAATCTTAACCTCGCGTTTTATCTTCTTTTTCTTCACTGGCTTAAATAGACAAAAGAAATGAGAAGTAAGAGTCCCTTCAGAAATTAACCTTCTGCCACCGATTTTGACTGGATCACATCACCTCCCCTCCTCCTCTCCCTGTTCCCACCCTCACAAGGGAACATTTTTAGCTTCAAAGAGACAGACACCTTGCAGGAGCTAGGATTTCCCTCTCATCAGGAGAAAAACCACTCCAGACAAACATGCTGTGACGCCAGTAACTGTGGTTAAGAGTGCCTTGGACTGCTATGTGGAAATCTCAGCACGCTCATTCTGTGTTACACATTTAGAGCCACAGAACAAGCATGGCAGCCCTCACAGCTCAGCCTTTGTTTATCAGCACAAACCAGATTTTTACTCCTTAATCTCAACCCATTTCCCAACAAGTACTTTAATCCAATGAAATGATGACCTGAGATTCTCCAACACCAAGATTTCTACTAAGCTCAGACACTGCTACACCCAACTACGTGCAGGCATCTTTTGCAACCACCCCAAAAGCACAGATCCAGCCACACAGAATATGCCATCACATCCGTATACCATCATTATTTTTGAAGCCTAGAGAAATTTTAAACAGTTTCTGACTCTTTCCTGAATCTGCACAGTCCCAGGAACTCCCTTTGCAAAGTAAACTTTCCTCTGGTCATCACCCTGCAGAGTGACAAAGAACAGCTGCTCCCGGGGCAGGGGCTTGGGGGCTGGCTTGGCTTTTACAGTCTGCTGATCCAGCGGTTCACTTCAGTGCAAAGGAATGATGTTTCTGTAACTTATCTGCTCCCAGGACAACCCTAGCTCTGTGCCTGCTTGAAAGAAAAGGCATCTTAGAGCAGCTAAGAGGTGAGACTTCTTTAAGGAGTCTTGGCTAGTGACCAGTGTGGGCATCACTGGCTGCAAGTCACCGAGTTCAGCAGCCTTTCATTGCAGAGCTGGCCCATCCCCTCCTGCACACCGGTACCGCTGCAGAGAGCTGCAGGGAGTGGTGAAACCCCTGCCCTATCTCTGAGCAATGCTGATGAAAACACTCTTCTCCAGACATTAAGTTTTCTAAAACATCCACCATCCAGTCCAGAGTCTGGTGTGTGAGGAAAGGAGTATGGAGGAATGGCAAAGAGGTACCAGGAAACTTACTGTGACCCTTACCAAAGGGACACACATTTTCAGGTGTCTGCACGAAGGACAAGGAGCCACGAGAGCTCAAGAGTTCATGCTCACCACCTCGCCTCTGCCGCAGCCTCCCACTTCGATGATGGCTGCAGAGTGCCAATGGGGCAACTCACAGCCCCCTTTAAGGTGAATCCAAGGCAATTCCTGGTCTCAGACCCCTTACAGCAATGTAAAAGCAGACAGGAGAAGGAACAAAAGTTTTTTACATAGTGGGAAAATGTGGCATTTACACAAGTGAGAAAATACATTGTCTTTCTAGGCTCTTCAGGTGGCTGAAACCTTCAGGTTCAAATCCTGCCCTTCTCCTCTCCCAGTTCAAAAGGCAGAAGACTTCCAAGCCAAAAGATGAGAGCCTCAGCCCCAAGCAAAGTGCCAAAAAACCACTGATGCCAGCACAGGGAGCGTCTGCACCTCATAAAGCCACTGTGGAAAACAGCAACGAGGCCACTGCAGCTGTCAGCGAGAGCTGGAGTGACACGGGGCAGGGCTCGCTGGGGCAGGGGCCACCAGCATCCCCGGTGCAGCACCCAGACACAGCTGGAGCCAGTGGGACATGGGACAGACAGGGAGAAGCAGCCAGAGCACAGCGAGAGAAATCAGAAGTGAGGGCTGCATTTCTGACCCTGAGAGGGAGATGCTTTGTTAGGGACTGATTTAATCCACGTCAGCACGGGCACGGACACCACCCCTGCATCGCCCGCACGCACCGATCGTACCAGAAGGCCAAGATGGAATTAGAGGATGTAACTCAGTTACGCTGCTCGTCCAGCAACGCAGATGCACACACAAACCGTTCTGCAGAGCACTTCAAAGGGGAAGCTGAGCCACAGCTGTCCTGAAGCGCTTGCTGAACAGCCTGGCTCCCAACAGACAAGCACCACAGCCTCTCTGCTGTGGCACCTGCACCTGACCAGAAGCTGAAACTGCGCCTGAACACAGCCAAGAGGCCCGAAAAGCCCACTCTGAAATACCTTTGCTTTTGTACTGTAGTTATTTCAGTGGCCTTTTGCATCAGCTAGGTAGGGGAGGATATCCTTCCAAGACTTCCATTTCTCCTTCCCTAGCAGCCACCATGCCCACTGGAGCAGATGTTGTCTTCCAGTCACTTCCACGTTTCCACCTTTTTCAGGATGGGAAAGCGATGCCCTGAGTGATCTCCATGAGAAATCTACCCCCACTCACTCATTAAAAGACACAAGCAGACAGAACCAGCAACTTCTGGAAAAAAGGAAGAATGTTGGTCTCTTTTCAATGAAATGCCTGCAGATAATGGCCAACAGCATCACACCACCAAGGGAAGGCACTCCAGCAAACGCTGTCTCACCAAGAGGGAGAGCTAAAAGCCGCTCGCTCGCTGTTTGCACGTTTTCCTTCTAAGCTGCAGTAGCACAGTGCTCGGGCCAGGCTGTCCACACACGGCTGCAGCACCTCCACATCAGCTGTGAGCAGGGGCAAGGGCCCTGCAAACCTCTGGGCAGGCTGGGGGTACGGGAAGCCCTGCTCATTGCAGGGCTCTCAGCGGTGAACTGTCAGAGCACTCTCCCTGCCTGCAGCCAGGGATCAGGACAGGGTTTTCCACCACTAGGTAAAGAGGGATGAGGTGGGGAGAAATGCCACAGGCCAAAGCAATGCCGTCTTAAGAGGAAAAGCTATTGCCTGGAAGTTTCTTCAGAAAGCAATGCAGGGGAACAGAAGATTTCCCCATTTCAGATTTGCAGGAGAAAAGAGTGGTGATGGCCCCCACCCCACACACCCTTCACCTTACCAGCCAATACATCATCTCCTACCCTGGCGCTGTCCCGTGCCATCGCTCCAGCCACAACTGCAAATGCCACCTACTACCCAAGAGCACACCACTGGGGCTCAGTTTTTGCCCAGTAACCGACTCCAAGCCCAGGCTCTTGCATGGGGCAAGTCACACACCTTGGTGCAAACCGCTCCAGCACAGCCAGTACTGCACTGGAGCAGTCACAGCCACAGAAACCCTGCTGACTCCCCTGCTGTCCTCAGACCCCAGTACTGCTGCAACCACAGGCAGTCAGCAGCACATCCTCCAAGCACCAGGATTAAGTCTGGGTTGCTACAACTGTCTCTCAGAGTCACCCGATCTGTCTCTCCAAGGATGTTGACTCCAAACACACATGGATTAAATGTGAACTAACTTAAGCTATTATGGCCTCCAGCCATCTGCCTCTCCCAGCAGGGAGAGCTTCTAAAACACCAGCCCTTGCAGCCACAGTATTTTAACAGTACTCCTACAAGGGTATTTTATTAAACCAGGCTATGAGCGAGCAGCAGCATTTCAGGTTGTGTTTCCTACACAGCTCAGTCCCCCTCCCCTGGGAGGGGTATTCCCAGCAGAGAACGGAGCAGGCACCTACACAGAATTAACTGCTCTTGAGTTTGATCCTCCTGTTTGCAAGGCAACAGTTTATACAGGTGCAGACTCCAACTCCATCTGCTCTCACAGCAGAGGCATTTCAAAGCTTTCCTCCATGCTGGGATTCTCCAGTGACCAGTATGACTCAAACCCTCACTGCAGCCTTTCCCTCCGAGACAGGCTCTGAGAGTCCCTCTGCTCTATGGAAACACCTATTTCCACAAAATCTGTAAAAACTTGTCAGCTTGGAGACTTCTGTCATATTTGGTTGAAATTGGCCAACCAGTGCAAAAACTACTAGGAGAGAGAAGGGGGAGACAGGCTGACAGACAGCAGGATTGCATAAGGCTCGTTTCCATAGGAAACCAGGCTAAAAGACATGTCTCACTTTAACCGTGTCTACACTGGGCGGGGTTCTACGCTGGGAGGGGTTTAATTACCTCAACTGCAGCAGTACCCTCAGAACAACATGACTGTCTAGCACAAGCCAGTTTTTGAGTTGCCCAGGAAATTGCTTCCTTCCTCAGGAAAACTGGAAGTGAGGTGGCTGGAGATGGTAGAGACAAAACACACAGCTCACGGCTCTACACCACGCTGAGTCCCCAGAGCAGAGGGCCAAGGTGAGCTTCAGCCGCAGGAGGATGGTCTCTGATGGACCCTGCAGCTCCCACTCAACTGTCCCCAGCCAGCCACCCTTTGCTGCAGGTTTCCCACCCTATGAGCCAAAAGGATCCCATGAGGGTGCTTCAATCCACTTGAAAGTCAGGCAGAAGAGGCAGCAACAGCAGCCAGCATGATCCCAACTGCCTTTGCCCAAAGACTGGGGAGCACCACACGATGCCACCCCTCTGCAGAGCTGAGAAATGGCACGGGATGAGGAGTTGCTTTGCAAGAACAAGAACAAGATACCAGATCCTGGGCCATCTTCTGTGAGATCATGTAAACTTGTAAGCAGGGAAGGAGTCCAGCCACAAGAATTAACATTGTTTGCTAAAATAAACTTTTAAATGCAAGGCTGTAACGGTCACTTCCTGTCTCGAACGAATAAATGGCTGCCTGGTTAATCATCTTTTTTGCCTGGTTTCTAAAGCAAAGGGAGTGCACTCTTCTGTCAGATGCTTCAGTTCCAGCCTTCCCCAACAACCTGGGACCCATTGCTTGAATTCAAGCAAGGACAGAAAATAAAGTTTTTATCCAAACTTCTCTGCACATTTCCACACTGAGAAAGAAAAGTAGTGGCCACGGAGGCATGGGAAGTACGAGTTAAATCCAAAGTGCAAAAACATTTTACATTGGACAAAAGCAAGCAGCATACACACGCTGCCAGCTGAGGAGCACATGTGCTGCTCTGGAGGAGTTACAGAAGGCGCTGGGTTTTGCCCAGCAGCTGCTCTGGAAAAGAACTGGGGTTATCCCAGCAGGGGAGAAGGTTTACCAGTCAGAAAATACAAATCCTCAAGAAACTAAACTCATTTATTCCACCATCCAGTAAAGAAAAAGGTCTGTTCTTTGCTTACCAAACCCTAATAGCCCATCAACACCATGATGCTTCCAGTGAACCAGCAGGGAGGTCTCAACACAGTAACATCCAGGACCAGCCTCCTTATGACAGACTTTAAACATGCAAAAGCTGGCCCTAGAAGCTCGTTCATCTCTAGCAAGTACATTCGAAAGGATCACAATGATCAGCCTATAAAGCCTGACGCCAATTGCTTAACAGGAAAACCGGCTTCAGAGCAGCAGTGCTTGTTTTGCCAGACATCAGCTGGGAAACCAAATAATCACATTCAAAAGAGCTACAAAATCAAGGAGCCCACTTGTGTCTGTTGGTTGTTGGCATCTTACAACTTCCATGATAGGAATTCAAACTTTGCCAAACTGCTCTTGACTTTTAGAAAACAGGGGGAAAAAAAAAAACACCTCCCCTGAAACTAGCAAAGCACTTTTGCTTTTTTATTGAAGTTCAGTAGAATATACCAGCACGCATTTTGAAAGCAGTGCTGTTCTTTCCTTCAGAACGCCTTTCCTCCTCTCATAGTGCATCCCAAAACAGCCTCCCTGGGTCTTCAGGACTGCCCATGGTTCATCAAGACTTCTGCAGTCAACTAGAAGGGAGAGGCAGAAGGACCAAGCCCCGATCCCTACCACCATTACAGGGGACAGGAATCATTCATTCAGGCTCTGCCCTAGGGCACTGTGAGCAGCCACAGTGCTGCCACTCACCCTGCTCCTCACAGGAGCTGCAGTTTCACAGCTCACTGCGTCCTTGGTGCTAGAACACCACCGCCACAAGAGTTATCCACAGCATCTCCAGGCCTCTGCGAGACAGCGGGCAGCACCATCTCAGTTAGCTCAGCTCCAAACAAGGCAGGACTCCAAGCTCTGTTGGCAACTGGTGTCTAAGAGATGTGTGCCCGGCTCTCTTGCAAAAGGGCTCATTTCCAGACTGCCAGAGGAGGAAGTGGGCCAGGGAGAGACGACTCAGTGCATGCAAACGCAGGAGAAGCAAGAGGCACAGATAGCTACCAGGAGCAGGCATTGAATGGCTTTGGTGCAAGGTCACTGATGCAATCAACAACTCCAGCCCGAGGAACCAACGCAATCCAATCCTATTTCCCTGTGCAATCCCTTCTGCACACCAGCACGGGAGTCATTCCAGCCCCCATCTAGAAGATGCTGATGTACGTGGGCCCTAAAGCTTTTAGAGATGGAAGCAAATCTACCAGGGCCACGAGGTGACCTCCTCCAAATGGTATCTAGCTAGTAGTGACAGTTTGAGTTGGACGCTGGAAGGACCTCACAGCAGTGCCTGGTATGAGCAGCCGCTCTGGAGGGCTCACACAGCCCAAAAGGGGGAACAGGGAAAAACCAAAGCCAAACAAACAAGAATGCACTTGTGAAACCACGTACAGGGTTGAAAGTTCCAGTTCATGGACTCAGCACAGAGGGACAAAAGCCACCAAAGGAGAAAGGGACTATTTCATCACTGCTGCAGAACCTCCATTTCACTGGTCCCTCTCCTTGTAACTGCATTCTTCACCTAACCCCTGCCTGCACGTTGTGCCTGTGCAGATAGTAACCACACAAGGAGACAAAACAGCCTCTGTATGTGATGGGTTCAATGCTTCACAGGCAAGCAGAGCGGACATGGACACGTGTGCATCAGGAGAGCAGCAGGACTCCTGCACAGGACTGAAAGTAGGGATGTTGTAGTCTCCATCTTAAGCAGACCCTCAGATCACAGCATGGTGGGGTTGCAAGGGGCCTCTGGAGATCATCCAGTCCAACCCCTCTGCCAAAGCCAGTTCACCTCGAGCAGGTTACACAGGACGGCATCCAGGTGGGTTTGAACATCTCCAGAGAAGGAGACTCCACATCCTCTCTGGGCAGCCTGGCCCAGGGCTCCGGCACCTTCACGGTGAAGAAGTTTCTCCTCATGTTTAAGCAGAGCCTCCTGTGTTCCAGCTTGTGCCCGTTGCCCCTTGTCCTGTCAGTGGCCACCACTGAGAAGAGTCTGGCCCCATCCTCTTGACACCCACCCTTTAGATATTGATAAACATTGATAAGTTCCCCTCTCAGTCTTCTCTTCTCCAGGCTGAGCAGTCCCAGCTCTCTCAGTCTTTCCTCATCAGAAAGATGCTCCAGCCTCTTCATCATCTTTGTGGCCTCCGCTGGACTCTCTCCAGCAGTTCCCTGTCCTTCTTGAACTGGGGAGCCCAGAACTGGACACAATATTCCAGATGTGGCCTCACCAGAGCAGAGTAGAGGGGCAGAAGAACCTCCCTCGACCTACTGGTCACACTCTCGATGCCCCCCAGGAGACCATTGGCCTTCTTGGCCACAAGGGCCCATTGCTGGCTCATGGTCAACTGGTCACCCCCCAGCGCTCCCACATCCTTCTCTGCAGGCTGGTACTGGTGGACTGGGCTGTGAAGGACGCTACCATACATCTGAAGCTCACCAGCAGCCAGAACTGCAGGTAACATTTAACTGGAGCATTCTTCTTGCAAAGAATCACCCCCAAAAGTCAGAAGCGATGTCAGAAGTTTATCTCTGGCTTTTAGAGTGGCAACTTGCAATCCTGTTCACGTGCCCAAGGAACACTGATACCCCAGAATGGAGGATTCACTTTGAAGGCACACAAGGAGCCTGGCAGACACTTTGGAGCTGCATTAGCAGAAAAGTGAAATGAGAAACTCACCAGAGACAGCACAAAGGTTGCAGACTGACCTCAGCAGTCCACCAAAAATCTAAATCTGTGTGGTTAGATATGAAGGAGCAGAGCTGTGCTTTAGATACCTGCCTTGGATGTAGACGATCCATGACTCACTGGAAACAAAGACGGCTTAAACCTCCTTTGTACGTGCCAGGGAATGCCAGGGCTCATCCTGGGAGTCAAACCGTAGCATCCAATTTAAGCAAGACACAAAAGCACCTACAGGACATGTTCATACATTCCCTTTTCCTGGCTTGGCCCTCCCCTCAGTGTGCAGAAAGCATGTCCCCAGCTGTCCCGAGGCCAGCCAGACCAAAAAGCCCATAAGAGCCTCCCACACCAGCTGGGGGCTGCAGGAGCACAGCCGCTGGCTACCGCCGTGCCCTGCTACCTGTGAGGGGCAGGAAGGGCCGTACAGCGCGGGGTCCTCCACGCCCTGCCAAGGTGACTTCAGCCTCACGGCTTTTTCTGCCGAACCTTTGCTTTCTGAACAAGTCAGAGAGATGGGGAGCTGCCCCCTGCCTCCTCCTCAAGACAAGAGCTTTTGGAGGACGCCTGGCAGGCGGTGTCTGCGCCGCAAACCAGGGCTCCTGCCTCACTGTTTTGCAGACACTGTCCTACCAGGCACATGCTGATATCTTGCTGCAGTGGGGTAAGAAGCAACCTGCTTGCTTGGTTTGCGTTTTTTAAAATGACCTGCAGTATTTTCCTGGAAAAAGTTACATTAAGAGCATTGTAACTGCAGAGAAAGGCACTTCGCCCAGGCAATGGTAATGTTGTAGTCATCTGTATAACCTTAATTCTGCTCCTTTGCTGACACGTTGTGACCACAACTACTGGAACGAGCACATCCCGTTTTCGTGCAGGATTATGCCCTGTCTCCACTTGGGGTAGCAGTGAAAGGCAATGCTGGGTACTGGCCAAGGAAATGGGGCATCTTGCTTCATGCAAGACCAAATGGCCTGGAGCACTGTGATACCAATCAGAGCCATTAGCTCACTGGCCTTGTCCAATGCTGAAGTCTTCATAGGGCACTTAAACAAACAAGGCAAGTGGCTGACAGAAGAGGAAGAGCAGTCATCTCCTTCATGCAGCACTAGAGGAGGACCTATGCTCTAGTCTCAGCTTTGTTGAGGCTAAGGGACTTGCCCAAAGTCACACAGGAAATCTCTGTGGCTCAGTTCTGCACCAGAAAAAGGGTGATAAAATTTCCTGAGGTCTCTGGAGGAGGGTACAAGATGTTCAGGTAGCACAATGCCAAAGAAGGGGAGAAAAAGAGGCAGGGGAAATACTTGCTACATGCTAACTTGAGCTCAGTTAGGATAAGCTGCTTCAAGGAGCAAGGCTGGGAAGAGACACCTGTCACCTCCCATGAGGTGCAGATATGAAAACAGTGACTCTAGATAAAAATCACTCTAACACAGCACAAACTGTCCTCTCAAAAGACCTCAAAGAGAGAGCAGCAACTGTGCTAAGCAGATGCATCCATTGCCTGGCAACAGTCTTCTCCTTTGTCCCACCCCTAGAGCCACACAAAAACCTGAAGTCTTTTGGTTGCATTTCCCACCTCACAGGATCCAGCCTGAATTAGGAGGAGCAGAGAAAGCCAGCCTCTTTGCTAAGGCTCCACTGCAGATACATGTGATTACATTTGCAATTAAGTCTGAGTCTATCTACAGGAAACCAGAAGCACTTTCCACAGATGACAGCGATGTTATTGCCACACTTCACAGGTTCTCAGAACTAACACAACACAGTGCTCTGAAACTCACTTTTCACTGACCAACTTTCCACTGAGAAAAAAGTTCATCTGGACTTTCTGCTTTTCCTTGCTCTCTTGCAGGAATGCTGTCTGCATGTTAATGCAAGTGGGGGGAGCCAGGGGAACTGGTGGCAATACCATCCGCTTCAAATCTGGGACAATCCAGTCCCCTGTTCACAGGGCATTAAGGCAACACATTCAGGCCTCGAGGAGAAGGAGCACCCAGCCACCCTCAGATGACTCTTGCCAGCTGACTCACAGTCCAATGCTGAAAGGCTCTCCAGACATGACAGTTCTGCTGCCACAGGGAGAGGAGTATTGCTCCAGGGGAGGCTCTTTAAGCTGGGAATAGGCAAGAAGAAACTTTCCCTGCAGTTTCTTCTTAGCCTTATGGTACCTTTCTATGTGGGACAAGACCTAAGGTCTCAACAAACCACAGCAGCCCTGAAGAGCCTATCAGGGGCTCCAGAGCAGCACGCAGAAGTGCACAGTTTCCCCATCTTGCCATACAACCCAGCTCCGCACTGGCTGCCTTTGACTGTTCCCTCATAGCAAAAAATCCCGCCTCCCACTACTTAAAAAAACAAAACTACATAAAGCATCCGAAGGGAGAGGAAGCCCAAACACCATGCCAGAGAAACTCAGCTTGGAGAAGACATGTGAGCCTCTACCCTGCCACCAGGCTCAGCCACAGGGGCTCTCCTGGCCACCACGCTGGCCACAGCCACAGCAGAGGTGTGCGCACCTCCTCCGAGCCAGGCAGGAGATCGCCCTTGCCTGGGAGCCCTGACCAGACAGACTGTGAAAAGTTCTCTGGGAAGCCAAGGCAGATCCCAAGGAAGCAGACACTGAGAGCAAGTAAGGATCTCGGCAATGACACAGTGAGACAGCGAGCCACACTACTGTAGAGAAACTAGCACAGCCTGAGGGCTCCAGCCCTGCAGAGAGATCCGGGTCCTGGGGAGCTGCTGGCCTTAGTGGCTGCAAGGGCAGGTTAAGCTCAGACTCCCTTCCCGCTGCAGATCAACGTGTGCCCAAATTCCTACAACATCCATGGTCAGACACCGGCTCCCATACGCGCTGGGGGAACAACTGACAAGTGCTGATGGTCCAACAAGTGACAGCCACAAGTGTCACGCAAGCCCAGACCAAAAGCACCTCAACTCTAATCTTTCATTTCTGTTTTTTTAACACCCCTCTTTAGCTCCAGATCACCAGTACAGACTGCTGCTAGGACAGTTCCCACAGCTCACTATGAGCATGCTGCTCCAGCGCCAAACACAGTCACCCCTGCGTTCAGCCATCCCAAACTACACCCTGCTACCGCTGCACGAAGGTCCCCACAGCCTGACCCCAACCAGGGCCAACACACCAGAACACATGTCACCGATGCTGCCAAACTTCAGATGGCCTCCTTCAGTCTCCTTAAGTTTCTGTGATGTTTTTGGCTGGCCTGCCTCTGGTGAAGTTTTTTTTCTGTGTAGGATCTTCTAAAGGACTGAATATAAATTTTTTTCCGCTTTTTTGACTGCTGAGCATCCCACAGCCCGGCTCTGAAAAGGCCACGTGCCAGCTGCCCAGATGTTAACAGAAGGATTCCCCCTCCAGACTTCACATTCCTGTTGACATGGCAGTCCCTGGGCTGTTTTAGACAGGCACTGCCAGATACAGTTTACCAAACGCAGGCAGCACATGCAGTGCTGTTCAAACATCAGGACTCGCAGTTCTCCTCCTCCAGAGTTCCCAGTCCAGAGCTGTGCTGGACAGGAGACATGAAAACATTGCTACAGCACACGCGACACCAAATCCATTTCCAAACCCGCTGTCCCAATGTCCCTAACGACAACACAAGAGTTTTAGGGTGAAGGAGGAGATCCAACAGTCCTTTGGCCCTTCAACCCAGCTCCTCGCACCCTCGCTTCCAGCCACCGCAAGCCCCTGCACCATCAACGGGACACTCACCTTGAGGATCTTCACGACGACCCTCTCGTTGTTGGTGATGTTGATAGCCTCAAACACCTCGCTGTACTTCCCTCGCCCGAGCTTGCGAACCAGCTGGTAGTCGTCCTGATTGCTGCGGGCACCGAGGGGAGAGAAGAGGGGGAGAAGGCGGGGAAGAGAATAACTGACAGGGCAGCAGGCGGGGGGGACCGCCCGCAACCCCCCGGGGACACCCCAGAACGGAGGGGGCGGCAGGGAACGCTCCCGGTGGGCAGAGGCCCACAGGAGGGTGCGGGGCCGGGGAGTGGGGGAAGGGAGTCCCCGCGGGGCGCTTTACCCCCAGCTCGGGACGTGTGCCTCGTAGTCCCAGTACTCGCGGCTCCTCAGGCTGTTCACCTCGGCGTACACCCGCGCCCGGCTGCCGGCGGCCGGGCCGGGCATGGCGGCGCCGGGCGGCGGCTGCAGGAGGAGGAGGAGGGCGCGGGGCCGGCGCGAGGGGCCGGCGAGGCGGGGCGCGGCGCGCAGGAGGGCGGCGGCGGGCGGCGGCAGGGCCGGGCCGGAGAGGAGCGGGGCCGGCCCGGGGACGGCGGGCGCGGAGCCCGCGCGGAGCGTGCCGAGGCCCGGGCCCGGTGCCGGCGGCGGCTGCAGCCTGGGCCGGCCCCGAGCGCCGCGCAGCCAACCCGGAAAAGGCGCCGCCGCGCGAGGCGCCCGCCCGCCGCCGTCCGCCACACAGCACCCCCTGGAGGAGCGGAGGTCCGACCCCTCGGCGCCCGCGCGGTGGGCGGCTGCCGTCACGAGGCGTCACGTCGCGCCCCGCCCCCCTCGCAGCCATGGCGACCGTCACGCACCGGTCAGGTCCCCGTTACACCGCCTCGTGCTACCCAGCCCGTCGCCGTCCTTCACCCCTTCAGCCTCCCCGCGTCCCCATCACGGCTCCGTCACCCCCTGTCGCCCTCGTCACCCTTTCACACCCCATCGCAAACCTTGGCACCTCTGCCGCGCCTGCCACCCTCACCCCCATCAGCACCCACCACAGCCCCTGTCACAGCCCTTCATTACCCCCTGCCACCCATCACCTCTTGTCACCCCCAGGGAGTGACCTGGGATGTTCTCTGGAGGGGTTTCACAGACCCACAGGCTGGCTGAGGCGAGGCACCACCAGAGGTCACCTGGTCCAACCCCCCGGCTCCAGCAGGGCCACCCAGAGCCGCTTGCCCAGGACCGTGTCTAGACATCTTCTAAAGACCTCCATGGATGGAGACTCCACAGCCTCCCTGGGCAGCCTGTGCCAGTGCTTGGTCACCCTCACAGTGAAAAAGTCCCTTTTGATGTTCAGAGAGAACCTCCTGGGTTTCAGTTTGTGCCCATGGCCTCTGGTCCTGGCGCTGGGCACCACTGAGGAGAGCCTGGCTCCCTCTCCTTTGCACCCTCCCTCCAGTCCCTCATTTGTCTTTGCGGCCTTGCACTGGGCTCTCCCTTGTACGTCACTGTCTATCCCGTACTGAGGAGCCCAGCAGTGGACACAGCACTGCAGGGGTGGCCCCACCATTGTTGAGCAGAGGGGAAGCACACCCTCCCTCCACCTCCTGACAATACTTTGCCTAACGCAGTTCAGGACACCATTAGTCTTCTTTGTGGCTTATGTTCAGCTTAGTGTCCACCAAGACCCTCAGGTCCCTTTCAGCCAGGCTGCTTCCCAGCTGGGTGGCCCCCAGTGCCTGGGGTTGTTCCTCCCCAAGGGTGAAACTCTGCACATCTCCTTGTTCAGGAGAACTTCAGGAGGTTCATGTCAGCCCATTTCTCCAACCTGTCCAGGTCCCTCTGGATAGTGGCATGACCTTCTGGAGTATCAGCCACTCCTCTCAGTTTGGTGTCATCTGCCAACCTGCTGAGGGTGTGCCCCGCCCCATCATCCAGATCATTAATGAAGATGATTGGACTGGCATTGCTTTATCTAATGCAGAGCCCAGGCCAGGACACAAGTCACCTTCTTTGCAGCAAGGGCACGTTGCTGGCTCATGTTCAGCTCAGGTCCTTTTCAGAAAAGCTGCTTCCCAACAGGGCTGGACCCAGTATTGACCCCTGAGACACACCACTAGTGACTGGCCTCCAACCAGACATCGTGCCACTAATCACCACCCTCTGGGACCGTTTTCAGCCCACCTCACACCCTCACCTCCTGGTGCCCGGTGAGTCCCAGTGGAGTTGCCAACTCCAGCTATTCCTCAAGCCCATGCTGGCTGGGTGCAGCCAGGTCTCAGCACCACGCACCAGCACAGAGGTGACAGAGCAGAGCTCGGGACACAGGTTGCTTGGTCTCACCCTGGTGCTGCTCCTGGCTGGCCTCCAAATATCAGCTTAGGCTTGGCTGAAAATTAGACTTGGCTCCAGGCCATTTCATGCTGGCTGCTGAGGAGCCTTTCCAACCATCAGGTCACAGGGCCACCACTGTCCTTTTCTGTAGGCATGCACTTTCAAGCCGAAACCAAGCTGAGGTTGGAGCCTTCAAACTGTGAGTAGATTCTGCACTTCTTGGTGTTGCTATTAACGGGAAAAGCAGCACTTGGTAACCAGAGGTAACCAAAGAGCACTTGGTAACCATGAGCCTTAGGCTGTTCTCCCTGATGGAAGTACATTTTCTTTTCCTTTGGGTGCTTAGAAAGGAAAAGGACCCACAGGGTCCTCAAAGTCACAGGGCTGAAGCTCACGGTGAGTCCTGGGCTTTGAGGAAACCTAAGTAAAGTCTCCCTGGAAAGACAAGTACCTGGAGTCAACTGTGCACAGCAAAACCCAGAGAGCTTTCCAGGTACCTGAGACTGAGCGATGAGAAAATACAATAAGACTTTATTATTTTATACTTTGGGTCCTGACCAAGCGCAGTCCAGGTGAGAGTTTCACAGGATCTTTGGAAAACAAGGAGGATGCGTTCAAAACGCTCGCTCTCCCTGGACACATGGTACTGGAGAGAAAAGGCAAGCTCAACACCCACTCCTGCTAAACTTGTCTTAGCAAAGCAAAAGGCACATCAGCTGTCTGTGGGGAAGTCTGCCACCTCCAGAGGCCAGCTTAGTGGCCTCTTCTACTAGGACTGCAGAGTGAAGATGGACATCCTAGGACCCAGAGGAGATGCAGAAATGCATAAGTAAAGCAGTCAGCCTTTGCATAAACACACAGAATCACAGAATTGCAGAGGGTGGAAAAGACCTTTAAGATCATCAAGTCCAACCATAAACCCAACACTACCAATTCCACCTCTAAAACATATCCTTGAGCACCTTGTCTGCCCGTCTGTTAAATCCCACCAGGGATGGGCACTCCACCACCTCCCTGGGCAGCCTGTGCCAATGCCTGACTGCCCTTTGGGGGAAGAAATTCTTCCTCACATCCAACCTAAACCTCCCCTGGCAAAACTTGAGGCCATTCCCTCTTGTCCTGTCCCTTTCTCCTTGGTTGAGCAGACCCACCCCCACCTCTCTGCACCCTCCTTGCAGGGACTTGGACAGGGCCAGAAGGTCTCCCTTCAGCCTCCTTTTCTCCAGGCTCAACACCCCCAGTTCCCTCAGCCAGGAACTCAGCACACTTGTGCTCCAGACCCTTCCCCAGCTCCGTTGCCCTTCTCTGGACACGCTCCAGCACCTCCAGGTCCTTCTTGGAGTCAGGGGCCCAACACTGAACCCAGCACTCGAGCTGTGGCCTCACCAGTGCCCAGTGCAGGGGAAGGGTCACTTCCCTGGTCCTGTAGGCCACACAACCAGAGTTATGACAGCACAGGGCGTTGAGTCACAGGCTTTGAGGCACAGTCCTGCTGTCACACCAGCACGTGCATACGGCTTTTTTGCAGAGCAAGGCGGCCAGAGCTGCATCGCTGCACAGCTGAGAGGTTCATCTCTCCCCATCAGTTCTGCACAGGACCAGGGTAAAATCCTGCGTTAAAAGGGAGATCTGCATTCCACAGGGTGTTACTGTTTGGGCATAGGTGCTCAGACATCGAACTGGCTAAAATTTTTCTGCAGAATTGTTTTCCTGGGGGAATACGCTGCGTTGTCAGCAGTTTCATCACCAGTGACATCTTCCTCGGTGCTTTCCAGTGGGACACAGGCAGGCCACCGAGCCAGCTCGCCAGGCTGATTTCTGGCAGGAGAGGCAGCTGATGGGCTGCCAGCTCCTTCAGCCCACACCTCGGCTGCCTGGCTGCAGGAACCAGGGCTGCCTGCTGGTGTCTGATCCTGCCTGGTGCTTCCCACAGCAAAAAGTCCTCTTGGCAGTTACAGGGAAGTTTGCCAAGCTTTACTGACTTCCTCTGAAATGCTAGTGAGCTGGTTTTATTATTACTATTTTCAAATCTGGCCAGAAAGGTCCAACTGTTTCTCAGGGCAAAGTCTGGGAAAATACGGTTCTGGCCATTAAAAACTGGAGATCTTGTCCTGAAGGTACATCAGAGCATTTGGGAAGCGACAAATCCTCTGCCAGAGATGTGCCGAGTCTCCTGCTGGCCTCTGAAAGGCTTTGTGCAGCCAGAGAGGGCTATAAACTTCTTAAAACCTGAACCCCACATTCCTGCAGCTGCAAAAAACTGCGGCACAACATTACTGGACCCTCCAGACATGCCAGCCCTGCCCACAGTTTGGTGTTATAATTATCTCTGTGGTCTTAATCAGCCAGCTCACACAAGCACTGCTGTTAACACAGGTTTTAATGCATGACCCTGTGTTAAGCTTTTTCATGGGATCCCCCTCTGACCCTGCATGCAAAGAAGACCTCCAGGCTCTGTCACATATGTCCTGTCCCCTCCTTCACATCTGAAAACACTTGATTTCTGGCAGCAAGTTCTGTATGTGATGAAGATCCTGCAATGAGGGGTGTTCTCCCCTGCACCCAATGAAGCTGGGAAACGTGGTTCCTCTCATGGATCAGATACAGTTATGACTCAAGATCCATTTTGAAGATGAGTTTTGACATGTTCTGTCCAGAAACAGGACCAGGGCATTGATTTTTCTCCTGTTTATATAATTAGGTTGACTTGCACCCCTCATCCTAGAGAGGCTGTGGAGATGCATCACTGGCCACATCATCAACTTTTTATGGAGAGATCCACAGTTAAACAGACTTTCCACCCACTGCCGTTGGTCCTGAGCATCGAGCCCAGGGAAGTCAGAGCACATCGCTGTGTGTTGGGTTTGTGCGTGGAAGGGGTCGTTTTTGGTAGTGGGAGAAGGGGCCACCGTGTGATAAGCTTTGAAAGCTCCCCTGGCTCCAAAGTGTACCCCCCAGCCCAGGCTGAGCCAATTAGCAATGAAATGCCTCTGCAAATCCATATGTGTGAGAGGAAGGACGGGCTTGAAAAGAAGAAGGTGGAGAGAACCTGGAGGAGAGGTCATTGACCTGAACAAAAGAACCATCAGCCAAAACCAAGAGAGAGCTTCAGTGCAAGGAGCGGGAGGCCAGAGAACCTCAGACACCCAGTTCAACCCCATGGAGTAGGAGAAGGCAAAGGTGGTCCCTGCAGTCCATGGAGGTTCAACGGCAGAGCAGAGACCCACGTGCAGGCCACGGAGGACCCCGTGCTGGAGCAGAAAGCTGGGCCCGAGGGCAACTGTGACTGAATTGAGACCCAGAGAGTGAGTCAGCACCAGTGCAGGGGTGGACCCCAGAGTCAGGGGAGGAGGTGCACCCCCAGAGCCAGGGGAGGAGGTGCACTGGGCTGGAGGCCCGTCTGCAGCCCGAGGATGTGCCCATGCTGCAGCTGGGAGCTGAGCCCAAGGAGGTCCGTGACTCCATGGGAAGCTGCTTTGGAACATCTTGTTCCTGGACTTTCATGCCAGGAAGAGCAGCAATGGTGAACTGACTGTAACCCCCATTCCCTGCCTCCTGTGCTGCCTGGCGGGGAGAAGGTAGAGAAATTGGGAGCAAAGTGATTTGAGCCAAGGAAAGAAGGGAGGGGTGGGGAAAGGTATTGTAAGATGTGGTTGTTATGTCTCGTTGTGCTACTCTGATGAATGGCAACGAATTAAATTGTTTTTTCTCCCCCAGGCTGAGTCTTTTGCCCATGACCATAACTGGTGAGAGAGCTGTCCTTGTCCTTCATCCTGATCTGTGCCCCCTTTGTTGTGGTTCCCCTCCCATCTCACTGGGTGGGGGTAGATGAGTGCAGGACCACATGGTCTACCTGTGATTAAACCACCACATATGGTCTGGACACAGCACCAGGGACACTAGGAAACCATGAGCCTCACCCTCACAAAGCTACTAAAATTCAGCATGGCTGTGGGGACAGCTGCCTTCAGGACTGGTGCTGCTGCTCTCCCCGGTTTTACAGCCAGGCCTTGCTAAAACTGAGTCTGTAAGAGGAAAATTGCAGTGTTGCAGGCAGAGAAACTCCCACCATGGTGCAGGTGCATCCCAAATGTGATCTGGGGGGCCCCACCCCTCCCGAGACCTCACCGCCCAGCTGATGGGCCTGATCCTGGCTGGCACATCTGGCATGGAGAAGCAACAGGCAGCGCCTATAACCAATAGCTTCTGGGAGTGGGAGCGATGTGCACCCCAGGAGACCCCCGGGGGCAACCTTCTGCCCACCCCAGGAGACCCCCGGGCACGGTCTTCAGCCCCTTCAGCATTGCACCCCCTGTGTCACTTCAGCCAACCCTCCACGGATCCGTTTGCACCATGGACACCTTGCTGGGGGCTCAGGGACACCCCCCCCAGCTGCAGCCCCTCAGGTAGGGGACAGCTGAGTCATTGGGGTGCTGCCCCCCCTCCCCCACCCTTCCAGCAGCACCTTCACCCCACCCCAGGGCCTGCAGGACCCCTTGGGACCCCCGTCTGGGTGGGGCAGCAGGGTCCGAGCTGGGGGCGGGGCTGGGGGGGGGGGCGCTGTGCAAGTGCGTGACCCTGTGTCGGGTTTTGTACACACGTGTGTGCCCAGGCGCGTGCACGTGTGTGTGGGGGACACCCCATGTGTGTCTGTCTGTACGTCTGTGTCCCTGTCATTGTGCCTGTGTCCCCCTCATGCCCCCTGTCCCTGTGTCGCCACATGTCCCACGCTCCCTGTCCCATGTACCCCCATTCCCCCGTCCCCTCATGTCCTCTGTCCCATGTCCTATGCTCTGTGTCACATATCCACCCATGTTCCCATGCCCCGCGTGCCCCATGCCTGTGTCCTCCCAGACCTCCTGTCCCTGTGTCCCCACGTGTCCCCTGCCCCGTGTCCCCTGTCCCCCAGGTGTCCCCATGCCACCTGTCCCCATGTCCCATGTCGGCCCGTGTCCCCGAGTCTCCATCCCCGTTTCCCGTATCCCCCCCGTGTCCCGTGTCCCGCCGGCAGCGCGCGCAGCCCCCGCCGTTGCTAGGAGACGGCCATGGCGGAGCGGGGCCTGGTGGCGCGGCTGCTGCCGCCGCTGCGGGAGGCGCGGTACCTGCGGCCGGGCGGGTACGGGGTACTCGGGCTGCGGGAGCTGCGGGAGCCGGGCCGGGGCTGGGGACGCCGCTGGGCCTCAACCCCCCGGCACGGCCGGGCCGGAGGGGACAGGGCCTGGTGGAGCCGGGTGCTCCCGGCTGTCCCCGTGCGGGGTGCCATCCCCGGAGGCCCCGGTAGTCCGGCTGCGCCGCGGGTGCCCGTCGCCGAGGTCGGGCTCAGGAGCCGGGCTGCCTGCTCCCCAGCCCCAGACCCCCGCGAGGGCCTGGTGCCCCCGGCTCTGCCGGCTGCTGCGGGCCCGTGAGGAGCAGGTCTGGCCAAGCCCCGGTGTCCCGGCGGGGTTTCCCTCAGGCCCTCCCACCCCTGTTGGCTTGGCCGCTGTGCCCTGCGGTCGCCTGTTCTGGTTCAGCCTCTCCCGGCCGTGGTGCTTCACTGGGCCGAGGGCTCAGCCCAACCCTCTCCTCCTTGCAGCCACGCCGACGCCCTGCTCCGAACGGAGGCGGAGGTGTCTGAGAAATGGAACCGTAAGGTGGAGCCCCACCGCCCGTCGCTCCAGCTGCCGTCCAAGACGCGCGGTGCCGCACCGGAGCTGATGCAGGTATTGCTCCAAGCCAGGGCCGCGGCCATGCACCTGCGGGTACTGGGCTTTCTGGTCTGGCTGCCACCTTCCTGCACAGAGCCATGACCTTCTCTCTGCAGCCCCTCTGACCTCCCAGCCTCCATGCTCGTCTGGCAGGAGGTCAGCAGGCAGGCTCCTCAGTCTGAAATGTGATGAAGAAGGTCCCCCAACAGCCCTCTTCGCTTGGGCCTTATCATAGAATCACAGAATCGCAGACTGGGTTGGGTGGGAAGGGACCTTAAAGCTCCTCCAGTTCCAACCCCCTGCCAGCAGCAGGGACACCTTCCACTAGACCAGGTTGCTCAAAGCCTCATCCAACCTGGCCTTGAACACTTCCAGGGAGGAGCAGCCACAGCTTCTCTGCCCAACCTGGGCCAGTGTCTCACCACCCTCACACCAAAGAATTTCTTCCTAATATCTAATCTAAACCTGCCCTCTTTCAGCTTAAAGCCATTTCCCCTTGTTCTGTCATTAACTGTCCTTATGAAAAGTCCCTCCCCAGC
Organism: Caprimulgus europaeus; assembly: GCA_907165065.1. The sequence continues at coordinate 22,700,318 of OU015536.1, forward strand.
TTTCCTATAGGCCCCTTCAGGTACTGGAAGGCCGCTATAAGATCTCCCTGGAGCCTTCTCTTTTCCAGGCTGAACAGCCCCAACTCTCAGCCTGATGAGGCATTTACAGTGATGAGTCCTTAACCTAGACACCTGCTTGCAAAAAGTTGCTACTGCTCTTGTAGGTTTGGGCTGCCTTGCCGTTCCTGCACTCAGGATGGCTTCTCATTTCTCCTCCTCCAGCTAGTGCTGTCTCTTCCCTGTGTGACAGCTCAGTGTTCTCCTTAACAGCTAGTGCCAGGGAGATCTGGAGCGAGTTACCCCCCCCACAGCATAATTTGAAATAGAAGTTAAACAAATAAAGAGGCTGGTGCCAAGAAAGCAGGAGACTTGTCCAAGGCCATGCCAGGTGTGAGACCTCTTTTTGGCCGAGATGCTCAGGAGCTTTTGGGGAAGCAGAGACCTCTGCATTTGATTCAGGCCACTGCTGCTGCCTGCAGTGGCCAGGAGAGGTGAAGCAGGCAGCCTGTCCCTTTCCTGTGGCCACAAGGCATATGCAGTAAACAAAGCTGGTAATTTTTTGTCTTGTGTTGGCTTAGTCAGACTAGCAATGCTTGTTGGTCAGGATGGAGTGACAGATGTTGAAGCTCAGGCATGTGAGAGACTTTTTTTCCAGTTCTTTTTAATTTAGTGAAGTAGCAGTGCTGTGTGAGCCTGCACCGTGTGCCCCGAGCTGTCAGGGTGAAACTCGGAGCTCCTGCAGGAGAAACACTAGTAATGCCAGCAGAGAGCAAGCCTGATCCTTTCTAGTGCTCTCTGTTCCCAGAGCGGTTTGGATGAGGGAAGTTGGCACCCTGACGTGACTTTATTTCCACAGGCAGTCATAGAAGAAGCAGATGTTTGGTGGACTGATGTTAAGAAAGCCATCAGTGACTTTGAGAAAGACATCAACAGCACCATCTCCAGCAAGAAAGGGAGTATCACGGCTTCTGAGAAGTTGCTGAGATACATGGAGGAGAAGAATCGCCAGAGGGTCAGTGCATCAGGGCAGGCTGGTCTGTCATCTGACAAGTACATTGGTTAGGGAAAATCCTAGTTCCCATACTCCTGTGTGGCCTACATCACGTTTTCAGGCTGTCCTAGCAAGTGGCTTTGGACAGCCCTTGGCACACTTGTCAGCTGGTGACTAGCCCAGGTGCTCATCAGGCTGCTAAGCTGCAGCACAGCTGTGAACACAGATGACACAAGGCCCTTAGTGGAGCCTGGGGAAGTGCACAGCTGTGCTACCACGTTTGGCGCAGGTTGATAGTCAGCAACGTTTCTTGCTGGCTCCTTCATAAGTCAGCAGTGAAGCCTGCAGTGTGGATGAGCTGAACAGGAACCACATCATAAGGAGTGGGGTCTGGGTGCTCTTTCTCCTCCTAGGCTCTGCTGTTCCCTTATAACCTGCTGTCTTTCTTTAGGATCTGCTGAGAGAGAAGTTGTGCTTAAAAAATTATTTGCTCAGGAGTGAGAAGAAGAAGCTGCAGCAGCAGCTGAGGCAGGTGCGTGCAGCAGTTGAGAAGAAGCAGGGGCTGGATGGCCCCTTGAAGAATGAAAGGAGTACAGATGCAGGGCCTGCTCTGCATAGAGATGCATGGCCCTCCTCCTCCTCCCCTTCCTGCTTTGCTCCTGGGCTTGCTACCTTTGTCAAAGGGCACTGTCATCTGCCCAGGTTCAGATCCTGCACGTGTCTGTGCGCATCCTGTGCGTGTCTGGTCTGGGCTGAGACCAGAAGTGTCACAGAGTGGAAGCTGGCAGATCTCTTTGTGCCCTTTGTGCCCTGGGAAAGGTGCGTGGTGGATCAGAGCAGTTCCGTGGGGACTCGCTGCTGCTGGCATGGCAGGAGCCTCGCCAGAGGGGGGCCTGTCTGCACTGCTTGGGCCCTCTAAGCTAGGACAGAGAGCCAGGCTCAGTGGCACGCTGGCTCATGTTTTTCCCCAAGCCCCAGCTTTGCAGCCAAGCTGAAGACCCTGTTCTTTAGGTCTGCTTTCCCCACAGAACAAAGCCCTCTTACTTGGAATGTCCGCAACCTACAACTCTGCTTCCTTGGGGTTTGCAGAAGGAGCAGATGGGAGAGACACTCTGTGAGGTCCGCTTGCAGCAGCTGCAGGTTAGAAATGCCCAGTACCAGGAGAAGATTGATGAGAAGAACCAGGAGCTGCTGCAGCTAAAACTGACCTCAGGGAAGACTGCCCAAGCCTTCAACTTCTGTAAGGTGAGTGAGCCTCCCAGCACCTCAGTTTTTCCTTTCTTTTCGTTCTGAGGGTCACACATGAGCTCATGCATCCTTCCTTTTCTCAGTCAGAGGATGCTGAGCGCTTTCTGCCATCCTGCTGACTTAGCAGTTCAGTTGGGAGGTTTGCCCAACACACCAAAAGCAGTGATGCTCTCATTTGTGTTTGGCTGCAGCCTGAGGATGAGGTTCATGCTTTGCAGCATGGCTATTTTATACCCCAGGGGAAAATTCCAGTAGGAAAGAGCTTTGGTGCTGACTTGCACAGAAAAACACATTTTTTACATAACCTGTGACATCTGAAAAGACGTCACGAGCTGCAGCTGTCGCTCTGAGTCCCGGCTCTTACCAGTGAAAGGTGCTTTTCAGCTGTGTGTACTGGCTTCTTTCTGATCAGCCATTCTGTCTGGCTCAGTCCTAAACCTCAGCTTCTGTGCCATGGGCTGTGCTGCAGTGTGACACAGAGGACATAACAAAGCAGCAGCTGCATGACCAGGGTATGACGCTGCCTTCTGCATGGGATGACCGGTGCTGCAAAGCTCCCTTGTGGGTAGAGCTGAGCTGAGACGCAGATGAAAGAGTAGAGGGGTGGCTTTGCAGGTGGCTGGGAGCTGCTGCTGCGCCCACTGATGCTCTCCTGCTCCCATGTCCCAGAGGAAGCTGCAGGACGCCATGGCAACATCCACGTCTCTGGTGAAGGAGATCTCCCAGAGAAAGGAGCTGCTGGAGAAAATTGAAAGAGAAGCTGCTCTGGTGGAGGAGGTAAGACAGTGATTTAGGAGGCCCTGAGTTTTTACTTGGAAAGGCTCTTGAGGTACTTTTTGTGGTGTATTGGGTACCGATGCCCATTCGAGGCTTGGCAGTGAGCTGGATACCCGAGTGCCTTTCTGGGTCTGAGCAAGTCCCAAGGCTTCTGCCAGTGCCAGTGAGCATGGAGAAGTTTGCAGAACAGGCCATGTTGTGCATTTTGGCCCTGGCTCCTCAGGGACCTGCCACTGGCTTCTTGAAATGCTGTTTTTTCCTTGAACATTTCATCAGCAGTGTCCTCCCCAGGGAGAAGTGGCACTGCTGTCATACCAGTCTGGGGACACCGTAGCTTGGGGAAGCAGGTTCAAGGGGCTCCCTAGCAGTGCTGCTGGGCAGGGATGAAGGTACTGGTGGGTGCATTCCACTGCTCCCCTGCAGTGCTGGGGGTTTAATTTATCCTGCCTGCCTGCTTCCCTGGAGGACTGTCCACCAGCTGGCAGAGGGACATTTCCCTGGGATCTCCTTGCCCTCTGTGCCTTTTCCTCCGGCAGCAACGAGCCGAAGCCGAGAGTGTGAACCAGCGGCTGCGGAAGCAGCTCTCAGACTATGGCGCCCCTCCAGTGCTGGCTTACGTGCAGAAGAAGATGGCTGTTGCCGACCTGGAGAAGAGCCTCAAGGCTTGGGAGAGGAAGGTGGCTGTTGCTGAGGTGAGTGAGACTGGGCTGGGTGTGCAGGAGCCAGATGTGTGCCAGCTGGGTACTGCGTCCCGGTGGGGCCCTATCTGTGTCTGCGCACCTGCAGCCCCCCTGGGGCCTGGCGTGCTCGCTCCTGACCCCCCAGGAAGCCGTGCAAGGGTTCTTGTGTGGCGATGTCACTGGTGCCTGCCTGAGCTGGAGGCTCTTCTGTTTGCAGAGCAGCAGTCGCTCCCTACCCTGAGGATGGAGGCTGAATTTTAATGACTAAGCTCAGAGGGGAAGCCAAGGCACGGACACAGCTTGTCATTTGTCAGGAAGCACCATCAGGCTGGTGCTCCGCTGAAACCTGTCGTGTGTGTAAGGAGAAGGGGACGTATGGCAGCCTGATAGGTTTCCAGCTCTGCATGTGTAACCTGCACCAGCCTTTTCCTTGATGGCTCCCCAGTGTTTTTAGTCCTCTTTGATCATCTCAAACATTTCTTATTCACTTGTATCTTGACTCTTCACTGATAAGGAAAGGCTAGCCAAGATCCAAACATGAGTTCACGGCAAAGTGGCAAGAATATCTTTGACTCTCCTCCTGCCCCAACCGCTGCAGCCTAGGAGGAGATGGAGAGATAAGACAGAGGAGCATAGGCAAAGCCTGGAGGTAGCAGGACATGTCTATAGCCCTGCCCCGTGTGGGATGTCTATGTGGACAGCAGTGTGGGGACCAAAGTGGCTGGGTTGGATGGGACAGATAATGTGCTCCCATACCTTGACACCATGCTCATCCTCGAGCGGAGATGGGCTCATCTGTGGCTGGGACGGGAGGGCTCTGGGCTTATGCCTGTCCAGCCCCCAACACCCCAGTCTGCAATGGACGGGGCTTATGTGGTCCAGCCTTTCTCAGAGGTCAGAACTGTGTGGATTTGGGCTTGAGCTATCAGCACCAGTGCTGTGAGTTCAGAAATAGCAGTCTGGCTGTGGCTACCCCAGAGCTGGTGGGAAGCCTTCTTTGTGCAAGCAGATCCCTTCTCACCCAGCTGCTCCCCTGGACTGTCAGACCCAGGCTCTGGCTTGTTTGCTGTGTATGCAGGAGTGCCCATCGTCCTGCCAACCTCTGGGAGGTGGAGAGCAGAGAGGGCTCAAGTGGCTAAAGAATGAACCTGTAGTTGTCCCTGGGATAAGAGTGAAGCTATAAACCTGTTTTCTTGGCCGGCATATCCAGCAGGCCTGCTGCCATGCAAGGGCCTGTAGATTTCTATATAGTGCTGTTCTGTGGGGTCTCCAGACTTGCTGTGGCATTCAGGGGAGAAACCAAAGCTGGTATAGACCTGCAGGAGCTCTCAGCATGCCACAGCAAGCACTGATCTCACCGGGGAGCAGGGAGGGATGAAGGGGCAAGCAGTACATCAAGCAGCTCAGGTTGAGCTAGATTCCAGCCTTGCAGCTTTCTCCACAACATATCACTGCTGTCTGAGCATATTAAGGCCTGTTCCTTTCTCTTCTTGCAGATGCGCTTGCGAAGCCACCGCAGAGCGTGGAACCAGGTGAAGACGTCTGGTAACCAGCACCAGGCTTTGCTGCTGCAGAGCGGGCAGCGTCAGCTGCAGAAGGAGCCAGCCCTTGGGGAAGTTGGCTGTCAAGTGGGTAAACGTGGCACCTTGCAAACTGCAGTGAGATGAAACACCTTCTACATGAAATGATAAAGAAGCCCATGGCTCTGTTGTGAGGTCATCTCTTTGGTCTGTCCCAGCATGGCCTGGCTTCCAGCAGGCTCTGCTGCCTGGGCCCTCCGCAGGCCCGGCTAGATCAGCCAGCTCTGTGCTGGGTGCTCCCCTCTCCCTTCATCACCACCAGCAGTTATTCTCTGGTGATCAGGTCTGACATGTTCACAGGAACCGTCCTTTCTCTCTGGGCAAGCCCTGGTGATCACTTAATGCAGGAGGGACCAGAGGGGATTCCCTGGGAGACGTGGGAGTTCAACGTCTGAGCATGCACTGACAGTAGAAGAGAGCAGAGCCGAGTGAGCATATAGGGCAAATCCTTTCAACATGGCACACATGAACCAAGCAGGCTCTCCAATCACAAACAGATGCTTCGTTTACCTGAAGAAACAAAACAGCAAGAAGGCAGCAGCTACCCCTTGCCCAAGCACCTGGGGCAAGTGTAAGTGTCCCTTGGAGATGGGAAGCATTTTCCCACTGCAGGAGTTATAAATCATCTCAGATGAGTTCAGGTCTGTCATTCCCTTCTTGGAATTGAAACCAACTTCCTGAAATATCCTCAATGCTGGTCTGGAAGCCTCTTCTCAGTCTTTTGGTGGAGCCTGGAGATCAGTTCATGCCCTGACTAGCATGGGGAATGCTGGAGGTCCTGTCCTCTCAGTGGTGGCCAAGATCCAGTTGCTGTAGTAGGACACTGTGGTGTACAGGAACCATCCATAGCATCTCATGCTGCCCTCACTGAATGCCTTTCAGGACCCATTTCTCAGTCCCTCTAATCTGGCACATGACAGCAGGGTTGTGTCTCAGCAGTGTTCCTCCTGCCATCTCTCTTGGTGGCTGTGGACTTCACCAGGGTGAGAGGAGGGCAGATTGCAGCAGTTCAGTCCTTTACCATCACTGGCAGCAAAGCACTACTGATTCAGGGGGCTGGCTGCCTTTGGGCTGATGATATCCCTGTGTGCCCCAGACAAAGTGACTGGCATTGCTCCCTGTGGCTGCCCATGCCTCCATCAGCATAGCCTCATACCTGATCCTTTGCTATGTACCACAAAGAACCCCTCTGAGTTTTGCCTCCTGAGCATCTTTGACCCTGGCCACATCAAAGGCCCTTCGAGGCCCCAGCAGTGGAGAGGTCCAGGGACCACAGCAGTGCCCACAGGCCTGCAGGGCGATGGTCATTCTGCAGCTTGTGCAGAGAGGTGGGTGTCCCACATGCAGACAGTCTCCCATGCCTGCTCTTTGCAGGCTGTGTGGAAGGGATCTTTTCCCGCAAGGACGGAGCAGGAGAAGCTTAAGCATTCTGGCTGCTTTCCCAGCCTGGAGTTGGAGGTGAGCACGGTTTGGCTAAGAGTCTGCCTGGTCTGTGCTGGCGCTCTGTGTCCCTTACCAGACAGCCTGTCACTTTGTCAGCATCCCTGTGGCTGCAGCATGCGGTTGCAGTGATCCTTTTCAGCGGGCAGGGATCCACGTCCATCACAGAGAGCATCCTCAGGAAGTTGCTGCAGCACTTTACCCTGCCTGGCCAAGGGACCACCGTGAGCTCTGGGCAGCCCCTGGCCTCCAAAAACTGGGGAGGGTTGACTGGTGGGTGCTTCTTCCCACAAGGACAAGCTCTGTTCCCCTTCCTGCTGTTGGGGGCTGTTGGCAGGGGGCAGTGGGGAGGTGGGTCTCTCTGTGCCACCGGAGCTGAGGGTTACCTGCAGTGGGATGGATCCAGCCCGAGACCCAGCAGTTCATGAGGTCTGAGGCAGAGAGGTTCCCGTGGGGGAAGCAGATGGGCTGAATGACGGTGCTGAACTCCAGCGGGGTGGCTCTCCTGAGCAGAGCAATGTTGTTGTACAGTGTCACCTTGTCAAAGTCCTTGTGGGGGATGACAGAGCTGATCAAATACTGGGGTGATCCTCCCATCACCTCTTCATGGCACTCAGCCCAACCAAGGCCAGCACCTGCTGCCTGCGGGGGGTGGATGGAGGGGAATGGGTGCAAGGAGAAGCCTGGGCACTCTGCCTGCCCCTGCTTTGATGTGCTGCTGGGCAGCGACAAGACCCTCCTGAGCACTGGGAGGGGGTGGTGTTCCCTGCTGATTCCCAAGCCTTGCCCAGGCTGCTGCAGGGCCCCTGGCAGGGTTCAGACCTGCTCCACAGGCTGGATGTGGCACTGAGGATCCAGCACTCCTTCAGGTTGGAGCCGAAGGCCAGGAAGTTGTGTTGTGTGTCCTGCAGTGCCATCACCCGCGGGAACTGTTCTGTGGCCACACACTCCTGCGCTGGTCTCCAGGGTGATGGACTGGCCTGGATGCCCCAGGCTGCAGGAAAACAGGGTATGTCACTGGGGGAGCCTGGCCCTACACCCTCCCACCGCCCCCCTCCTCCCTCTGATGCCCCCTTGCCGCGGCTGTCCCAAGCTTTGACCTCGCCTGGGACTGATGCCAGCATCACCCAGGCTGGCTCACCCGCGAGGCCGAGCCGGTGCCACGGCGTGTGGTGTGTGTGGGTCAGGTCTCACTTGGTGCTGGGGCGGCACAGGGACACAGCACTGCCCCAGCCAGCCAAAGAGCTGGGGACAGGAAGGCAAGGTCCCTCTGCTCTGCCCGTCTGTGGGGCGAGGGGGAGATGGCCTGCGGGGTGCCAGCTGGCCTGGCGGGGCTTGGGGTGCCCATGCTGAGCACGCAGGGCCAGGTTCTTGCCTTGGTACGTGGGGTGCTGCACATCCCAGTCACCCCGGCAGTGGGCAGGGACACACGGAGACTGAACAGGCCCATTCCCAGCTCCCCAGCTCCCACTCCCTGAGCACAGTCCTCATCCTGCCAGCCCCGTGCTGCTCCCCCTGCTCAGTGCCCCAGTGCTGCCGTGGTGCCCGGGCAGCAGGATGAGGGCACACACAGCTCTGTGAGCTCATCCCTGCGGCTCACGGGACTCTGCTGGCATTGCTGAATGCTGGAGGGGGCTCTTGGAGGCTCTTGTAGAGGATCTGCCTGCACAGAGAGGATCTCTGAGGCAGGAACTCCTCCTGCCCTGGGTGCTGCTAGATAGTGTCTCCCTGGGACAGCCTGTCCTGCCCAGGAGCTTTCTTTCTGTGTACCCACTGGGGTGTCTGCCCACCCTGGTCCCGCGTTGCAGGCAGAGGCAAGGGCAGCAGGAGGCAGGAGGAGCTCTGGTGCTGCTTTAAGGGGATTTATAAAAAACCTGAAGGATCCCAAAGTGCATGGGGACCCTGGTTAGGGAACCTGGAGGGTGGCAGGAGCTGTTACAGGGGCACTGCCAGGCTACAGCTCATGAAAGGCCAAGTGTGCCTTTGGAGAGCAGGACAGAGGAGGTGGGATGGTGTGAGGGATGTGAAAACTCCTTCTTTCCATCAAGGACAGGAAAACTGTTAAGAAAGAGAAATTACAGTACCCATTGTATATACTAATTAATAGCCATGGGTGAAAGGAGCTGGTGAGAGGCAGAAAGCAAAGGCACTGAGGCTCCTGGAGGGCTGACATGCTCCCGGGAGCTTATCCCTGGGTTGCTTTTCTCCCTGGTGAGGTGTGTGGTAGCTGCGGGTGCACAGTCCCAGCCCAACCCCTTGGGTGCCCTCTGCAATACAGGGGATAAGGACAGCGAAGGGCAAGGGAAATGGTGGTGGGAGAAGGCTGGAGGCAAATCCAGGTTCAAGCGCCTGTGTACAAACTAGGGCAGTGTCAGCTCAACTGGTTTCTTCCCAGTGTTTGAATACATGTTTATTATATGCAGAAATAGCAAGGGCAGGGTCCACTCCATGGCATGGGGCAGGGGCATCCCACAGAAACCTTGGATGTTTTTTCATGGTTGTCTTCTCCCTAGATACAGCCAATCCTGCACATAGGGAATTCAGCACTCTCTCTGTGCTCCTGCAATAACTCTGTTAGTGCTTATCTGTCCCACTGCGAAGGGCCTTTTGTGTGTGTTATCTCTGGCTTTTGTGATGTTGTGTTTAAAATGCCATGGGAATCAGCTGGGAGGCAGCTGAGGATCCCAAGTGCCCTTTGTAGTTGATTTGTGCCAAAAGGGGCCACTTAACCCTACAAGAGCCAGGAAAACATCTCTGAGAGGTGGGTTTCACCCTGCCCTCCCCATGGGGCTGCTACTCTGAGGCTGGTCCCCAATCACCAGCTGGGCTGTTCCAATATGATGCCATGTCACCGTAAGCAGAATATTCCCCAAGGTGACACTGGCAGCTGACAGTGACAATGCCTGAGCCGGAGGTGCCTCGCACCTGACTCACTGTGAGCACCACTTGACTTATTTCATGTTATTTAGATCCACAGAGGCCAAAGCCAAACCTGCATGAGACCAGGTGCTGTTGGAACCATGATCAGCCCATGTTCTTGACCCATAGGCTGTGGGTTGGCCAGCTTGATGACTCTGGTCCCTTCCGACTTTGCAGGTCTTGGAGGAGGTCAGCACTGCCAAAGCTGCATGACCCCCAAGGCAGCGCTCACGGGACCCTCCCCGGGGCCAGCCCAAGCCTCTTCCTTTACCCAAAGGACCAGCTGCCTCCTTGCTACTGCTGCTGGGAGATGGGCACCTCCTGCAAGGAACTGCAGCCTCCCAGCAGCCTGTCCGCAACCTTGGAGCGAGTGAGTCTGGAGCCCCCAGGTTAACAAGGACGGCCCAGCTCTGCACGGGGACAAAGTCTGAGGTCTGCTGCCAGCTCTGCCTGCAGCAGGCTAAACACAGCACTTCTGTGAGCTTGCACAAACCTTCCTTGTGCAGGAGGGCATCTGGCCAAACCAGCGGTATCCTTGGCTGCGAGTCTCCTGGTGCTCCATCATTTATATGATTTGCTGGATTGTTCCCACTACCAAGGAAAATTTATTGAATAAAAGCATCTGATAAAAATCTATTGACTGCAGTAAAACACCAACCCAGCCAAACCAATCTGAACAGCACGACCTTCGCAGCCTTGGAGACACATTTGTTCAGCTCACCACCTAGAAAAACAAATGCTGTGTGGTCCTTGCAACACTGCCAGTGCAAAGGCTTTGCTTAAAGCTTGTGTTACCAAAGCGCACCGAGATGTTTGAGAGCCTAGTGCTGCTTCCTTCTCAAGCCTGGTTGCCTGTTGTGCAATGATATGTCTCTTAAGTCACCTCCTTGGCAGTTTGTGCTTCTCCTTTTGTGTTTCCGGATGATTTGGCTCCCTTTGCTGCAAGCCTTAGCTCTAAGGTCCTGACACCTGTCCTCTGGTGACAGTCCTTCTGGCTGGGTGCCCAGCAAGCACGATGCATCCTTGGCTGAGGAACTCTGTGAGAAAGCAACTTTTAGTCACTGGTGCCTTCAAGTCCTACAGGACTACTCACAGATGGTTCAAATCTTCAAAGCAAGATTTGTCTCCAAGGCAAGATTTGAGCCACCTGTGAGTAATCTTGTGAGACTTCTAGTGCTGCGATGGACGGCTTTGGTGCTGTGCTGGAGGCAGCAGCTGCAGGGGAGGTTCCTGTGGCGAAGGCATGCCTGGCCTGGATGGGTCAGGTACCAGAATGCACGGCAGAATGAGGCCACCAGCGAAGGCACTGCTCCCTGGCCTGACCCATGGTGCCCTGGTCCATGGGCTGTAGCAGCTCAGTGGAGCATTTGGCTGGAGCTCGCATGGAGCAGCCTGATGATGGAGAGGGCACCAAGTGACTCAAGAGACATTTTGTGAAGTGTCTCAATATCTTTTGAAGAACACTGGGATCAGTGGATCCTTAAATTCTCTTCCAGTCCTGTCCCACACAAAATCCCTCCCTCCCAATAAGAACAGAGGACAGCAAATAAAAAGAGAGGGAAGGTATTAAGAAAGCCAAGGCAGAAGTGTCTAAAGAGGCCTCTGTTCAATGTTATAACGATGGTGCAAAGAGCTGATCCAGGATAAACCCACCTTGATGGCTCAGATTCGCTTATACATGTCCGTGGGCTCATGTTTCACTGGGAGGCTTTACTGGTATCAGCCACCCTTCAGCCACTTCACACATGAGAAGAGACCAAGGCACAGGTCCTTGCGGCTCTCAACTGCTTGACTCCCTCACCTTCACTATGGACAGACACCAACCAGCAATTCTTTCTTCTTCTCTTTGTAGCCAGATGGGAATTTTACAGCCTTGGTAGATTTTTCCATACTAAGGGGAAGTGGACTTCAAACCTTTCTACACTAAACAAGCTATATTTAGTGTAGAAAGGTAGGGAGAAAGTAGAGGACAACTAGTTTCTGGGCAGGTCAGAGGAACAGGCTCCAAGCTGAGTGCTTCCAGCAGTGGATGATGTAGTGGCCAGTCCTGAAAGTACAGCAGCACTGTTAGAGGAGGACCCAGGACCAGGCTGATCCCACACAAGCATGTTACTGTAGCAGCCGCCAAAAAAAGGCATTTCCACAGGAAGGACAGTGGGATCTGTCAGGAAAAGCAAACAGCAGTTCCTAAGAGAAGTCTGGTCGGTCAGTAATACCATTCCCTAAGGGATGTCCATGCCCTTAACTGGAGGACAGATCCATACTGAATTAGCTTTTCTATTATAAGGATGAAGACTCAATTAGGGTGCCCTTGCCAAGGGGCTCTGTGTCTGTGTGTTTCATAATAAAATCATTTTAAAAACCCAATGCTAAAATCTTACCAGGCTAGCATAGACAGGAGAAGGAAAGGGTCTTTCCCTTCCCGCAGAGCCAAGAGCTGCCAAATTTACAGGCATTGTGGGAATGGAAAGAGTTTGAAAATATTTTTAAAGGCTGGAAGAGGTCAGATGGGAAGGATTATAGATGGCCACAGGTTTTGCTCTCAGAAATCATCGCTGTTTGACAGATCATTACACTGAGGAAATCTGCCCCCAGACAATGGTAAAAAGCTATCCAAGTAGTGACAGGCTCACTGCAGATTGGGTGCCTAGTCCACCCTCACTGGGCTGGTGTCAAAACCCTTCCAGCTCTGGTCTAACTTGCTGAGACTGGAAGTTCAGGTACAGATGGCTCACAGACCTGATTTATTCCTGGAGCAAAGGAGGCTGAGGGGAGACCTTCTGGCTCTGTCCAACTCCCTGCAAGGAGGGTGGAGAGAGGTGGGGATGGGTCTGTTCAACCAAGGACCAAGGGACAGGACAAGAGGGAATGGCCTCAAGTTGTACCAGGAGAGGTTTAGGTTGGATGTGAAGAAGAATTTCTTCCCCCAAAGGGCAGTCAGGCATTGGCACAGGCTGCCCAGGGAGGTGGTGGAGTCCCCATCCCTGGTGGGATTTAACAGACGGGCAGACGAGGTGCTCAAGGATATGTTTTAGAGGTGGAATTGGTAGTGATGGGTTTATGGTTGGACTTGATGATCTGAAAGGTCTTTTTCACCTGCTACAATCCTGTGATTCAGTGATCTTTTCTCACCTCTGCAGTGGCTCTAGATGTTAGTCAAAGTCTCCAGAGAATGAGGAGGTACCTTCCTGAGGGACTCACAAACAAGGAATGCTGGATGCTTGGCTGGTTTTTGTGACAAATGAAGGATGCTCTTTGTGACACAGCAGGAATTACATTGCCACAGAGCACTCCATCCTAGAACCCATCCTTTGCAGTCTTGCCTGTTTTATTTATGTCAGAAAATAAAAATTGACTTTTTAACTACCAGCCTAAAACTACAATCTTTGTGCTGTAATTGTTAAATATCACTACAGTAACGGTAGGAAGAGCTCTGTGATCACTGCCCTGTAGATTTATGTTTGCTGGCAGATTCCTCATTTTAATGTCAGTCTTCCCACACCTGAGATAGCAGAGCAGTAAACATCCCGGAACAGCTTCAGTGAGATGGCAGTTGGATACTAGAAAAGTCAGGACATGCACCATCACGTGTGATCATATCTTGTATTGCCTCTGTACGATAGCAGGTGAGGCGTGGTTGAATGAGCATGAAGGAACCAACACTAGTGGGACTTCACTGACAGGTTTTCTTCATATTGGAGTGAAACGTAGGAATACAACAGGGCAAAGAAAGCCTTGAAGATTCACAGCTACTTCCAGGCCACCAGTCTATGGCACTGTTCCCACCAAGTGCAGCAAAACCGAGCTGACCACCCAGGATGCGATGTCTGACCCAAGTATGATTTTTCCAGCTTTGTTCATCTGTTTTCTGATGGTTCCATCACTTTGGCCTGAACAGCAAGGATCAGCAAGATACAAAGAGAAGTCTCCTAAACACTCCAGTCCCTGCCTTGGATTGGGACACCACTGGTTTCCCAGGGCTTTTCCTAAGCAATAGCTGGAAGTCACAAAGCAATGTTCTTGGTTTAAGTGATGGTGTAATCTCTGCTACAAGTTCTTCTGTCCTAGGAGGAAGAGGTGCCATGCAGATCGGTGGCTCAGTTTCTGCCTTCATCCCTGCCTGCATCCAGCTATCCTGCCTCATCAATGTGAGGATATAAGAGCTCCCTAAATTTTCTTGTGTGATATATCCCTAATCCATGTGGGAACTGGGCTGTTCCACCACCTGCAATGCTGCAGGATGCCTGAAGACATGAATGACTGATAGAGCACCCAATGACTAATGTAATGGTTTGCACTGCTGTATTGGGTTTGCATGGCCAGGCTATGGTAGCAGCAGGGGCTACAGGGGTGGCTTCTGTGAGAAGATGCCAGAAGCTTCCCCCATGTCCAACAGAGACAATGCCAGCCGGCTCCAGGACAGACCCACTGCTGGCCAAGGCCAAGCCAATCAGTAACGATTGGCTCTGTGATAACATAATTAAGAGGAAGAAAAAAAACCAAAAAACAAACCCCATTCATTTTGCAGCTGGAGAGAAGAGTGAGAGTATGTGAGAGAAACAACTCTGCAGACACCAAGGTCAGGGAAGAAGGAGGGGGAGGAGGTGCTCCAGGTGCCAGAGCAGAGATTCCCCTGCAAATTGTGGTGAAGACCATGGTGAGGCAGCTGCCCCCTGCAGCCCATGGAGGTCCATGGTGGAGCAGATGTCCCCCTGCAGCCCATGGAGGTCCATGGTGGAGCAGATGTCCCCCTGCAGCCCATGGAGGACCCCACGCCGGAGCAGGTGGATGCCTGAAGGAGGCTGTGACCCCGCGGGAAGCCCGTGCTGGAGCAGGTTCCTGTCAGGACCTGTGGAGAGAGGAGCCCAGGCTGGAGCAGGTTCCTGTCAGGACCTGTGGCCCGTGGAGAGAGGAGCCCACACTGGAGCAGGTTCCTGTCAGGACCTGTAGCCCGTGGAGAGAAGAGCCCAGGCTGGAGCAGGTTTGCTGGCAGGACTTGTGACCCCGTGGGGGACCCGCGCTGGAGCAGTCCCTTCCTGAAGGGCTGCACCCCATGGAATGGACCCAGACTGGAGCAGCTCGGGAAGAGCTGTCAGTCATGGGAAGGACTCACGTTGGAGCAGTTGGTGGAGGACTGTCCCCTGTGAGAGGGACCCCATGCTGGTGCGGGGGAAGGAGTCCTCCCCCTGAGGAGGAAGCAGCGGCAGAAACAACGTGTGATGAACTGACCCCAACCCCATTCCCTGTCCCCCTGTGCTGCTGGGGGGAGGAGGTGGAAACAGCGAGGAAAGTTAAGCCTGGGAAGAAGGGAGGGGTGAGGGGAGGTGTTTTAAGATTTGGTTTTGTTTCTCATTATCCTCCTCTTATTTGATTGGTAATAAATCAAATTTATTTTCCCCAAGTTGAGTCTGTTTTGCCTGTGCCCAGTAACTGGTGAGTGATCTCTCTCTGTCCTTATCTTGACTCATGAGTCTTTCATTATATTTTTACTCCCCTGCCCAGCTGAGGAGGGGGAGTGATAGAGCAGCTTTGGTGGGCATCTTCTGGCATCCAGCCAGGGTCAGCCCACCACAACTGCACAACAGGGTCCTACTTAACGGCCTGTGACAGAAAGCTGGCCAGGGCCAAGACGCAGTGCACAGATACTTTTAGGAAGAACTCTGCCCATTGGGTACCAGATCCTTTGCAGTGGAGGGAAGAGTCTGGCACAGCCCATCCACACTTCCTGAACTGCCACAGTGATGCTTTCCTCCAGGCATTCTTCCCTTTTAACTGACCTCATGCTGCTTCCCAGCCACTGTTTCCTAGGCTCTGGGAAACTAAAAATTTTCCTTAAAGGTCAGCTAAAGGTCTCTCCTCTAACCATTGACTTTTCTAGCTTAATCCAAAGCTTACTTTGAACCCAAGCTAGCAGATTGTCAGCATGGGCAGAAGGTCAAGAACTGCAAGCACTCAAGCTACTACTGCAGTGGGAACCTGGCCGCTCAGCACTGCTAATACAGGCATGCTGGAGTGCTAATCTAATCAGCTCATGAAGCCCAAGTGTTATTTTGCAATGTGACTTCTCTCACTAGAACTCACATCAGTATTTACAATCATTTGCTAGCTAGCTCGCAGCCCCAAACCTGATTCCTTTGGCCTAGGTGCCGGTCTCGGCATGTGGCACCCAGCTTAGATTGGGATCTGTAGATCTAGAGGCAACGAGAGCAAATCTCAAAATCTCAGCTGCCTCATATAAAGCCACGAGTTGATGTGACCCACCTTGCAGAAACACGCCAGGAGAAGGAGCGCAGCCAGCCAGGCCTGGCACTTGTCACAACCCTAGTGTAGTAAGGGCTGGCAGACGTGTCTGTTACAGAACACAGAAGAACAGGAAGAAGACTGATAAAGTGTTCCCAGTGCACTGCTAGTCATTAACATCAGGATTAATTGTGCAGAGTAAGATAATGCATTTTATCAGTCCACAAAAGCCAAAGCAGTTGCTCCAAAGCACACAGAAATGAGGGGAGCATCCTGCACAACAGCTTAGGTGACTTGCGGAAACATTTCATTTCTCAGACCTTGGCATCAAGTGATGGAGCTGGGGAGGAAGCTGCTCTGAACTGCTGCCTGAAATGAAGTCTAAACCTTCACATGCTGCCCAGACCTGTGTGCATCGATAGATGATCTGTTTTAACCCCTCTCACTCTGCACACATCAGAAATCTACTAATACAGGAGGAAGAGAACTTAAAAAGTGGGCTTCTTAAGTTAGGCTCTCTGTCCATCCTGATGGCACTGAAAACAAGCACCTTGCTTCTGGTTTTCATGAGTGCTGAGTACTTAATTGGATGCCATGAAAATAGCTGAAGCCATTTATTTGTCTTCCAATTTATTGGCCTCAGGAGCCTGATTTTATGAACTACTTTTTTAAGCTCAGCAACAGCTCTTATCACCAAGAGATTGAAACAAGGGTCCTCCACAAAATGCTTGTGACTTTGTAGGGGGTGATTTGTCATCAGAGTAGCACAGATGCTGCCAGTCCTGACCTCTTCACTCAAAGGCTCAGTATTTACACTGCTGCCTTTTCAACACTGCTCAGGCAGTAGAACAGCAGCAATCCTGACTTATGTGCCCACTCTCTGGCTGTCTCTGGGTGACAGGTGACCGTGTCTCTCTCTTGCAGGCTTTTGGGCCACATGATCATTCTTTACCTTTCTGAATCTAATCTGCATGTGACAATGAACAGCTTTCCAGAGCACTGGTGGAAAGAAACATATTCTGGCTATTTATAGGTGTAAATGAGATCCAGTTTCCACCTGAGATATTAAGCAGTGGTTTGGTATCTTCCTCCTTCCTAGACAGCTCCTGGAGATGCTCCCAGCCTGGGCTTCCTGGTGATTCCCAAGATTTTGGGGTGAAGGAGCAGAGCTAGTGATGCAAGATGTATTCCCTGATGGGGAATACTAACCCCTGCCCTGCAGCGGGTCTCCCCTCTTCGATCCCTCCTAGAGAAGGGCCCAGATTTAGATTACTAGGGCTACAGTGCTACTTCTGGAGAGCTTCTTCCCAGCAGTACAAAGCATGCATCTTACAGAAACTTTGAGGCTTTCAAATTAACAAAGTTATTTCATTTCTGTCAGCACTCTGCTGTTCCTTTGAGACTAGACTAAAATGAAAAGCTTGCTCATTAATTACTTCAAATGTCAAGGTTTAATTACAATGCCTCTAAGTTAAATTTCAAGCCAAACTTTCAGAGCCATACAGGAGACAGACATGCCCACAGCAAGTTAATCCTTCAAAAAAGATGATGATGATTAATGTTCTTGATTTCCCAGCAGCAGTATTCCACCTTTCAAACACTGAGCATGTCAACTGGAGAGTGTGGAAGCCAGGGCCGTACTTGTTCAGCCATTTGTGGGCTGGGATATTCCACCTGGACCACAATGGCAATAGTGAGTCCACGTTCCTGCAAGAAGAGGAGGAGCAAAACCAGGCTTCATTACAGAGCTCCAGAGAAAACACACATCCATTCTACTGGATGGGCATCCTTCCCCAGGGCTGAGGTAAAGGTGTATTAAAAATCAGATTGCATATGGGCTGGTTGTCATAGCACAGCTGAAAATTGTCCTGTAAGCATGCTGGATTGGCAGCCACCCTTGAAGACAGAAATGAAGGCAACACTTGCTGTTTGTTGCAAACCATGCCAATTTCAATGTTCCTATAGCAGTATCCCGTATTTTTTTCTAGATGTAAAGACCACGATCTCAAACACAAGATAACAGGTACAGTGTTGGTGTGGTAAATCACTGAACTTAAAGGTGAAAAGATAAATTTTGGCCCTTGTCAGCCATGAAGGTGTATCAGGCTTAGTCATGAAAGCATGACTGAAATCCTGGATACCAAGCCCCTAGAAACTGGCAGATTGAGATTTCAGCAAAATCAGATGCTGGGAAGTGTTCTGGAGATCAGCTGCTAGTTGTAGGCACTTCCCAGGAGGATGGAAGGAAACTCCTCTCTGCAGTCTCCGTACCTTGCTGCCGGCATCCTGACCTGTGACGCAGGTTCAGCACCGCTGCTGTGGAATGCAGCGTTGGGTTGAAGGTCCGAGAGTCTGTAATTTAAATGGCAACAGTCCCAGTCTCCCTTCTAAAGCTGCGACAGTCTGAGAGAACTGGAGTGGTCGGTCAGTCAAGGTGATAAACTTCTGCCAGATGAGAGGTAACGGCACACGTTGCCTTGTCATTGACTTTGCCAGAATATCAAAGTTTCATTTTCCTGACACCGCTTTCAGTGGTGAAAGAGGATGAAGCATCCAAACAAAGCACCTCCTGATTGTACTCTGGAGACTGCAATCTTGCAGTTCTCTTAGATGCTGTGTCTGTATCAGAAACTTACATTTAATTTGTACTGTCCTAATAATGAATTTATAAGACCATGGCATGTTTCCTTGCAATATCTACTGGCTTCCTTAAAGCCTCAGCTCTGGAGCCATCTTTCAGTAGAGGGGGAAAAAAATTAGTACTTTTGAAACTTAAAAATTGTTAAGAATAAGACATCAGAAGAATATTTTTTAAAAAAATCTAAGACTTACTGAAAAAAAAAATCTGTTACTTCTAAGCCAGCTTCATGACTTTTAGGGCCCAATTTGTTATTTTATAAAATACATTGTTGTAGTTTAGCTCATAAAAATGTTTGTTGTTCTAAGGATAATAGCACATCCTGGGGTTAATGGATTCTGTAACCTGTGTTTCAGTTATTTTTAAGAATCTGTCACTGTCCTCTAGCTGCAGTGCACTTTATCAGCAAGCCTCCCTGGAGAGCAGACGCTCTAACACTTGATACCTTTTTGGCTCAGGGGACATGGCAAGGACACAAAGCTCCCCACTGCAACCTGGGAAATGAGAGAACAGTGACACGGCCTCAGGTGTGCTGTGCAGCATCCCCCTGACCCGCGTCTGCCCGGTACCACTGCCGCCACAGTCGGAGAGCAGAACAGGTCTGACCTGCACCCTGCCCTCGTGCATCACCTGCTGCACGTGTAGCTGATTTTTCTCTTTCATATAAAGTAATAATACAATATCAAAATTATGTATTAAGTTTTAATGCGTTTTACAATGTTTACGAATGCTTGCAAGCAAATGGCTGTGCTTCTGACTAATGTGACACTGCTTGAGAGACCAAAATCACCTTCATTAACATCACATCTTGCATAAATCTTCAAGGATATGGAGCAGGTTAAACCCCACACTTTTTAAAGCATTGCAGATCCTGTTTCCCTGCTAGACACCTGTCAAATCAGACCTGCACCAGCTAATCAGCGTTCTTGTTTGAAGACTGATTTACAGGTCTTCAGAAACCTAAAACATGTCACCTAGCACTCTTATTTTGAACAAAACAGCCTTTCTGCAAGAGATGAAAGACACCTGGCCAGAGAGACACCAGTCTAGGTAAAATTGACAGTCTCCAAGTGGCAGCAGTCCTGCAAGGCAACTGAGGCAGGACTGGAAGTACCAATTACAAAAAAAAACCCAGAGGAGCCAGATGAAATTATTTGCCACTTATAGGAGAAACAGGAAATAAAAATAATTCCACTCCTTGAGCACAGTCTGAATATAATCAAATACAAATGTGCCATTTCCAGAGCAACTGTTCTTATAGAGAGATTTACTTTGGCTTGATTTAAAGTATCCATTTGAAGGCCAAGCACCATGAGAAGCTTTTAAATATGACATGAATATAAAATATGACAAATTAAAATGGTTCAGATATAAAAAAAAGTTCACAGACCAATAGAGGGCAAGGTACTGAGAGTAAATTGCAAAGCTATATGAGTCTATGGTGTGTAATGAGATAATTTTGGAATTGAGAGCATGAGAAACAGAGAGCCCTTAAGGGAACAAGGCTGACTAAGAGTGCTGTGCTCTCTGCTCATGTTCCTCAGTCTCTCTCTCCAGCCATGAACGAGGAGGGGATGCCTTGTGGTGATGGCAAATGTGTGTGCAATTTGTTATTTTAAGTAGAACAGCCCTCATGAAGTGAACAGGATGATGGCAAACACACCTACCCAGGACCTCTACTGCAGAAATGCCAGTGCATTAAGCACAGCATCACCCTCAGTATTATCAACTCGAACCGTGCCTGCACACAGAAGTTGCACCACTTTAATTATCATTAATTATACCAATATTACTTTCCTAGCATGAACACTGCTATACAAGACTAAAGATAACTGCCTGTATACGAGTATCAGTGATAAAAGCAGGGAAATATAAGAAATAGTATAAAAACGATTTTATAAACTAGTTTCACAGGAAAAGCAAACGGAGGTGTTAGGCCTTTGGCCTTTAAACTCGGGCTGCCAGGGAACTCAGAGTCATTCCCCTGACACATCCCTGGACTGAACAGGAATTGCCTGGGTGATTTTTTTTTAACCTTCTTTTGAGAGACTGTCCATGCTCAGACATCGACCTGAGCACGTACACAATCCCCCTCTGTCTGGGAGTCATGCAGCCATGTCAGTCTGGCAATGAATCACGGAATCATTTGGAGGTCCCTGGGCTCAGCAGCCTACACACGGCAGGGTAAACTTTGTAGTTAGAGCCAGTCTGAGCCAGGAGGTGACATTAGCCTGACGCCAGCGCGGTGTAATGCAGGACTAACTAGAACTGGTGCGTGTCTGGCAGGCTCCAGGCATGGCTGGGGCAGGTGTGCTGTTGTCTGCACCTCTGTGTTGATGTGCCTGCTGTCTCCTAAGAATACACTGGAGAGTTTTGCAATTTTCTTCTCCTCAGCTAAACAGGGAAAGACCTTGCCATTGGGAAAAAAAAAAAAGAAAGGCAGAGGGACAGAAAGGTGCTTTTAACACAAGGCTCATGTTCTGAAGCTAATGCCATGACAAACTACCAATGTGGAAAATGGCCTAAACAAGCGTCCTCAGATCCTGTGATATCCTGGCACAAACAAAAAAAGTGAAAGATGTAGTTAAAAGGCTGAATGCTGTGAAACTGCAAGGAAGCAAACAAGGAGAAATACTGAAAACTCACTGTGATCAGAAGAGTGGCAAACACCACCTGGTTTTTCAGCAGAAACATGGGAGCAGGAAAATCCTTCAGACAAGGGGAAAAATGCCAATAAAATCAAATTGCAACACTGGGAAGGGGCTGAGCAGGGTCCTATGCTGCATGTCTCAGACAGAGTAAAGGAAGAAACTGAGCTAGAGCTAAGGAGAAAGCCAGGTAAATTGCATCCAGAATGTATCTGCCAGATCCTCAGTGTAAGACTAACAGTTGCAGAAAGCAACAAACGGTAAAAGCCACTCCTCCCAGCCCTCAGGAAAAACAGCATTAGATACCTTTCCTCTCACAACCTACTCTGGAGCATGCAGAAGCGTTGTACTGGGGTACGGAAGTAACTGAACACACCGGGGTGCAATGTCAAGGTGGGGGGGGGAGGGTACTTAACCTTACTGTTAAGTAAACATGCACTTGAGTGGGTGCTGCAAGAGGCACACTGATGTCAAACGAGGCCCTCTCACTTCTTTTGCCTGACATTGTCACTGGCTATGCTCTCAGAAAACCCACTGATGGACACAGTAGCCGTCAGCACCTGGCTCAACTTTCATACAGTGAAAGGTCTGGATTTTGTTGGCCTTATGATTCACTACACATGCACAGCTTGAAAGGCAGGCGGCAGCAAAGGAGATCAGACATACATATACTGGGAATCTCAGCTCCTTTGAATCTCATCTGCACGTTAGGGCACACAAGGGCAAATCAGTTCTCAGGGGTAGCGATGTAAAAACATACAAGTAAATGGTGGCACCTGCTTCCCCAAGGTTAACAAGGTTTGTTCACTGAAGATCTACAGCCCTCCAAGGCAAACTGCAAACCTTCAGTGCCAGTTATTTTTATCTTGACATCTGGGTGTAAAAGCTGGAAATACCTTAAGAGTCAGGACAAACATGTTAAGGGCTCCATCCAGGCCAGCTATAAATTAGTCTTCCCAGTGACCAGTGTTTCACGTTGTGACGGGGATAGCAAGTGGTGGAGTCTTATCCATGGAAGCTGCCACATAAGAAGTCAATGTCTGGCATCCCATGAAGCTGAATCACAGAACCCCAGAACCGTGTCAGTTGGAAAAGACCTTTAAGATCATCGAGTGCAATCATGAACCCAATGCTGACAAGTCCCTGACTAACAGCACTATTGTCTACATGACTCTTCAATCCCTCCACCACTGCCCCAGGCAATCCTTTCCAATGCCTGAGAACCCTTTCAGAAAAGAAATTCTTCCTCACATCCAATCTCTACTCCCTCAAGTTTGAGTCTGTTTTCCCCGTGGCCATCACTGGTGAGGGAGCCGTCCCTGTCCCTCATTCCTAACCCCGTGCCCCCTTTGTTGTTTCTCCCATCCCATCTCACCAGGCTGGAGGAGTGAATTCAGGACTGCATGGTCCCACTGTGGGTCAAACCACCACACCATGTAATGGTTGCAGACCCGTGGGGAATGGTGCCAGCAGCTGGGGAACTGCTGAGAGGCTTTGCATGGGAAAATTACATGACAGAAGTAGGTAGACTAAGGATACTTAGGATCATAACAATGTAGACAATACTGCTGTATCAGATGTTACATTTTGATCCCAAAACCACTAAAGAGTTACATTTCCAGGAGACAACAGCCCAAAAAGAAGCCAAGGAAGAGATGGAAATGAAATATTCTCCAGATAGGGAATTAAGTTCTAGGACAGACTTTAAGGAATACTGCAAAATACACTTCCCCAAAAAAGCCTTTCTAGTGCAAAGCCTTCTCTTTAAAAACTGATGAAACATCCCACCCAGACTAATGATTTCCACAAGAGACACTAAGCAGAGACTCCATGAAATCCACTGTTTTTGATATTGGTATTTTGTATGAAGGCATTTCAGTAATGCTACCATGAAGGCAATGAATGGTGTTCAGAAGGGAACAGAACTAACATGCTTGCATTCCCTGACCTCCTTTGTTTTACATTGGAAGGTGAACTCTCTAACAAACATGTATCAGACTGCCTGTTGAACAAAAAGCATGTAGACTGACCTTACTGCTAATTTCAAGTTATATTCTGTAAGCAAGGAAGAGGCTATTTCCTGCAGAAATAAATAAAACAGACTAGAACATTACCTGTAGCAATGATACGAAGTAGAATATGCTTAAAGAAAAGAAACTGGCATTGTTTGCTTACACTTGTAAGCTTCACTGATTCATTTATATTGGGTAAAATCAATTGAAAGAGAAAATTAAGGTACATACAGTTTTGATTGGAAGGCCCTGTAAAATGACTCATTATTTTGTGTCTTCTATGATGAGAAAACACAGCTGCATGCTCTGTCACAAATGAGCCTGTACAGACTGATGAGATGCTGGCACTGGCCAACAGCCAGCAGATAACCCCTGGCTCTTTCCTTTAGCACCGAGGATGGCTGTAAAGCCTTCACCATTGAAATCCCTTTGTGTAAGAGGGACAGGCCAATGGCAGCAGGAAAAAGTCCTCCATACTTCTCTGCCTGGGACAGAAAGGCAGAAAAATGTTATGCTGGGGTGTATTCACAGAGAAGAGCATCCACAGCACATCCTCTTGTGTGAAAAAGGCTGCCAGCTGAGGGGAACAGCTTGCAAGGATAGCTATTTTAAGTGCTTTACTACAGCAAGGGCTTTATGAGAACTATATCATACTTATACTGGCATGAAAAATATATTTTATGCCCCAAAAATCTTTGAACAAATATTCCTTTACTGTTCTCAGTTCTGCTGCTGGCAGAAAAGGTTCTGGAGAAATTATGCAAGGTGACAGCTGCTGGGAGACTGGCACAGGAAGCAGGGAAAAGAATTATTTGTATTAATGTAGCTACAAAGCTTTTCTTCTGCAGATCCCAAAATACCTTAAAAAGTTACAGCCTTTCATAGAGAAGAGACCCAGAGATGCAAAGGGTCATCTAGCAGGCCATAAAATGAGACAAGCAGCACCCCTGGTCCCAGTGTCTTCCCTTTCCTTTCTTTACACTGAGTGGACACTGAAATAATCTTCTGTGGGGTAGCTGCTGTGTTTAAGGAGATAAGGATAGGTACAAGCATGATAAAGTGAACCATTTCTGCAGTACATAAGCATTAAGGTAGTTGCAGAGGTGGTGAGCAGAATAAAGTGGTGCAGGTTAGCTACAACTAATGTTAGATGCTAAGAACTACATCCCTGCAGTCCTCGTTATGGGTGACAACTGAATCCCTGGGTTTTAACACTAAACAGAGAAACAATACCTGTTGAAATAGCACCAGCATGAGATGAAAGAAAAATATCTGGAAAGAAAACAAGAAGAGACTCCAAAGCCCTCCATTGGTTCCCTCACACTAAAATCACCTTGTCCTGAGGTTTTGTGTTGAGATACCACAGCCACCACAATGCCATCAGGTATAATAAACTAACACTGAAATTGCTCGTGCTGCAGCCATCCTGTGAAGGTCTTGGGGGCTGGCACACATCCCAGCACATTGATCAGTCTAATACAAGATGTCAACACCTTGTGCAAGGAAACTCCTCACTGTGTTTCAGAGCATTCAGCAAGCACACTGCCTGCACTGACAATGGACCATGCTCAGCCTTGCCTGGCTGGGCCAGTGGATCTGTGGTAACCAGGGGGCTTAATTTGATCTGGTTCACTGGGAGGAGATGAAAGAGTCCCACACACTTCATATCACCTCTATGAAATTGCCAGATCCCTCAAGAGCCCCTATAAAGGTTAATTCATGATGAACAAATAGTAACTTCCATTCATTTACCCTAAAAAAGGGGAGAAGGATTAGAAAGGACTGTGTGAAATCCTCACGATCAGCAAAATACCACTGTGTGATATCTGGAATTTTCATTATTTCACAGCATAATTGCATCATTGTTAGACTCAGGCACAAGGAAAGCCACCGCAGAGAGCTCTGCTGACTGCTGCATTTTTGCCAGAGTGCACATACAGTCTGTAGGACATTTGTTTGCTCCTCCAGGGCCTTGCAGAGTTAAGAAAATAGATTTGTAATATCAGAAATAGCTTTTTGTCAAACATCATGAGAAATATGACTGTGATAAGCCAATGTTTGACACACAATTGTAATATCAGCATCCAGGAGAGCAATGGCAACCTTGGTGTGGATCTCATGGCTCAATACAAGTGCTACTATCCAAGGAGAGTCTCAGAAGTTGGCAGGTTAAAGTACAATGTAATTTTCTTACCATTTCCAGGAGCCTCTTAATGATATATCTGTGTCTGCAGTGTGAATTTCTTGGGAGGTTCAGGTGGTAGCAAAGTGTAGGGGCTAGCAGAAAGGAGTACAAGTCTGGGAGCAAAGAGGGGAAATACCACATCATTTTCTTGTGCAAAGTCCAGTGGAAAACCAATCTGCTCTGACATTCAGACTCCCGCGTGTTCTGGGGAGTTCTAGGGGGGATCAGCGCATACCTTGTCATGGTTTCACTAGCTGTAGCTGGGAAATAAAGGGGAGCCACTGTGTTGTTGAAACCCATGTAGATAGATATACCAATCATCTGAAGCACAACCTTGGGCTTTATGAAGACATTCCCAGCCTATGGGGCATTTACATCCTCTTGTGACTGCACAGAACCGTGACCAGCACACCACTGAATAACCACCATGAGTGAACCTCATGTAAAAAGAACAGAGACTTTAAGCTTCCCTTCAGAACCAATAACGTGCTAGTAAACAGAATGAGTCACAGATGGTGCCAAATGCAGGACTGCAACATTGATGGGGTGATATTGAATGACACAGATAGAGAAAATAATACCTACACTGTATTCACATGGGATGATTGCTGGCTTGTTGAAGTCAATGAGAATGTTCTTGATAGTAAAGGGTGGGGCAGTGAAGAATTTGTTCTCTATTTTTGCATATCCTACATATGCAAATCAGTGCTCATGCACTGATCAAATTTATAACCTTGATCTAAGGACAAAACTGAAAGAGCCTCATAAGCCCAAATCGCACTGCATGGCAGATAAAACTCACTGCATTTGTAAACTGGAGTGCCTGTCTGCTGCCTTGTCACGTTCACTACAAAACCTTTTGCAATGGGTAAGGTTATAGTGCCCCAAAGCCTCATGCCAAAATGCTGATACGGTGTTTGTTCAGGGGAATTTAGCAGACACAGAGCACAACTCTCAGAAATGAGAGAACCCATCAAAGAGAGCTTCTAAGGCAAACACATCCCCTTTAGCAGGGTCTTATCTTTGCACTGTCAGATCAAAGAGCACTCTTGGGCTGTACAGGGTGCAGGCACTATTACTAGCCCTCTGCAAAACAGACTGGCTTGCTTGTTGACTTGTAGGACTGTAAGAGATGCATCACATGTGAAACTCATGATGAAGAATTTGGGGATTTATAATAAATGGATATCTAATGTTAGACTATCATTTAGGAACCTAAACTAAGACCCTGACTTTCAGAACACAAGAAGCTCCACAACACCCAAGAAGTCCAAGTGAAGGGATTTTTCAAAGATACAAAATATTTTATCAGCCACCAAAAACCAGATAATACAAAAACATGTTTGAAAATGTTTCCAGGAACTTCATGTGCCCTAGAATACTCACTTGTGATTTTATAAAAATGCTTTTCATTGAAAATTTTTTTCTAAGCCTCCATTGCCTAGTGAAAGACACATACACACACAAAAAAGACCAGACAGGAGAAACAACAGTCCTTCTTATGCCTGAAGTGCTGCTGAGTATACAACATCAAGCTGGCAATCCTAGGTCACTTCAAAAAGAGTAATTTCCAACAAAGGTTTGATTTTGCAGGAATCATGTCTATGAAATTATGAAAACAATGGATGTTCCTTTGGCATAAGCAGCAATTACCAACTTTCTAACCTATCTCAGCAACTTGGTGTAGCATTTGTTATAAAAATCCTACTCTGCTGACAGAGAGGTAACCACCGTAAAAGGACCAATAGTCAGTTACCTTTTCCTTTCAGGTTCACTGGGTATGTGATCTGCTCTGGCTGTCCTCTTTCATTCTTCTTGGAGTGATGGCTGGAATGTTCTGCTGCGAACAAAAAGCCTAAGAGGGATCACAGTGATCAGGTGAATACGAGGCCATGAATGTGGTTATGTAACCAGGAACGGCTGATGGCGTGCCAGTCAGCTTCTCCTGAAGTCATGGTGATGGTCTCAGCATGAATATTTTATCCCCTTCTGCTTTTGCTTTGATTCCTGGGCTCCAGCAAACTGGGTCAGGGATTCCTTTCCTCTGTCTTCTGGGATTCAATGGGCCCTTCCATGACCCCAGATGCTGAGCTCCCACAGTGTCTAACTGGTGCATCTTCTTAACCCACCTGGGAACTAGGACAATGCTGCTGTCCCCTTACAAATGGGGCACAGAGGAACAGCCAGACTGTTGCACAGATTCTTAATTGTGTTTAATCATGTTTTGGCATTGACTATGAGCACGCCCTCCGCATCACTTCCTCTTGTCTCGAGGGTTTCAGCTGTGGTAGGCACCGAGGTACCTCTGGCTTCTGGCATAAAGAAGTGCCACGTGCAGACAAGATGGGAAGCCTGGATGTGACACCAGCATTCTCAGGCTAATTTAAAAGGATATTCTGTCATGAAAAATCTCCCCTTTGAGATTATGTGCCTCACAAAGTACTGGTAGTGTCACTATCAAGCAAGAGTTTCTTGAAAGATCGTGTGCTACATTAAAAAAGATTCATAGAATCATCATAGAATAACAGAATGGCTTGGGTTGGAAGGGACCTTTCAAGATCATCCAGTCCAACCCCCCTGCAGTGAGCAGGGACATTTCAACCAGATCAGGTTGCCCAGAGCCCCCTCCAGCCTGACCTTGAGTGTTTCCAGGCATGGGGCTTCTACCACCTCTCTCAGCAACCTTGGCCAGGGTTTCACCACCCTCATTGTAAAAACTTTCCTCCTTATATCTAGTCTAAATCTCCTTTCCTTTAACTTAAATCCATTACCCCTTGTCTTATTGCAACAGGCCCTATTTAAAAGTTTGCCCCCATCATTCTTATGGGCCACCTTTAAGTATTGAAAGGCCCCAAAAAGGTCTCCCTGGAGCCTTCTCTTCTCCAGGCTGATTCATATGTTTTAAGAAGAGGAGAGAGGTTAAAAAGCAGAATAAATAGGACTTTGACTAAAAGGAAGCATGCACTGTGGTATTCAAAAAAAGCTCAGCACCAGCATAACACTGCTTGCCAAAGGCAGAGAGGAACTGAAATAATTTTAGCCATTATTCCCCATTTAAGGCTACACCTTCATGGCTACAAAGGCATGTTTTTACACTGAATTAGTTATCCAGCAGGAGTCGGGCATCATGCGTACCATTTGCCCAATCTTTACTTATATGATCCCATCTCTGCTTTCTGCAGGGCCTCTGCTTCGCTCACTCCACAAGGCAGAGATGCAGAGGAACCCAATCTGACTCACCAGATTGGATGAGTCTGATTAGTTCCAAGTCAAGAGCATAGAATCAATCAAGGACTTTTTTCAAGTAGAAGAGTTCTGCCAGAAAGAACAGTGGGAACAAACTGAGCCTCGAGACTGAGCAGGAATATTATTAAGAAAAGCAAACAGAGAGCTTTTGGGAGAGAGGGGAGTAGAATTTATGCATTAATTTGCCCCATCATTGTGGGGTTTGTCCATTTGTAGGCACTTGGGCCGCTCAAAGTCAACTGTAAAACCTCCCTTTGATGCACTGATGCAGAGTCTGGCCCGGCATAGCAATTTATGCCTTGAAATGTACAAATTAATTAATCCTTCCGGTCTTGGTGAGGCAAGAGATATCTACATGGCCCAAAGGCTCTCCCTACCAACAGGGAAACTGAAAAAGAGAGAACTATCTTTCTCTGAGTCACAAACTACATCCTTGTCAGAACTGGGAGGGATTCAGAAAACCGTAGGGTGCAGAAATCCCAGTTCTGAGCTCAGCCAATGCATAAACATAATAATTTTTAATGTCTGCTGCTAGTCACACTGATGGAAAGGTTCTGGGATCTGCTGATTTTGTGTCCTGGTGGTTCCTTTAACAGACTTGGCACTCCCCTCCCTATGCCTTCGATTCATGTGGTAGTAGGAGAACAGTTTCAGAGTGACGATGAGATCCACAAACAAGGTCAGCAGCCCTCCAACTAAGAGAAAGGAGAGAGAAAAATTAAAGTGAAGCAGGAGCTAACACACTAAGTTACCATAGCATCCCAGGTGCAGACAGGGCACTCAGGACTCTCCTATGAAACTCCTCTCTGTTTACCACTCAGATTGTGGGTATCTCTATACAGCCTGCCAGATGCATCCAAAACAGACATCCACAATGACATGCAATGACAGTCAGCTCTGCAGGTATCATTTTATTTTATACATATTTGGAACTAAACTCAGACCAGTTGCATCTCAACATAGATACAGTGTCTGCCATGAAGGCTCCTCCTAGAACTGAAAGAATGGGAGCACTCAGCCTCATCCCAGTCTGAATTTGTTCAGCAGTGGGATACAAGGACCTTAATGGGAAATACACTCTGCACTGGAGAGGACAACTGGGACACGTTGTCAGCTAGGACATCAATAACACCACTGAAAAGCAATCATTTGGCAACACCTGAGCCCATAGGTGCCAGAGAGCCACTGGATTTAGAACAGGCAGTAGCTGTGGTAGGGTTTGTTTGTATTTTTAATAGTGGCCAGTATAGACAGTTAAAACCACAGACCACAGCAGAAACCAGCCCCTCTCTCTAATATCTTTCTCTTCCCAGATATCACTGCACAATTTAGATGGTGCCATTAAATCTTTGCTTGCACACAGCAAGCCCTACACAACAGCCCATATAAAAAGAGGGACACTGAGAAAGTGACTTCATTCACTATCAGTTATTCCACTTGGCTGAATGTCCGCTTGACGAACCTGTTGATCTCATCCCTCTTTGTGTGGACACACATACACACAAAGAAATTGCAAGATGTTCTTAGTCTACTATTAAGTACCCCACCCTAGACACAGAAACATGAAGGGCATTAATACCACGGATGATAGGAGAGAGAATCCCATTTGCTGCGACTTTCTGAAGTGATTTCTGAGTTGTTTCAGCAGATGGAGCCATTGCAGTGTACACCATGAGTTGCCAACTGGGCCAATGCAACCTACTCAAAGGAAAAGCTTCTGCCTGCTATGAGGATGTTTTCAAAAGCGTCCTGGGCTAAATCCAGATCAATGTGTGTCACCCATGCAACTACATGCTCTTTTAGCAAAGGGATTGGCTTGCCCTGATTCTCCTAGGACTGATTTTTAGATCTATAGGATCATTAATAATTATACACTAGTATCACAACCTAAGCTTATGGCTTTAACATGCATTTGAAAGCTGGCAGGTTGCCAAATCATGCCCATGCAGTAATTTGGGTACATAAAGACCAGCCTTTGCCATGATAATCAGCTGGTTCCCCATGCTGGTGCCAAAATCCACTTTTTAAAAGGTCAGATGTCACTACCATAGAAATGGCATATAACTGCAATTGCTGAATTGTTATGTTGCAAGATACCCTTTGCTGACGGAGTGAGGCTTTCAGAATATTTACACACACACATATTGAGGAAAGAAATACAAACAGAACACAACAATTAAAGTTTCCAGAAATACATTCATTTATGAGTATGACTCTTTAAAGGTTCTAGGAATATAAGTATGATCATAAACTCAGGCACAAAACAGCGAGCAATTCATGGTACAATTAGAATTTGAGATAAATGGATTAATAATCTCCTGCTCAAGCACCTAATTAAGAAGAAGCTGCATTCATCAACAGCTTCTGTTGACATTATCCATTACTGATGGGGAATTGGGATTTAATATCTCTTTGATATGCAAATTCATTACCATTTTTGCTGATGGAGGCTACACACATATACAAGGGGCAGAGATTATTACACTTAATATAGACAGACAGAATGCCTTCAAGAACTGACCCCTTCTGCTTTGCATGCTGCATAAGACCCACTCATAAGCTACCCAAGAATTACTTTGCAAGTCTCCCCCATATGCTTTGTAATTTTAAGAGCTAAAGATAGTAGAGCAGCTCTCCTACAGCGACAGTCACATCGGTTCTGAGACACATTACCACTGTACTGCTGGGCTGACAGTAAATCAGGGTAACACTTCCAGTCCAAACCAAATCTCTCACCTGGAGCTAACCGTTTTCACTCCACAGACCATCACAGCAGGGAAAGTTACAGTGAAAGCAAGAGACTGCAACACCAAGCCTATGCTCTCAGCACCACGAACCTACGAAGGACACAAATGATGTGTTATTACATTATTCAGAGATAGTTTGGCCTTATGAGTGACATGACATAAGTCAGGGGGACTTTGATGAAATGGAGAGATCACAGAAGGGCTGGACAGAGACCAAAGTCAGGCATGCAAGGAAATTCTGCTGTGTATTTCCACTAAGGGCTGGAAGTTTAGCTTCTAATACATCATTTAGTCCCAGGCTCCAAATAAAAGGCTACTCATTGCACTAACTCCTGTGGTAGTTTTGGATTGAAACAGCTATGGAAACTGAGGCCACAAAACCCTTCTCATTGGGGAAGAAATGTAAATTTAGACCCTAGTCTTCAAATGAACATATGAAGCTGATCTACCTCACTGTGTTACTAATGCTCTTTACATATATATGATGTCTTAAAGGCATTTTTTCCCCCAGTGTATATATGGCAAAGAGTTCGATTAAAAGGATGGATTCTGCTAGAATTACCCATCATTGTACAGAGCAAGCACAATTAATAAGGAATCAGTTCACACATCTTTTAAAAATACCTTTCTATAAATTTGCAGGAAGTGCAAGCAAAAGAGAAGCTGAAAATAAGGAAATAATAAAACATCAAGAAATAACTGTATTCTACACTGGTGTGAAGACATCACTGGTATGTATGCTGGGCTAAGCTGAACTTGGCAAACTGAAACTTCTTCGGGGGTCATCAATCAGGCCACTGCAAGCCAGTGGTTGCATTTATGGAGCTGAAGCTTCTGAGCCCAAGGGCTCAGATGAGGTTACCGAGAACTGACACAATGACGTGGTGAGACAAAGCCTGTTCACAGCCAGCTGCTAAGCCATTCTCTCCAGGGAACTCAGACCTTCCTCATAAAGAACCTTCTGTGGATGAGGTAGCTTGCATTGGCACCAGATGAAAAAGCAGGGCAGAGAATCTATATGAATATACAGTTTTAAACTGCTCCTGTAGAGTTGTCTGTGTAGTCCAGGAGTGGCTCTTCAAAGCTTTTTGCACCAGCCTGCTGAACTGGGACAGGGAATCAATATAATCTCTCTGACATCTCAGGAGGCTGGATTTCCCTGAGACATTAACTCTGAAACTTCAACACTAATTTAAATTCAATGTTTTTAAGGGTGTCATTCCTAATCAGCTTGCAGAAATAGCTAACTGTTTTGGTGTGGACAGTCAGAGCAAACTGTGATGATGCCATCACCTCCTTAACTAATTATTTGACATGAAATTGAATGCAAGGGAAAATTTAAAAGTAGATTAACATTCTGCAATAAAAATGTAACCTCATGCAGTGAAACAAGACGAGCAGTGTTTATTAGCAACAGGAGATAGGTGTCTATTTTCTAGTGCTTGTGATGGGTTTGACCTCAGCCAGCAGCTAAACACCCACCCAGCCTCTTACTCACTCCCCTCTCCTGCAAGATGAGGAGAAAATAGAAGGAAGGTGGACAGATTAATGGATCAAGTTTAATAGGGAAAACAAAAGCAAAAAGAGGAATTACTTCCCTTTGGCAGGTAGATGTCCAGTCACTGCCTGGAAAGCAGGGTCTCAGCATGCATAACCATTGCTTGACAAGACAAACACCAAGACCACAAATGTACCCCCTTCCACCTCCTTTCCCTGAGTTTCTATTGCTGAGCACAATATCATACAGTTTGGAATATGCCTCTGGTTGGCTGTTCCAGCCATGTCCCTTCCCCATCTCTTGCCCACTGCCAGCCCACTCACTGGAGGAGGGAGCAGAAGCAGCCTTGTCACTGTCCAAACAGTTCAGCAATAGCCAAAACACTGGTGCATTATCAACACTGTTTTAGCCACAAATGCAAAGCAGAGCATGATGCAGGCTGTTCTGAAGACAGTTAACTCCACCCCAGCCAGACCCAGCACAACGCTCTGTAAGAAAATCATTCCTATTATTTAAAGTAGGCTTGAATGCAAAGGATGTTATAAACAACCTTTTGCAATTTTAAGCAATTTCATTAGACCTTTATCTCCAAGGTTTGATTCATGCTTTTCACATCACTAACATTTCAGATATGCTAACCACCTCTGTGTTTCCACCCTTTGTGGAAAAGGGGCAACAAACTCCTGTGTGCACCAAGAAGTTCCCAGGTGCATCCCAGTTGACCAGCAATGCTGGCATTGGCCCAGACTGTCTCTCCTGAGACACACCAGCATGTCTCACCTGGCTGAGATTTTAATCTCCTTCACTTGGTTCTGTTTTGAACAAAATTTTCTACCACATGAACAAAGTTTCTCTGTACAGGAAACCAATAGGCTATAGATACAGAGCTGTGAAGTCCCTCTTTGGCACCTCATGTCCCATTGATAATTGCCTCCTAACAGAGCTGAGCATCCAAGAACTGTTGCAGAGCTGAGCTTTAATCTGTGGAATGAGCTTGTTAGAAACCATAAACCCCATCACATTTCACCTGAAGTAAAACAACTATTGTCCAGTCTGACATCTCTACCAGAAAGCCATAGAAGCATGGGCATTTAGAAATGAAGCAGAGAAACAACTCTGTACTGCATACAATTCTCATAGGGGACAGAAGGGAAAGGCTAAAATGTATCTGACACAGTATTTAATGTGCTCAGAGGCTCTAGGATGGAGCCCAGTAGTCAGAAGAGAAGTAAAGCATTCACATTGAAACACCAATCAAAGAAAGTTTCAATCCTTAAAGAAGGACTGCTAATTTTAATATTGAAAGACACTATCAACAAAAAAATCACCACTGGTGAACAGGTATAACTGCACTTTCTATAGTGGATTTACATCTATTTATGCCATGGAGATACTTGGCCCTGAAATTCTGTGAGGAGATAGACTTTTGAACTCAATATTTTGAAAATAAGGTCTAAAACCTCACTCAACTCAATGAGATTACTCTGGGTTTGCCAGACCTTCACAAGAATGTTCTTTTCTGCTTATTTTACTAGCTCTGCTTGTAAATACAGGATTATAAGAAAATAAGAAAATCAAAAGACAGGCAGTGTCTCCTAGAAGAGGTTAAAACCCTGCCAAAACTCCACATCTGGATTTGTGTGATAAAGCCTACCACTGAGTACAAGCCACAAAGTCCAGAGAAAATACATTTGCTTTTAAAATATCTCATGGGGCTTTGTCACTTTTGAATATAACATTCTTGGACATTTGCACACTGCTGGCTTACTGGCAATGAGATATATCACTGGCCACTTACAGGGGTGTTTAATGAAAAGCAAGATAAACTTTACAGGATCAAAGAGCCGTCCATGCCTGAAAAAGAAAAGCTGTTAGATTTGAGGATACGCTCTGACAGGATGTTCTCAGAACTACAGAGCCATTCAACTGTCAGACGACGCAAGCGGCCTTTCTTGTCTCTTCTTTGCATTCCCCCACACCGTGAATCGCTGGACTTCTTCCAGATGGGATGTTCAAAATGAACTGCATCATCCTCCTAATCCTTTGCCTCTCAAGGTTAATGTCAAACTCTCCCCACATGCTTCACAAGCTCCCACCAGCTGGGATCACTTGCCTGGTCTGGCAAGTGATAGTGGGTAGTGAGGGTGGATCCTGCAGGACTCCACAGGCATCGTTTCAGCAGCTCGGAAAATGCTGCTGTCAGCCCACCTCTGAGAGAGGTTCCTCTCATTCACAGAAGTTACTTCTCTGTCTCTCAAAGATGCCAGGAATGCAAGCAAGGAACTGCTTTTGTTCTGCTCCTCAAGGACCTCTTATTTGTTATTATACTCATAGTCTTTCCCACTGGGGCATCGAATTTTTGGTGTGCTAATTTTGTCTATAATCACATTATATTGGCCAAATTATCAGTATGTACTCACTGTAATGTGACATTTCTATAGCCTTTTTTTTACACTGAAGGATAAAAAAAAAAAGTCTTCACAAGCTATGAACAAGATTCTCTACTTTTTGACATGACGCACTGTGCTCCAGCAAGGTGCTCTTCGATAGCACTCCCTATATATGATAGAGAAGAAACAGTTTGGATCTTTTCCTATTCTAGCATGCCTCAAAAACATGGGACAGCCTGACCAGATATCCACGGACCAGAAATGAAAAGCAGCAGCCTAAAGGCAATCAGATTTAAGGTATTCAGAGATTCTGCTGTACCAAAGACAGCAAGCCACAGGCTAAAAGGAGCATTCACACTCTGGCAAAGCAAAGAAAGATTCTGTTTCTCAGAACTCGAGTATCACCCTTCATCTAATGCCAACATTGGAAGGGCAGGAGTAACACTGGTAACAGTAAAACTGTGGCTCAAAGACAGCTGAAAACATGAAATGCAGATGACCATCCTCTCCAGCTAGTGATCCTGGGTCATTGGTATAGACAACATGGTGGGTAAAGGGGAAAAAAACAACCCAAACAACCCAGATACAAGAAATCTGAATTAAGGCAGTGAAGAAATTGGTAGCATTTATGTTTTGGTAACTTACTGATTGCACATAAATGAGCTGATATGAACCTACTCTCCCTGCAATTCAGACTTCAAGCTCTTACTCTAGATCTTGAGAAATAAGTAATGTTGTCTTTTCAGTAATTCACTCATTTAATAACATTCTCCGCAGTAACGTGAGTGAGAACCTAGAATGAAGAAAAATATTATCAGGATATAAAGAGAAAAATCTTAAAAATATCTGTAGTCAGATATTATGATTGTTTATTTGAGTCTGAAAGACAAAGAATAACCTTTTATTTTCTTTAAAGGGGTAAAATTTGCAAATTTTAGCTTACTTTTACTGGAAATGTCCTGGACAGCTCAGAAAAAAAGACCAATATCATTTAGAAAGTGAAGCTCATAGAGTACCCTACCCCCATATCTTCCTTTCAAACAGGTCACCAGCTTCTAGTTTTTATGTAATTTCTTAAAAAAAAAAAAAAAAAAAAAAAAGCTTTCTTCCATGCACAAAGATTGATTCATTAGATGTTTGTTTTTTTTTTTCCCTCTGGGCATTGAGCAGCCTTTTGCTGAATGGAGTTGCACTGCATGCAACTTAATTGGAAGAGCATAATTTCCAACTTCTCCCTAGGATATTTACTGTGAATGGTGAGACAATAGACAAGCAAAATTGCTGATGCTTAATGTTTTATACTGAGTAAAAGATTAATTGTTTTTTTTTGCTCAGCAGCTTGAGTTCTTTACAGGTAGGAAAGGGTTTCCCTCTCAAGAATGAATACTTTACTTTCATCCATGTGAGTGGATGTGAATGAAATAAAAATACATGTGAGTTTTCTACTCATATCATCACAGTCACCCTGGGACACCACCCCTTCTGAGTGTACTGCAGATATACCTTTATGCACAGTAACCAGCACTTTCCTTAATTTCTTGCTGAAGGCAGTTATCACCATTTCAATTTTTCCACACTTCTAAACAAAAACAATAGTAAATTATCATCTAGGGAACTCCAGATGCAAGAAACACCAACAATATTGGCCATATGCCCATCTCAATCTTAAAAAGTTTTAGCAACATAGTACCACTCCTTAAAATAAGAAACCTTAATCAAATGCCTGCTGCTGATTTAACTGTGGCTTTCTACTTACCAGCAAAACCACACAGTGGTTAAAAATGCCTTGGAAATTGCTGAATCCACTCCCTTGTAACAACAGGTTTACACAAGGAATGGCAGCTGGGAAAAAATATTGAAGAATTGTAGAAATGCTTCTGTTTGCACTTGGGTTGTCAAAAATGCTGTTTGCAGTCCTGGCTATAGCGTCTGGTTTGTCTTACTTCAATGCTCCTTTTTAGTACATGCTTAAAAGATGTTTAAATTCATTCTACAAGCTGGCCAGAGCCCCGCTGACATCGCTGCCTTCTGGCTAAGAGACCCTTGAAGCTGGAAGCCAAAATCCCTTCACTTCTGTGGCTGGTACCTATCTGCAAAACACAACACAATCCTCCTCCCTTCTTCCACGTGGAAAGGAATGATACTCTGAGATGTGAACACGGATGTGGTGTACCCTTCATACTGCTGATGGATCTCTCACATTTGCAGATAAACTGAACAGGAAAGTGATTCTCTCCTTGGCTTAACTACTGACTTGTGCTGCTACCCCTTTTCCTTCAAAAAATAAAGTTGTACTGGACTGCAGAATCTGTCTCTTGGAGAGCAGTATTTATTCACATGAAATATGTAGTATAGAGGAAACATTATGAGAATATATTCATCTTGTTCTGTTCAAAGGTATGTTGTCAAGGCTGTGACACCAGCTGTCCAGCCTTGTTCAGAAGGATGTGTTCTCAGCTGGGAAGATAAAGGAACTCCCTTGGCTCCCCTGTGGCCCTGGCCAGGCCTTGGCTGGAGCTCTAAGGGAGAATGACACATCGACAAGGCCATGAGACCAGATGTCTGCCCTTGTTCAGAAGTAGGTGGTCAAAGTTTGGTAGATAAAGAATTTCCTTGGTTCCTCCTTGGGCCCTGGCCAGGCTTTGGGAAGAAGCCAAGGGAAGAAAGTGACCAAAATAGTCGCTTCCCAGATGCATCTCGGACACTGGCCAAATCTGGGATGCACCTGAGCAAAGTTAAGCCAACCTGCCAGATGTTACCATACTTCCTCATCATGTAATTTGTTTGTTAAAGTGTATAAAAGCTGGACTCTCTCACAGTGAAGGTGGAGACCTCACCTACGCACTGGTGGACGCACTGTGTAGGACTTTCCAGTTGCTGGGAAAGGTTCTCCGATCCTCGCTGTGACAGGGCTCCCCAGCTGATGTACGGGTCTGGATGATGCTAAAGTATTTGGGCAATTGATGATGGATCTTTCTTAATCACTATGCTGCTTTCTCTTATGTATTAATGATTAGGTGCTTTACCCTGTTTAACTTTGTACCCTGCTTGTGCCTTTTTTTTTGCACTTTAAACTAAAGTAAAATGTTTGTTTTTGTTTTCAAGTTGATGTCTGTGTCCTTTTTGCTACGCCTGTCAATTAGCAAAACACAAACACAAATAAGAAAAGCAAGCCATGCTATGTGATAGCTGAGACTCTGCGTGAGAGGGAATAAAGGCTCAATATCAACCTTAGTTTGTGCTGTGGTTTAGTCCAACACGTAGAGACTGACGACTCCTCTCTCACTCTGATCTTAAAGAGTAAGGTAAGGAGAGGCCATAGGGAGTAGTGCTTTCTGCTCCCATCAACGTCCTGCAGCTTTTTCAGTTGTCTCACTTCAAGTATTTAATGTTATTTAATTGCCCAGGATGGCAGCATCAGCTGACTGTCGGAGCGTCACATACACACGCTGTCACGACACAACTCAGCAGCTGTGCGATACACAGAGACATCAGCCTGCTCTGGTCACATGGAAGGTCCTAGAAGAAGCAGGTAACATAATTTTGCTTTCCTGAATGTATCTGAGAGATTAAATTGGCTGAATTCTGTGGTATTCAAGATTTAAGAAGTACAGAGATGGGATGTAACAGCTGTCCCTTGATTTCTAAGGGTTCATTCTTCCTCACACTTTGCAGTCCTCTCAATTTATCTACCATACCTGGAAGTAATTTGGGTTTTAACCATCACAGCTCAAACTTCTGTAATATTTTGCTCTGTCATTATTCAGTTTTTGGTAAATGCCTTTGCCTTCTGCCTCTTCTGCTCCACCACCACCTTCTCTAACATCTCTTTCCCTTTCTTCTTGCATATTTTTACTCCTTTCTTTACCCTGGTTATTCAGGAATGCTGTTATCCTTTGTCTCTGTAAAGCTATGGGGTCTGATTCCCCTCTCAGACTACTGCTATTGTAGCTCCATGTGACATGGAGGAGAATGAAGTCTCCAGTTTACAAATCCTCCAAGTACAAACAGGCTCACAGGACATTCCTTTTCTTTCAGGCAGGTCTTGAAATCATATTTATAAAAATATAATGTGCTTTCGGATGCTGGGCTCACTGTGCATATTTTTATACTAAGATTCACACACAAATATTCAAGATTAAGAACTTGCCTAGCAACTTTCTCGGGATGAGAAGGCAAACATACTACAAAAAGAGGGGACACAATTTTGGCTGTCAAAGCCATCATTCTTTAAAATTCTCACAAAAGAACCATTCTTCAACTGATTTTACAGTGAGGGTCAACATGAAACGGTGCTTTTCTTTCTTCTTTTTCCAGACATCTTACTTCTGCCCCCTAGAAAAAGAGCATATTCCATTTGCATTGTTCTCTCCTCTCACTTACAGTGCAAGCTTTCATATTTAGCTTAGAGATTTGTTTCTTAAACTCGATTAAGCAGGGAATATTTTTGCTAATCCAATTCAGCAAATTATTATTTTATCAGAACTGCCCTTTAGAAAAAGCTTTTGGAAATTGCTTTGCAACTCATTTGGAATACATGCACAGATAGAAGGATTTATTTTCAAACAGAAAGACTTCATCTCATTAAAACCCCACAAAAACAACAAAGGACAATAGTTAACATTGCTAACTCTAATATAATGTATGTTTTCTGTACCATAGATAAAAATTCAGCATCTTACAAGATATGACCTTTTGTATTAAATCTCTTTTCAGGAGCATGCACTTCCCTCACAGCTGTTGTCAGGATTTAACGTACCTGACTAGTGGGAAAGGGGACATTCTAAAACCAGCAGTGTGCGGACATCACATTGACAAACACACATGCACACATTTGTTCTGCTCCTAGGTCTCTGTTTCTGATGCTTGTCTAACAAATGAACAACATTTAGATTTTCACAAATCCAGCATTCACAAAAAGCTTGCCATTTCTTTGCTGGCTGGATTTTTATAGCAAATACTGCCATAGTACCTAAGGGATGCGTAAGCGGTGGAAGTACATCACCCTCAGGTCTCAGTCTCCACTGCCTGTGCTTTATCCTTCTTATTACAAAATAAAATAGTGCAAGATTTAATAAACTGGTGCAAAATTGATTATTTTTGCATGAGTTTGACTTTGATCAAAATATTAAAGTACCAGGATGCTAATTAACGAAGACAAAACAATATCAAGTCACAATGGATCCAGCTTGAGCAAACAGCAGCATGACGAATGCTGAGGTCACAAGAATTATAACATAATTGAAGAGGCATTGGCTTATGCCTTAGTCATGGACCGAAAATGTCATTAAACAGATCATAAATCCCCCTATAAAGAAGTCTCGTCCATTATTTTTCAGGGACATTGTCAGGTCCAAGCTGCTCAATTGTTTGTTTTTCTTCTTTAGCAGAACAAAGACTGAAATATTTACTAGATCATTTAAAAGTTATTTTTATAGACCACTGTATAAAGAAAGAAACATTTTCAGCACATAACAGTTTAGGGAATAGCAAGAAAACTTTAATGTGATAAAAAAAGAACTAATTTTGAAACAACAAAACAGGCTGCCCAGAGGGGGTGTGGAGTCTCCATCTCTGGAGATGTTCCAAACCCACCTGGACACTTTCCTGTGTAACCTGGTGTAGGGAACCTGCTTTGGCAGGGGGGTTGGACCAGATGATCTCCTGAGGTCCCTTCCAACCCCACCAGTCTGTGAATGCCTCCACCTGTCAGAACAGCTGTTCCCAGGGGCCAGACCCCGCAGTGGGCCCGTGGGCCCTCACTACTGCTCTGCCTGAGGAACACAGGGACTTTGCCAGCCAGCAGCACTGGCCGTGACCCGAGCACGCTGCGGTCAGGGAGCAACAACCATCCAGGCCGCGCTGCTGCAAACCCGTCCCGGTGTGCGTGTTGACGCGAGATGCTCCTGCGAGACGCCCTTTACAGAGCTCTGCTGCGAGGCCTGTGCGCTCCGGGAGGGCGGCGCAAGGAGCTGCCGAGCCCGAACCATCTGTCTTTGCTGAGAAGGCTACTGGAAATGGACAAGCGCTGGCGTGCTGAATGGAGCCGCCGCCGGCACGGGCAGCACCAGGCCGCGCCAGGTCCGGGGCTCGGCTGCTCGCAGTCGCTGAGGCCTGAGGCACGGCCTCCCCTGGGCTCCCGAGGCCGCCAGGCAGCAAGGCCAGCGCGGCTGCGGCACTCCCGGGGATACCCCAGGGGCTGGGGAGCAGCCGCCGCAGTGCCGCAGCAACGGCGAGGCTGAGCGCGGCCGCCAGCCCCGCCCAACACCGTCCCCGCTCCGCTCCCTCCGCACTCCCCGGGCCAGGGTTACGCCGGCGGGGGCGGGCGTTGCCAGGGCGCACGCGCGGCGGCTGCGCGCTGTGTGGCGCCGGCGGGAGGGGCTCGGCCGGCTGCGCGGGAGCCGCTGCGGGAACCCGGAGGCCGTTCCGGCGGCCGTTCGCCCGGCGATGTCCGAGGCGTATTTCCCTGTGGGCCCCGGGCTGGGCCTGGAGGAGAACTTCCTGTCGCTGGACGACATCCTGATGTCACAGGAGAAGCTGCCGGGCCGCGCCGAGAGCGCCTTGCCGCGCCTGGCCTTCGCGCTGGGCCAGGCGGCCGGCGCAGGCGACGCCATCCCGGAGGTAACGGCGGGGGAAGAACTGCGGCTCCCGGCAGGCGCCGCGCGGGGCGGGCGGGGGACGCTGGGGGCTGTAGGCGCGGCCGTGCCTCGGCGGGCGCTGCCCGGGCCC
Organism: Caprimulgus europaeus; assembly: GCA_907165065.1. The sequence goes on from OU015536.1 coordinate 22,742,286, forward strand.
CCGCGGCCTTCTGCTTCTGGGGACGCTGCGAGGACAGTTCTGACTCTGGCGACCTCTTTAAAAGTTATCCACTACCTCTGTTGTATGCGCCTGGCATGGGGATTTTTTATCTTCTGGTGTTCAATAATCTGACAATTATCAGATAACATTGACAAAAAATCCACTTTCAGAGTCTCACCGTATCAGTTAACACCTCTAAAGTGTGTCTGGTTTATGTTACAATGACAGTGGACTCTTCTGAAAGCAAAATTGACTTTTTGTCATACTGGATCTTCATTAATAAAGTTCCCTGTCTGTGGGGCTGCTTTACATAGATTTTCATGGCAAGGACAACTGTTGGGTTTTCTCATTCACGCAGGGGTCGAAGCTGGAGATACCTTTGTGGCTTGCTAAAGGGCTGTGTGACAGCAAAAGAAGAATAATTTCTGTGGAACTGCCAAAAATTTACAAGGAAGCCTGGAGGACGGTGTTCAGCGCTGATGCCAATGTGGTTGATCTGCATAAAATGGGGCCATACTACTATGGATTTGGCTCCCAGCTCCTGAATTTTGACAATCCAGAGAATCCCGAGATAACTCAGACTCTCCTGCAGGCAAGTATCTGAATTAAGGTGTGAAATTTGGTTTTATGTTTTTCCGTCTACCTCTTGTTCCCAGCTGCTCAGCAGTCTTCAGGAAAAAATATCCTGTTTTAATCCAAATGACTTGTGGATTGAATGTGGATTTCTAGATCTAGCTGTAGGATCACTCTTTTGGCGACTGCACAGTCTAGTGGTGGAAGTACACATCCAGGAGTGTAATTTTAGCTTGGAGTTATCACACTGTAAATACTGTATTTCATAAAATCCTGTAAAAACTGGTCTAGAGAAGATTATTTAATCCTGCCTGTGCTGCAAAGCACTCTCTATGATTTCTATTTTTTTACCCTGTTTTTAAATCTCTGCAATGATGAGACTTCACACTGCTCTGGGCAGTCTGTTTCAGTGCTTTGCCATCCTCATCTTAGACGGTTTCCTCTAATTGCTAAACTAAAGCTTCTTGACAGCAATACAGGCTCTGTTCTGTTTGTCTCATACAAAGTAAACACTAAGGACAGATTATTCTCTTCCTTCCTGCAGCAGTCCCAGTTCAGTTGGTATTTCTTTGCGAGTCATGCCTTCCAAGTACTGATTGTCCTTATTGTGCACTGCTGGTGTCTTTCCAGTTGATCTGCATCCACTGTGACGTGTGGTGCCCCAAACAGCACACAAGTGCTCCTTGGACTTGCTCAGGACTTGCGCTGATGAAAACAAAAAGATTGCTTTGTGAATTTTGTAGGTCGTGGTGCTCTTTGCTCACCATGCTGCAGCCTCTTGTTTCTCACGACAGAGTGACACTGATGTGTGTTTGGATTGCAGGCACACTAAGATGGTACAGATTGCATACACAGGCAGTTGTTCCCCTTCCTGCATTTGTGTGCTTCCTGGTTTCTACCTTAATGGAAAACCTTACATTAGTCCCAGTTGAATTACTTCCTGTTGTTTCCACAGGATCTTTCTGGTTTGTCAGGATCATTATCATAGAATCATAGGATCACAGACTGGTTTGGGTTGGAAGGGACCTTAAAGCTCCTCCAGTTCCAGCCCCTCTGCCATCAGCAGGGACACCTTCCACTAGACCAGGTTGCTCAAAGCCTCATCCAGCCTGGCTGAGAACACTTCCAGGGAGGAGGCATCCATAACTTCCTTGGGCAACCTGGGCCAGTGTTTCACCACCCTCACAGTGAAGAATTTCTTCCTAATATCTAATCTAAACCTCCCTTCTTTCAGCTTAAAGCCATTGCCCCTTGTTCTGTCATTAACTGTCCTTATTAAAAGTCCCTCCCCTGCTTTCCTATAGGCCCCTTCAGGTACTGGGAGGCCACTGGAAGGTCTCCCCGGAGCCTTCTCTTCTCCAGGCTGAACAGCCCCAACTCTCTCAGCCTGTCCTCACAGCAGAGCTGCTCCAGCCCTGGCATCATCCTCGTGGCCTCCTCTGGACTTGTTCTAACTGGTCCATGTCCTTCTTGTGCTGAAGCCCACAGAACTGGACACAGTGCTCCAGGTGTGGCCTTATGAGAGCAGAGTATAGGAGGAGAATCCCCTCCCTTGACCTGCTGCCCACACTGCTCTGGGTGCATCCCAAGTCCTTCTCTTCGGAGCTGGCCTCAAGCCACTCATTGCCCAGCCTGTATTTGTGCTTGGGGTTGCCCTGACCCAGGTGCAAGACCTTGCCCTTGGCCTTGTTGAACTCCATGAGGTCAGCACAGGCCCCACCTCTCCAGCCTGTCCAGGTCGCTCTGGATGCCATCCCGTCCCTCCAGCATGTCAGCTGCACCACCCAGCTCGGTGTCATTGGCAAACTTGCTGAGGGTGCACTCCCCTTAGCAAGAGTTCTGCTCCCCAACATGCTTACCGTCATTCTTCCACCTTCTCCTGCATGTTGTTTGCTAACTTAATAAACATCTATTCCTTTAGTAAGCTTATTAATTAACACATCAATCAGTACTTGGTTCCAGATAGACTCCCATTGAACTCTGCTCAGTGACTTCTTTGCTCCTGGTGGGAGCTATGGGTAGTTGTTGCAAGAACAGCCTGTGACAGATACCTATGTGCTGCTCTTCCTGCTGTTGTCAGGCCTGGCATCCTGCCATCGTGGGAGACCAGGCTGGTCTCTCAGAGTGTGTTCTTGGCAAGCCTGTGTCGGCTGGTACTCTTCTCGCTGTTTTCTCGCAGAAGTTTACCTGTAGTTTATTTGTTCCAGGATGTTTTCCAGGAATTGATACTGATCAGTTCATAGTTCCTTGGCTCTTCCTTCCTCCCTCTCCATCTTCCCTTTCTCTTTTAAATGATAGATAGCATCTTTGCCAGTTTCCGGACTTCTGCGCTCCTTGAGCTTTTAAAGGTAACCACTAACAGCTCTGAGATTTCTTCCACCAGCTCTCTAAGTAGTCTGGGATGATTGCTATTTTTTTTTCTATTTTCTTTCTCTGTCCTTTAAATGGAGGCTAATGCAGAGAGGCTTTAAAGCACTGCTACTTTCTCGGAGTTGTCCACTGAAAAGCTTGCTTTCTGCATTGAGGAGGTGACCACACCTTTTCTTGTCTTTTTCTGCTAATGAACAGCTTAGGGAAAAATGCCACACTATCACACATCTCTTGCCGACAGAAAAATCAAAGCACACAAGGTATGCTTTCTTTTTATTGAAAGCAAGCAAGAAGGGAGTTGTGCTGACTTAAAAAATAAACAAAACACCATAAACACTTGGTCGACAGCTGTCTGAATACGAGCCAGCAGTGTGCACAGGTGGCCAAGAAGGCAAATAGCATCCTGACTTGTATCAGAAACTGTGTGGTCAGCAGGACCAGGGAAGTCATCATTCCCCTGCACCCAGCACTGGTGAGGCTGCACCTTGAATACTGTGTCCAGTTTTGGGCCCCTCACTCCAGGAAGGACATGGAGGTGCTGGAGCGTGTCCAGAGAAGGGCAGCGGAGCTGGGGAAGGGTCTGGAGCACAAGTGTGCTGAGTTCCCGGCTGAGGGAACTGGGGGTGTTGAGCCTGGAGAAAAGGAGGCTGAGGGGAGACCTTGTGGCTCTGTCCAAGTCCCTGCAAGGAGGGTGCAGAGAGGTGGGGGTGGGTCTGTTCAACCAAGGACCAAGGGACAGGACAAGAGGAAATGGCCTCAAGTTGTGCCAGGGGAGGTTCAGATTGGATGTGAGGAAAAATTTCTTCACTGAAAGCGTTCTCAGGCACTGGAACAGGCTGCCTAGGAAAGTGGTGGAGTCCCCATCCCTGGAGGTGTTTAAAAGACGGGTAGGTGGGGTGCTCAGAGGTGCGGTTTAGTAGTGGATGGGTATGGTTGGACTCAATGATCGAAAAGGTCTTTTCCAACCAAAAGATTCTATGATTCTATTCTATGAAAAAAACCTCCCAAATATTCAGGCACTATAAATGTGAAGTGTAACTATTTGGTGACAAAGCCATAATGAGAGCTATTAATTTATATTATATTTATTCTATAAGTAAATCTCTAAAATACTACAGTTCTGATGATTCTAAAATCAGCTTCTGAAATAACAAAGCTCAGTTTTCAGAGAGTTTTGACCTTTTTTTTTGTTATTCCCAAAAGCACAGATAAGGAGGGAAACAAAAATCCTTAAATATGTCTTGTTGTTTAGCTTTTTAAAAATGGTATTTATTAGCTGTAGATGTGTGGTTTTTGACTTTTCTGTGGTTAAATATTTTTACAGCATACTTTACATACAAGCATACTTAACACGCTTCACAGTGATGGTTTGGCTTAACTTCCAGGCTGTTCACAAGTTGCAGCTTGTATGTTCCTGCAGTAGCTGCAGTGGCATTCCACCTGCTCTAAAGCAACAACTGCTTGTGAAGTGGGGTGGAATGGATTGTAATTGTGTTATACCCTGTGCTCTGTTCAAACCTGTCACTGGGAAGCAACCCAAATCTAATTCCACGCTTGCTTCCCATCCAGTAAGGATATCGGGTGCTTGCTGCCCAGCTTAAGCAGGAAATGGTTTTGTCTTTGTATTCAAGGTTAACAGGTGCTGTGCTGTTTGCAGACCCATTACTAGTTGTGCCTACACCTTTGGCATTTTAGTCTTGAAAGCTCAGGCCTCTGGCATTGGAGCTGAAGAAGTCTCTGTGTTACCTGTCAGTAATTCTGCTTATCTTCTTTAGACGTTTATTAGCCGTTTTCGTCGGATCATGGACTCCTCTCAGAATGCCTACAACGAGGACACGTCGGCGCTGGTGGCTCGGCTGGATGAATTGGAACGAGCCTTATTTCGAGCGGGGCAGAAGGGGCTGAATGACTTCCAGTGCTGGGAAAAGGGACAGGCTTCTCAGATCACAGCTTCTAGTCTGGTCCAGAATTATGGGAAGAGAAAGTTCACAGAGATGGATGGTTAAAAGCCTGAAGAAATGCAGCTGCAGTGGGGGACACCAAGAGATTTACAGTCTGTCTGCCACAGAAGAGAAAGATGAATCAGCTTTGGGGAAGGACAGGCTCCCTGTCCATTAATGGGAATTCTTCTCTATAACATCTTCAGATTAGACTAGTGCAAATATTAAAGGCAGCTGGCAGGGGTATAAAAAATAGATTGCATCACTTCACTGGATGGCTTTACAGCTTGCTCACAGACTCCTGAGGATTTGCAGTTAAAAGTGTTGGCTAGGTGGCTGAAAGGGTATGAGAGGGTTTTCTGAAAGGGTAATTAATATTTATTATTCTTTATCTTCCAAATTGATATTTACAATACTGGATCTGTTTGGAAAAAAGTGTAATTTATGTATTTCATCTTGCTCTTCCCATTCCAATCTCCTGGGAACAGCTGTTTCCATATTCCCCATTCTTTGGAGAGCCTCAGTGATGTGGAAAGAAATGTGGTACAAACCACAGTGACTTTTTCCCATTTCTCATACATCGAGGTGGAACAGGTTCTCTTTGTCAGGCAAGAATGCTTTTCTTTGCTGACTTTTGTACACAGTGCTAGTGTTCCAGAGAAAAATATCTCCTCTAAGCCATGCACTAAGCAAAATGGCTGGGCAGGTCCCAAGTGCTGCCTCACCCTCTTTTTCGGCCCTTGTGGGCTTCATGCTGCACAGAGTGGAGAATATTCTCGTTTGACGTGAGTGGCTTTTCCAATGGATGCGTCTCTGTGATGGGTGTTAAGCTCCTCTGCTTGTTTTACAGAGGAAGCAACAGAAGGCAACACAAAGTTAGTCTGGACTGGATCAGAAGCAGCAACTTTAATGGAAACTCTCCCCTATTATCAACTTCGGAGCCATCTGTTTTCCTGTGAGAAATTCTTCTGATCACTAAGTCTGGTTAATAGAAGGTACAGAGCAAATGAACTGAGTTTCCTTCCTTCTCATCCATCTAATTGAGCCTAGAAAATGATTCTAGTAAATGTCATTCTTGCCAGTAGGAGTGACTCAAGTTGGAACTTGCTAACCAGCACAGTGGTTATTATCCCATATGGCTGCCCTTAAACCTAGGTTATCTGAAGTCCCATTGGGTTGGAGACAGAATACAGGTGGGTATCTCTGTAGGGTATAGTTATTGTGGTCATCAGGATGGTCATCCTTTGGAAGCAGGTATGAGACATCTGATGGGTGCTTCTAAGCATCTGTAGAAGGTGGACCTTGCAGAGTACCTAACTGAAGGAGCCAGATCATCATGATACTGAGCGCTTCCTCTTCTGTGGGAATCACTGGGAGCTGACAGCAAGATCCAAATCTTGAAGGAGTTGTTATTGGACTTGCAGGTGCACCTAGATGCTGGATGCTTCAAACTGGAAGCCTCAAGTACAAAGGGTGTGTGGCCATTCCTTGCCCAGAGGAGTGAAAGCTCTGCCTCTTGAGGTGGTGAGAGGGGACAGCGTGCTGGCTTCACAAGCACCTTGGCTTTTCCACTTCAGCTGCACAGGGCCAGCTGTCCTGCCACAGGAGAAGCTGTGCCTGCAGAGTATCTCAAGTACGTGCAAGATCAAATGCTGCTGCACTTAATGACCTAATGACACATAATAGCCTGTGCATTTCCATGCAGCTTGTGTCTGTTTTCCATTTCTGGATTTTTATGTTGAATAAATATTTTGTAAGGGGACGCTTGCAATGTAAAATGTCTGTTGTCACTTGCCTCACAGCACTAAAAGCAATAATAGATGGGAAGGTGCAGGTCCCTACAGAACTATTGCCATGATAGGTAATGCAGTCCTGCTTATATCATTCCTTGTCTCTTACAGGGAACATGGGTGGGAGCTGCATTAATGCGAGTGTAGAAGTAGGTCCTGTCTGCCTTAGCCGATGTGGGTAATAGGTGTTTGCTCAGGCTGTGGGAGAGACACTGCCAAGCAATCAATAAGCCACTGATTTTGTAAATAGCATTTTTATAAAACACAGGATGGACAGAGGTGATTCCATCTTACCTCAACTTTGTTATAGAGTGGTGGGTAGCAGGTGGGAATTGGCTGTCTGTATTCATACCCTGCTGCTCCAAGTGCTGTAGGACAGACTTCATGTGGCACATCAGAGCTGTGTTCAGTGCTTCAGCTGCAGGGGAGGAAAGTTTAAGTCTACCTGTGATGAGAAGCATTTTTGAATTGGAAGGATTATTTTAATAAGAAGGTGGCTTTGAGATCTAGTTGGTTTATAACCAAAATCAGTAGTTCATAAATTTCTGGACTGGTTTTTGTGACTATCTAAACTCATTTTCCTACATTCTTGAGAACATTTTTCTTCTCTACTGCTGGGTGCAAAATCCAAGCAGCCGGTTGCTCATTTCCCAACATTTTGTGCAGCTACTTTCAGAGTGGGGAGAAAAAATTCCCTGAAGTAGTCCTCATTGTCACTGGCTTTTTGTAAGTAGGCAATGTCATTTCTAGTAACCTTGAGTGTTTAGGAATAAACACCAGTAAAACTCTTAAAAAAATCTCATTCTGTAAGTTTAAATTACAGCATTTGGTAAGTAGATTTGATGCTCTGTTGATTTCTTTTTTTTCTTTTTTTATTTCCTTGCTGGCTGGAATGCTTTTTTTTCTGTCCAGAAATACAAGAGTGCTCTGTACTTTTTATGAATACAAACTGTCCTTATAGAACTCTACAAAAGAGGTCTGAAAAGGACTTTTAAGTGTCGTTTCTCCTCATGTCTCTCAGCTTTTAAACTGGAGGACTACTGGTGTTTATGAGAAAGCAGTCCATAGATAAATTTTACAGTATTGCCACAATGGTTTTCATTGCAATCAAATAAAAAATAGGCAAAATTTGAGATGCTGATTAGTTACATGTTCACGTAAGAATATTTGTTTGGGTTTTAATGGCCTGTTTTTGAAAAGAGGTATGGGCTGACCTGGCCTAGTGCTTCCCCTAAAGCGAGGAGTTGGACTCAGTGATCCTTATGGGTCCCTTCCAACTTGAGATATTCTGTGCTTATCACCACCTCACCCATCTCAGGATGATGTTTGTCCAGCCAGTCCTTTAGAAGCCACCTCTCCAGGAGACCCCACAGCCTCCCTGGGAGGTCTGTTCCTGTGCCTGGCTACAGTGTACGCTGAACAAAGTTGGAGCTGTGCATTCCCTGGCACAAGCAGAAGATACAGTCAGTCAAGCTTCCTGATGGTGAATTCCTGTTCGAATGGTTAATGAAACTGAAACATTTTCCTTACTTAAGTTTTACATGAACTTCTTGTAATACTTTCAGCTCCTCTTGTTTCTCTCTTTTATGTATTTTTTCCAAGCACGTGAGCCAGCCGTCGAGGTTTGACCCCCAGTTAAATACAAACAGCTCTGCAATCAGCACACACACACTTTCTCACCTGTCTAAATTACCCTTTCACAAAACTTCCCATGTTTCTTCCTTGGTCTCCTTTGCTCTAACCAATGTCTGAGTTTGTCTTCAGGCATTGATTTGTTTTTGGTCAGCAGAATGAAGTGGTTGATTGCTACTGCCAGCCTGGAAGCAATAAATGGTGTCATTTGGGCCAACAGCAACCAGGAGGAGCCGCAGCAAGAGATGTTTTGAGAACTGACGTATTGTAACACCAATAACACTATTTTTATGAGAGAAACAGTGGCACCTAACTGGCACAAGCCTTTCTGATTTTGATCAGTGATTTTCTACCCGTTTTTTGGTGACTAGCTATTAGAAGAGCTTCATTCAAAATTTTAATTGAACCAATTGCTTAACAGAGATGTGATGTAATCAGTAGAGGCACAGTGTGAATGCTTTCTCCACACAGACCTGCTTCTGTCCCCAGACGTGCTTTTTATAAAACACATTGTCTGATAGCACAGCATATGGCTCAGGAGTTTGAGCTTTTATCTGAAAAACTAGCTATTCATCTAGTGCTGCCTCTGCCTGGCAGGAGGCAAATCAAAGCTGTTCCTTGCCTCAGTTTCCTTTTCTGAAAAATGAAGGTAACACTCCTTTATCAAGAGTGTTAGATTAGATGTTAGGAAGAAATTCTTTGCTGTGAGGGTGGTCAGACACTGGCCCAGGCTGAAATATGCCAGGCAGTTTTTCCCAGTTCTGCTGCATCTGCCAAAGCTTAGATATTTACTTGATAAATGCTTATCAGAGCTAAAAGATTCTTCTTTTCAGAAATCACACTGGTTTCCTTGATCAGTCCCAGTAATGCTGAGCTTCTTCAAGGCTGCCACATATCTGATAACTTCGAAGAACAACGTAAGTGCTTTTCCCGCTCTCTACCCTTCTCTCCTGTCTGAACAGCCGCTTGGCCCCGCAGAGAGTGGCGGAGTGTGCAGTTCTAAGCCCACGTTTCTCCTCTCTTTTCCTGATCTTACCTGCTCAGAAGTGCTTTCACTAGAGTTGATGGCAGCCTGGACACTAAATGCTGAGCAGAACTGTCGGTAGGACTTTGTGCAAAAACCGGTGGCAGGATAACAGACTGCCCTGGTTTCATCGTGCCACGGGAGTGAGTCATGGGGGGGGGAAGGCCATGCAGGCTTCCAGCTGAAGTCTGATGGTTTGGCTTCGCAAGACTGGCTTTGGGAGCTGGACTCTAGTGAGCATAAGATTCTTTTCTGTGTTTTGTGCTGATGAGGCAATGTGATTCAAGTCTGGGGCAGGCAGATGCTGCTTTTGAAAGAAGCTGTGCCAGTTTCAGCTTCCCTTGAAAGTGTCTCCTGGGTGAAGACTGTCTGAGTGTTTGCCTAGATGCACCTTCTGCTGCCGCGTGCTGACTGAGAGATGCTTCTTACATCTGGGCCCAGGGGGCTTTTGGGTGTGGGAACAGCCTAATGGCCTTTGTTCTGAAACTAGACCTGACGTGGTGTCAGCAGAACCTTAGGGATGGTGGGAACCCATTAATGTCATGCACACACTGCTGTGAAGAGGATCCTGACCTGCTCTGTCTGGCCTGGAGCTGAACATACGTGTCACTAGTGTATTGAGCTTTTATCTAGTTGGTTGTGTCCTCTGCCCCTATGTGCACAAATCAATCCGCTCTCTTCAGCACTAAGACACTTCTGCAATGAATCGGGGTCAGTGAAGCTGGAAGCTTCACCTTGTGCTCTCTGCTCAAACAATATTGTCATCTCAGCCTATGTTAGATACGAGATCGGTGGGAGCTTTATACCTCTCTGGTATTGCGCAGTTTTAGAGACACTGTCTTGCTCCTTTTCTGCCAGAGCCTGCAGTGACATCTTTCTTGCTGGCTCACCTAGGTGCACATTGGGTTTTCCCAGGGGAGTTCCTAGGGGAGTTTGAAACGCTGACCACAGGAAGGTGGTGGCCTGGCAGTGCCTGTGCATGCGCTGCTTGACAGCAACCAGGAGAGGGGCCACTGAGCTTCAGACGTGTTTGTGCAGGTCCAACCATAACTGCTCTAAGTAGTGAGAACTCTGGCCTGTGAGATCGAATTAGGTGTCTAGGTGTCTGCCAGGCGAAAACACAAGTCAAGTGAGATTTGCAGCAGAGTTTAGGTTGTGCTACCTTGTCCTAGATTTGAGCATACAAGAAGAGTGGATGTCATGGTTGGCAGAGGCATTGAAAATGAAGCATTACTAATTGCTGTGTAAGGAGAGGAGTGGTGAGAAAACAGCCAAGAAAGAGTAGCAGAGGAGGAGATGGACAGACACTTGGCTGTGCCACTTCAGTGAGATGTGCTGAGCATGCAGCGAGCTGGGTACTGCCTTAGCGGGTGCAGGACGTGCCTTGTGCTGGAGTGGTCAGTGCCAGGGAGTCCTGTGCCACTGTGATGGTCTGGGGATGGGGGGGCTGCAGGAGTGAGCACCCTGGCTTCTGCTGCTTTCTCTTCACAAAGTGCTACTTGATTATTCCTCGGGTGGAAAGCCTGAGAAGTGGGGTTAGGATTGGATGTTTGTGTTTAAAGGCTGTGATTCACAGAGATCAGAAAGGGAAGAGACCAGCAGGTTGTCTGCACATCTGTTCTCAGTCTGCCAGCCTGAGCCCAGTGCTCAACATCTACCATCCAGAAATTCAGAGCCCTTCTGCCAGGGACAGGTTTGCCATCCTGCGGGCCCTGGCCACGGTGCATGGAGCTGTGGCTGTTCCCATTTCTGTAATATGTCCTCATGAATTTGTTGGAACAATGAGAAAAAGGGAGAAGAAGTAAAGCTGCATCTGGCCTCTTCTCCCCACCAGTTGTCGGAGGGAGCTGTCCTAGGGCCAAGAAAAACAGCCTCGGAGAAGTTGCCACCCGTGGTAGCCATGGAAGCATCTGTCCATGGGAGCAGCGTGGCTGGGAAGGCAGCTAGCCAGCCGCAGGGAGCCACGCAGGGGGTGGCAGCCACAGTGGTCCCTTTGGGTCTGCTTGGGCAGGAGGCGAGAGGTGGGAAGAGACGATGGGGAGCAGAGCAGGCAGGGAGAGGGGGAGTGTCTGGAGGCTCTCAAGAAGCAGGTCAGCATTCAGGATGGTACTCCCTCAGTTGAAGGGGTCCTGAAGTGCCTCCACTTACGTTGTAAACAGAGTTACATCTCAGGAAATAAACTGCAGGACTGCTTCCAGGCTGCACATCATCGCATGGTTTGTCTGGGACCAAAGACTGGCGTAAAGAGAGCTGGAGATGTATGGGGAGGTAAAGAAGAGGAGGAGGAGGAAGAGGCAGGAGCTGGAGAGGGACCTCAGGGAGTGAAAAAGGATCCAGAGGGTGCTTGAGACAAGGCTTGAAGCCAAGAGAAAAGAGAAAGAGAGTGAGATCCCACCTCCCCCGGGTGCTATATCCATTGAGTGTGCTTAATGGGTTTTGCTTCACAGAGGAAATTGCTTCTGGGAGCCTCTTCCCTGGGTGCTGAGGGCTGGCCAGACCTTCCTGCACAGGTGCCAAGCTTGATGGGAGCCTGGCAGAGCCGACCCCATGCTGCTGCTCTTGGAGGGGCTGCATGCAGGAGAGCAGAGCAGCACGAAGAGCAGCGTGCTGCCACCGCCAGACCACTCCTTGGCTGGGGTGGAAAATTACAAGGGGCAGCACAGCCCCAAAAAGCCAAGGCATTTGTTCTGGTTTTCAAAACACTTCTTTAATGTCATTGACAATACCAGCAGGTTCCTGAGATTAGCATGCTTCTATTTTTGAAGAGTTATTTCTCATGGCAGACTGCTAAGCAGTGCCAACGGCCTTAGCATCCTTTCTATCTGGATTGGCAGGACACACTGTGGTCTTTTGCCTTTCATTAGCCTCTGTAAAGCTGTTATTGCTGCAACCCTTCCCAGTGCTCCCCCACACTTTGGGGGTAACATACCTCTTCAGGTTTTCCAGAGTTTGGGGTGCAAGGAGCATGTAGGGACATAGATGAAGTTTGCAGAGTGCAGTGTGCACTGCCTTGGGGTGCTCTCTGGCTGTGCCTAGGTCTAGGTGCTGAGTTCCAGGCACAGCTTCTCAGGGCAATGGCTTGTCTGATGGAGCAGGTCCTTGATGCATGTCCCTGGGCTGGGCCGCAGCTGCAGCACCGCATCCTGCTGTCAGGGTGTGGCATCACTGGAGTCACAGAGAAAGCAGCTGGCATTCTCTGGGGGAAGGTGAGGTTCCTCTGCTCATCAGCTCAGCTCCCTTGGAAACACAAACTATGAGGCCTGCTTCTCCTTGGCTCCAACTGGAAGGTGTAGGAGCACAGCAGCACCCCAGGACCAAACCCATTTCATACCACTGTTCTCTCCCAAGTGTGTCTTTACTGCATGCTGTTGTGATATCAGAGCTGTGCTCGAGTCACGGCACTCCACTGCATTGTGGACCTCTCACTCCTGTTTCAGGTTCAGGTTCTCATTGACAGCTAGGCATTAAAAGCATTTGACTTTCAATTAGCCTGCAAAATGGAGGGGGGACCTCAAAAGTGAAGATTGCTTTAAAGCTTGGAAGCCGTCTTCTGTTTAGGCTGGAATCCCGTAAGATCAGAGAAAAATGGCTTCACCATAAGAAATCCCAGTTTGCCTGCAGATTAGCTTGAGAAACTGCAACCCTAAAGACAGCCCAGACACCCTCTCCAGATTTCTCTGTGCCTAGAAACAGGCAGTGGTAGGAGATGCCTCCTGAGGGCCATAATGTTGCTGTTCCATCTTTGTTATGATGCTGGGACACAAAAACCACATCAAAAATCAAATGGAGGTTGCAAAAGCCCAACCTGCACTCTCAGCTTGTAGGCTGAGTCTGTCTCTAGCTGTCCTGTTGGTCCCTTAAGGGCTCTGGGGTCTCCCTAGGTAAAGCAGAAGCACAAGGGAGATTATGACAAACCCTCACAAACTGGAGGTTTTTGTTGGATGCAGAAGACAAATCTTTCCCTGACTTCAGACCGGGAAGCTGTCAAATGCTTAGGATGCAGCTTGGCTTTTCTCAGGCGTTATGCCAAAGGCGAGTGAGGAGAGGACCACACGACAAGGTAGTCCTGTAGTTGGGGGGCTTGGCAGCAATGCACTTGGGAGGAAGCAGTAAAGCAGATACAGAAATCAAGGCACCATTCAAACAATCCTCAGATGAGCCTGTTTCTCTTGCTGTGGGACCAGCCTCTGCAGGGCAGGTGTGTCTTGGTGGGCAGGCTCCCATCGCTGCAGTGATTTAAGATGAGCTTCTTGCCTTCACCTTGCTTACAAATACAAGATTTGCAGTTTGGGTGTTTAATTGACACCTGGATGAGTGGGAGCCAATGGACTGTGCAGCCCCTTTCCTAAGTGCTTCTCATGCCCATGGATGGCTGAACGGCCACTTTTACTGCTGGGTGGCTGGGGTCAGGGACCGGAGGGCTCGTGGGCTTGGGGTGAAGCCATGCACAGGCCCTGGTCATCATGAACAGAACAACTGTTGGAGTCACACCCTTTGCAAAGGCTTTCAGAGAAGGGTTCCCCTGCACTTATGCTGGCAGAGTGGAGCCCAGGCAGGTGCAGCCTTTGCTTTCCTGGGCAGGGCTGTCCTCTGCTGTACTACCCCGGAGAATCTGGGCTGGCTCCAGTGAAACCAGAAGGGTTACTCCAAGTTTGCACCAACTCAGCAGGGTTTATTGCAGTCATGGTGGATTTGCCAAGCTCTGCCTGGAGGCTGAGCTGTGATTTTTCCTTTCAGTTTGGGCTTTCAGGTGCACAAATGCAGTCCTAGCTGCCTGGCGTAAGTCTGCCCCATGCTGACACAGGCAGAATGGGGTGAACAGATCATTGCCTCTCTGGATGGCCACGCTGCTCCTCTGGTGAGCACTGCTCTGGATTCACACCAGGTTCCTCCAAGTGAGGCCCTCTCTCTGCAGCCCTGGGCACTGGAATAATCTCTGCAGGGAAGTGGTGGATTCCCCAACGTCGGGCACTTCTAAGGTTCAGCTGGATGGGGTGCTGGACTGTCTTGTCTAAACTGTGCTTTTGCCAAGAAAGGTTGGACCAGATGATCCTAGAGGTCCCTTCCAACCTGGTATTCTATGATTCTGTGATTTAACCCCTGAGCATCTCTTGCAAAACGCTCCCACCCTCACCCTGGAGCCCTGGCTGTGCCCAGCACCCTGGGGCTTCAGCTGTGTCAGCAGGGCAGGATGGCACAGGGAAAGGAAAATCACTGTGAATCAGGCCTTGGGAACAGCATCTGCTTCGTGGCAGAGACCGATTTAATCTCCTTAGCAATTGCCTAAATTACAGAATCAGCGGGATGCTAATTAATTAAGAAGCACTCAGTGACAGACACTGAGATCCCTCCTGGCTTTAAGTGGAACCCTTTTGGGTTTGGCAACTGCAGCTGGCTGCTTTCCTAACAGTGGGGCTGCCATGGGGCTAAGGCCCTGGGGGCTGTCTGCACCAGTTGCCCCATGCCTGCCCATCCCTCTCTGCTGGCTCTGGCTGGGGCTGGGGTGTCCCCACACCAGTGGGACGATGCCACATTGGTGCACTGCAGGGGAAGCACCCACACTGGCCTCCTGCTCCTGGCTTTCAGCCGAGGGAGCCAGCAGACCCCTCACCCTGCCTCTCTCCAGCTTCTCTAGCCTGGAGCTGGCCCCTCACCTCCACCCTGAAAGCCCACAAGCCAGTTAAGTCCAGCGTGTTAATTGGTTGCGACAGTTCATTTTGCTGTCTTGCAGTTAGTTATTGATGGGGTGTGTGCGCCTGGATTCACAGCAAAGGTCAGTGCTGGGCTGGGATGGAGCCCTTTCTTTGGTCCACCCCAGGATGTGTGATGGGGCTCCAGAAGCTCTGCCAGGACCAGCTGTGACCAGCTCTGCCAGGACCAGCAACATCAAGGATGGTTTTACCCCAGGAATGTGCAGCACCCTGCCGCAGGAGGATGTGGAGGCTGGAAGAGAAGTGGGTTTGAATGAGTATTTGGCACTCACTGGTAAAAACCACTTTTTTCAGGGCTGTTTGACACAAGCATTGGATTTAAAGGCCCTGAGCTGGGAGGATGCACAGGCCAGATCAGCACCTCGTGTCTAGCTCTCCTCAAACCAGTTTAGTGACTTCATCTTAGTTTTGTCTTGTGCTTCTGTAAGGACAGGGCTAAAAAGGACAGGAGGGGACAAACAGGCAGGGAGGTGTGTGCTGCATGCCTGGGTTGGTGCTCCATGGTCCCCAGCAGTGCTTCTGGTACCAAGTGGGGTCCAGGCTGCTCTTTGGAGAACGAGTCTTAGGAGGAGTGGCTGAGGGAACTGGAGTTGTTGAGCCTGGAGAAAAGGGGACTGAGGGGAGATCTCGTTCTGCACAACTACCTGGAAGGAGGGTGTAGTGAGGCGGGTGTGTGTCTTTTCTCCCAGGTCACTAGTGATAGAAGAAGACAAAATGGCCTCAAGTTGCACCAAGGGAGGTTTAGATTGGATATCAGGAAAGATTTCTTCACTGAAAGGGTTCTCAGACACTGGAACGGGCTGCCTAGAGGAGTGGTTCAGGCACCGTCCCTGGAGGTATTTAAAAGACAGGCAGACAAGGTGCTCAGAGATCTGGTTTAGTAGTGGACAGGTACAGTTGGACTCGATGATCTCAAAGGTCTTTCCCAACCAAAGAGTTATATGACTCTATGATTCTAATGGGAAGCTGATAAAATTCAGTGCCTCCAGCTGGGGCAGGCATGGTAGGGGCTGGGGGGGCAGCAGGCTGGTCACCCCGAGGGGCTGGACCTGCAGGCAGGCTGGCTGGCTAGCGGCTGTATGCAGAGCAGGGGGTATGTTCAACTCCCCACCATTACCCAAGTGCCTGCACTTTCATCCTGGCTAAAAGTTGGGTGCCTTGAGAGAAGGACTCTGGAAATGTTAGGTCCTGCTTCCCATCACTGGTGGGTCAGTCTGTCCTTGAGTCCTTCCATCTCTGGGCAGGTACAGGGAGTTTGATGGAGGCTCTCTGGAGAGGAGCAGTTTCTGAGTGAAGAGAGGAAATGAGGGATTGTGAGGACACATTGGTGGGTTTTGGTTAAAAGCTCCAAAATCCTGTTTGAGGCACACAAACATTCTGAATATGCCTTTCCAAGGGGCTGGAAAGCTGAGAGAGGAAGATTTTTGGTCCTCCAGTGAGCCACAAGCCATGGGAGGAAGTGCTGAAGCCCTGCCTCTGTGGTGAAGAGGGTTGTGTTGCAAAGGGGTGATGTGAAGAGTTCACCTGCTGCCCTGGGACAGTGTGTGATGGTGTCTTTGGCCAGCCCTCTGCCTCTCTTCCAGCATCTGCCAGGTCCCTGGCGCAAATGCAGCACAAGAGAGTGCATTAGTGAGAATCGTGCGCAAATGCAGCACAACAAGAGAGTGCATTAGTGAGAATCGTTAGGATCGATGGATCCCCCAGGGCTAGAGGTATTGATAAGCTGCAGGCCAAGGAGAAGGTCAGGGGCAGAGCTGGTGGGATGCAGGCAAGGGGAGCTGGGTATTTGACTGTTTGTGTGAAGGCTTTTGCAACGATCAAGGAGGAAAGGCTGTGGGTGGCTGCTTGGGCCCCTCCAGATGCCTTCTCATGCCTGGCTGCAGCCCTTCCTCTGCCCCTCTGCATCCCCCTCTTGACCCAGGCACCTCAGCAGGGCAGCTGATGCCTATAAAACCCCAGATGTTTGTATCCACAGCCCCTGCCAGATGCATCTGATCCCCACTGCTCTGGAAAGCCATGTACTGTCCTCTCTGCATGGGGGCAGGAGCATGAGAGAACCCTGGCTCTCAAGGAGCGGAAGGAGGAGAGCCTGCCTGCCCACCTTCTGCTCACTGAAGAGCAGGGATGTCTCCCTCTGGGTCTCCAGACCCACCAAGTGCCGTGACTAAGCTGAGCTCAGAGTTGAGCAGCTTCATCGCAAGGAGATGGGAGTTCCAGGCACATGGTGCTGCATGCGTGCTGGTGGCACACTGAGCTCCACGGCCAGTTACGTCCCTCTGTGAATCAGCTTTGCTCTGCCATGCTTGGCCAGTCAACGCAGCTGATGGACCCAGACCTTCCACTGCAGGCAGAGGTGCCTGTGCAGAGGCAGCTTTGGAAGTGGCTGATGGCAAAGTCCTTGGGGCTGCCTTGTTCCTGGACAAAGACTGCAGCTGAGCCATGGGAATTTTTCTTGGTGGGTTACTGGGCTTTCCCCCCCTGCCCCCCCTGGCTTTTGCATAAAATCCTCCTGTTTCCATGACAGAGGGGCTGTGAGGACACAGAGGAGCAGGGACCAGAGGAGCAGCCATCCCGCAGAACTGGTGGGTGGCTCGAGCAGTGAAAGGGGGGAACTTGGGGTCTGAATGAACAGAGAAACTTGAGCAGGGCCCAGCCCTATTAGAGGGATACAGGAGAACATCTCATTAGGGCAGAGCCGGCAGCCAGGATGGAAAATTACTGGTAGCCCTGAGTTGCGAGGGCAGGAGGCAGCTGGGGGGCGGGGAGGGGGGGCTGGCAGCTCGCCAGGCACAGCACATGCTTTGTCCTGTGCCAAGAGAGCAAACAGGACATGGCACATCTCTGCCCTGAGCACGGAGGCAATGCTTCCCGTCCCACACTTGTGGGCTGCGTTGCAGGGAGAGTATCGTAGAATCACAGAATGTTGTGAGCTGGAAGGGACCCTCAAGGATCATCCAGTCCAACTCCTGTCCCTGCACAGGACAATCCCAACATTCACACCATGTGTCTGGGGGCCTTGGCCAAATGCTGCTGGAATCTTGTCAGCCTTGGTGCCATGAGCACCTCCCTGGGGAGCCTGTTCCAGTGCTCCACCACCCTCTGCCTCAAGAACCTTTTCCTCATGGCCAACCTCACCCTCCCCTGCCACATCTTCCTGCCATGTCCTCTGCTCCTGGCGCTGGTGGCCAGAGAGAAGAGCTCAGCGCCTGCCCCCCCTCTTCCCCTTGGGAGGAAGTTCCAGACCGCCATGAGATCTCTCAGTCTCCTCTTCTCCAGGCTGAACAACCCAAGTGACTTCAGCCTCTCCTCACACCCTTCCCCTCTAAACCCTTCCCCAATGTTGTGTCCCTCCTCTGGACACTCTCCAGCAGCTTTAGATCCTTTTTCTCCTGTGGTGCCCAAACTGCCCCCAGTGCTGGAGGTGAGGCCGCCCCAGTGCAGAGCAGAGCGGGACGATCCCCTCCCTGGCCCGGCTCGCAGTGCAGTGCTGGGTGCCCCCAGGACACGGGGTCCCTCTTGGCTGCCAGGACACACTGTTGGCTCGTGTTCAACTTGCCATGGACCAGAACCCCCAGGTCCCTCTCTGCAGGGCTGCTCTCCAGCTTCTCATTCCCCATGTGTGTGTGTCCAGGGTTGCTGCATCCCAGGTAATGAGCTCTCTGCAGGGTTGCATCTTCCCAGGCAGCTTCAGGGCAATGCGTGGTGTCCAGCGGGAGGGCAGTGTGGCTGTCTCCTGCCTGTTGCTGCCTGCGGGCCAAGCCATGAGCTGGTGCACGGGCAGTGCTGTGTCGCAGCCCTTGTTCTGCACAAAGCCCAGCAGTTCTGAGAGGACCAACTCATCCTGGAACCAATCTGGGGACTCTGAGCAGGGTTGGAGGGCTCTCTTTGGAGGTGTCCAAGGTCCAGTTGCCCTGCTGTTGCTCTGGCCCTGATTATTTGGAGCCGGCAATCTGTGGGCCTTTTGCTGCCCGGTGGCTGGGGCAGATTGTGCCTGCCCAAGGGTGGGCAGGGAACAGGATGCAGGATGGGGCCCATCACCAACAGCTGGTGCTCCAGCACTGCTCCCTCGAGTCCAAGCCAGCCCAGTATCCCCCTTGCTATGGTCACAGCTCCACAGCACACAGTCCCATGCCCGTGGAGCAACTTTGCCCGACAGACATGGCCACTGACGTCACCCTCCCACTGCTTTGTGTGCACTGCTGGTTTCTGAGAGATGGCTCCTGGGCATTTTTGGAAGTAGGCTCTTGGGATATGTCTCACCAACTGCTAATTCTCCTTGGTTCTCTTGCTTTTGAACAGCTTGACTGAAACAGCCCATCAAAGGGCTGAGCAATGCCAGGCCAGCAGCCACATGCTCCAAATGTCTTTATTTAAGGGCAGCAGTAAAAACTTCACACTTGCGCGCAACCAAGGCTGAATTTAGCTCTGACTCCTCTGTGCGTTGTCACTGGACTGCACGTGCCTCAGGGTTGTACCTCATTCCCGTGAAACCCTTCGACACGGGCGTATCAACTGTGCCCAGCCAACACGGGCAGCCAGCACATCTGCCCCAGGCTACTTCTCCTGCCCCCCGATTAACCCTGTGTGGAGCACAGGATGCACCCTGGAGCTGTCAACCATGCATCAAACCCAGCCCTGCCTCTGAGCTTGGATTCAGGCTCTGGCTTCCTTCGCTGGCCGTCTCTGCGGTCATTGTCTGCGGGTGGCGGCTGCTCTCTCCATCACCAGCTCTCTGCCACCGGACAGGTCCCTGTGGCACCGCCAGCACTGGATGCCGCTGTGGGAAGGGTGGGCAAGGGGTACAGAGGTGCCTGCAGCAGGGTTGAGAGTCCCAGCTCACTTCTACCAGGTCGAGATGGTACTGTGGTCCTTGCAACAGGGGGTCTGGGGAGGAACAGGGCTCTGCTGGAGCGTTCTTGTTAGAGTTTTATAGCCTTTCTCCTGTTTGTCATGAAACATCTCCAGGTTTCTTCCAGAGACAGAGGAAATGAAAGATTCCAGGGCCTTGTGTCCTGCCATCTCCCCTCTGCCTTGGCATCACTGGGTTCAGCAGTTCTGGCCTTGCTGCCTCTCCACTTGCAGGCATGACTGCTGAGGCAGCTCCAATGCTGGGGATCTCATCTAGAAGAGGAGCCCATTGCTCTCAAGCTCCTCTTGTTTAAGAGAGGTGACTCTTGGAGATGGAGGAGGGCCCTGCTGGTAGCTGAGCTTTCACTGGAATTTTGCTTTGGAACCCCAGCAGCATCCCCACCTCAGCTCCCTTTTCCCCATCCACCTGCCCCACTTTCTGCCACACCATGGTGAAAGTGGAGCTGCCATGAGGCTGCCTGTGGATAAGGCTTGGGAGCCTGTCAGCCCTGCCCAGGCCCAGCTGCTCTGTACCTCAGTTTCCCTACCAACAAATCCCACAAGAAGCCCTCATACATGGAGACAGGTGAAACCTTCACATGGATGCTTCCAGCTTGCAGTGGAGCTTGGTCGCCAGTGAAGAACCCCATCTCCACCCCTGCACCTAACTCTGGGCTTCAGGGAGGATCTGCAGCGCCTGTCACTACATGGGGCCAGCTGGATCTGTCCCAGGGCCTGGGACTGCACATCCCTGCCTGTCTGCTGCACTCTGGCTATGGAGCTGTGACTCGGAGCTGCCACTTTAGCATCGGTGACAACAGCCCCTCCCGTGCTCCCGGCACCACTGCTGGCATTGCCAGAGCTGTGGAAAATTACTCTGTGCTGCTGGTGGAGGAGTGACACGCACAGGGGAAGGAGGGGGCTGCAAAATGACACTGGCCAGGATATGACCTTGGGAAACACACCAGAGAGCCGGGTGGAGGGGTCCAGTTCCCAGCCAGAGGCCTTGAAAGAGCATCTCCTACTGCCTGCTGCCTGGCTCGGCCCCCTCGGCTCCCCACAGGAGAGGACAGAGGCTGGCTGGGGATGAGGGAGTGGTGAATGGCCCTGGGACAGCACACTCCACTCCAGCCCACCAGCCCACAGCAGCAGGGCAGAGGCTCCAGTATGGCAAGTGTCACCATGCTTCTGGCAGCCTTTCTGATGCCACTTATGGCCTGACACACCCCGCAGCACCCAACTACTTCCTTCTACTTCTGGCTCCCATCCTGCTGGGGTGAATGTCTGGCACACCATGGCACAGATGAGACGGCTCCAAGGCTGCTTGGGCATTGCAGGAGCCTGGCCAGGAGTCCCCGTGCTGCTGGGGAGGCTGATGGTTGGCTGCCAGCACAGGTGGGGACCCCAGCCCTGAGCAGCATTGGGGGGACAGGTCTCTGTGGGGTATATTCTGAGCTCAGTTTGTCCCTTCAGACTCACTTGCTTTGGGGGGCCAAGATTCAGGGTGTTGGCCTGTGTCCATTATCACCCAACTGCTCTGGTATGTGTAGTAGCACAGAGAAGGTGGGAACCTGGCCCCAGCCCCAGGAGACCACAGCACATCCCAGCTTGGAGAGACCAAGGGGTTCCGCTGTGGCAGCACTTGGTGAGTGGACCCAGACTCCATCCAGCCCTCTCTGGGTGGACTCTGGGTGCCAGGGAACATCTCCTGTGCTTGACATATCCCCAACACAGCCCCCTGACTCTTTGGCACAAGAGATGGGACATCCCTCAGTCAGCTGTGGCCCAATTTCATCTCCAGGCAGAGGGCTTCACAGCAGCACCTGGAAATGAGCATTGGAAGTGTGTGACTAAATGCTGGGAGATGGCACAAGTCTGCAAGCAGCATCCCCAAACCCCCAGCAAGGTCCTGGGGAGTCCCCATCCAGGGCTGCGACCTCTCTGATGCCATCTCTGGAACCAGACCTCTGTTCAGCTGGCTTAGTGTCACATGGCTGAGCACAGGGAAAGTGGCATGGAAAATGCCACACTGACCTGCATTAAAAACACAATGAAAAATAATGTGGAAAAATCCATGCTGTAAAACTCCCTTGCTTCCCTTTAATCATGCATTTCAGGGTGCAGAAGGCTCCACATGCAGGTGATTTCTGAACCTCCACATGGGGTAACACCCCAGTCCCTCAGGCACAGAGAACTTGTGCTTTTCCGAAGCCTAATTAATTGGGCAATTCTTTCAGTCGCACAGCCCTGCTCCTTTGGCAGGGCAGCCATCTAAAAGCTGTTACTTGATGAAGTTGGACTTCATGCGGAAAAGATAAACCCCCAGTGTGAAAAATAATCTGTTCCTGTAGAAATCCCTGGCAATTGGAGGAGGAGAAGGTTTGAATTTGCACAATGGCAGGAAGATAAGATGTGAATCTGACCCTATCTTATCCCTGACCAGTTCAGAGGAAACCCCTTGGCTGCTGGACCTGGAGAAGAGGGTGAAAGGCAGCCCTGAAGGTGGGGAAGATCTGACCCCATGGAAGTGCTGGGTGCTGAGCTGGCTCCTAGTTGAGAGACGAGAGGGTTCCTGTGCTCCCTGACATCCGGGGTGTTTTCTCCCTTTCAGGTGCGAAGGTGAGCACAGCCTGGACGCAGAGCTCCCAGTGACTCAGCAGGAGAGGCTGAAATAAACTGAAAACTGGTTGCCATCCAAAAAGTCTGGGACAAGCTGTTAAAACATACATACCAGGGATGGAGATGAATGTCTGTATCAGCAGATGTTCCTCTAGCCCCTCAGCAGGAATTTGTAGGATGAGCAGCCTGTGGCCACTCTCAAGGCATTTGAGAAGTACTGTGAAGCACAGGGGTATATTGGCCACTGTGGCTGGCTGAGGGGCAATGAGGCACTGCCAAGAAATCCCTTTCCAAAGCCATCTGAGGTCTCCTGCTAGCTGGTCCCCAGGACATCCCAGGCAGAGGTTGTCTCCGAGATCCCAGCACCCAAATCCTGACCCTCTTGCAGCATCTTGCATGAACTCCTCTTGGTGTAGGAGACTCTGAGCCTCACACATCTTGCAAGAAACCGTGGCTTTCCCATGTTGACAAGTAAATAGCACTGAAACATAGGATGAAGCAGGATCAGGCCCTGACACTTGCATGATGTATTTGCAATGGAGATGTGAAATGGAGATCTGGACTCTCCTGGCAGAAATGCCCAGCAGGAAAGAGGAGTGAGTGACAGCCTAGACACCAGAGCAGACCACAGCCCTGCCCCTGGGGAGCTGCCTGAGTCCTCCCAGGTGAGCATTGCATGGGGCTGGGTTTGGCAGAGAACCAAGCCTGTGGAGGGGAGGTGATGAACTCTTCAGCAGTTTCCCCATGGGGATGTTTGGGTAAGGGCCAGTTCTAGGTTTTGAATGGCATGTCCTGTGCAGTTGCCTCAGCCACCTTGGGAGTGGAGGCTGTTACATCCCCAACTGTGGAAAAAAATAATGAAAGTGATACCAAAGAAGCACAGAGGAAGGAAAATGGCAGGAAGGACTTGCCCAGCTTGGAGGCAAGCAGGAATCAGCCTCTGCTCTAGGGCCAGGCTGGGGCCCTCTGTCCTCACTGAACCAGCTGTCCCAACTCAGGACATGGCCTTGCTTCATGCCCTGCCACCTTTGGAGCCCCTGGGTCCTTTAGAAACCTGGGCACCATTACAAGGATGGTGGGCAAACCTCCACAGAGTGGGTGCCCTGCAGAGCTGGTGGCCCTTGACGATGCAGGATCACAGTCAGGGCAGAGGGAGGCACCACCAGCATCCATGCCTCACACAGATGAGTGTGTTGCACTGTGGGACTGGCCCTCTCCAACCTGCCCCACCCCAATGGCAGTGTTCACAGCCCTTTGTTTTGCCTGACCTAAACAGCCACCCCACAACCTCCTGCTCTACCCCAAACAGCTGCCACCATACACCCCCAGCATCAATATGTGGGGGGGTAATCACCACCCCAGCCATGGCCTCCACTCCTGGGTGATCCTTCAGACACCATGGCTATCCCCATCCACACTCCTCGGCACCAGACCATTACGGTCCTGCTGTGGGGACCTCACTGCACAGGTTCCACTTACCCTGGGAGCACCTGGGGCCCTTGACTGTGCCCATCCTATGCTCAGGGGAACCCCCAGCCCTGTGCTCCTGAGGACCCCCTAGGTCCCTTGTCATCCTTATTCTTGTTCCTGGATACTCCCAGGCTCTTTGGCCTTCATGGCCCCACCCCCTCGGCACTACCTAGACCCCTTGGCCATGATGGCGCTATCCAGTTATCCCTGTTGCACAGGTCCCCTCTTGTCCCAGGATCCTTCCTGGGCACCTTGATCATCCCCTACTCTTGGGGACTCCCAGACCCCTTGGGCACGGCCCCATAGCTGGGGTACCCCAAGGCTCCCACTGTCCTCTGCTCCTGGGGCCCCACGACCACAGGGACCCTCTGGACCCACTGGCCATCATGGTCCAGCTCTGGGACCTCCATGGTTCCTTACAGAGGGGTATGTGCCACCCCTCCATCGCTCCATCTTCTCTGTTAAACCCCACCCCCATCACTGCATCTCCCGTAATCACCCCCGCCCCTGGCGTCCCCGCCGCCGGCCCCGCTCTCGGCCCCGTCCCCTCCCCTCTGGCCCCGGCGAGGGGAGGAACCGGCCCGGCCGGGCTGTGCCCAGCCTCGCTCCTGCGCCGCCCTGCGCGCCTCTCACTGGCACCGGCACCGGCAGCAGCTCCGGCACCGGCTCCGGCTCCGCTCGCTCCTCGCGCCGGGCCCCGCCGCCCTCGCTCCCTCCGCCCCTCCCCAGCGCCGGGCCCCGCCGCCCCGGGATGAAGGTTCTCCGGCACAAGATCGAGCTGCTGACAGGTACGGTACGGCCCGGCCCGGCCCGGCCCGGCCGCCCTCGCTCCGGCCGCCCCAGGCCTGCTGGAGGGAAGGGGGGTTGAGGCGGGGAGGAGCCGGGCGCTGGCTGGGGTTGAAACGGGGGAAGGGGAAAGAGCCCTCAGCCCCTGCCTGGGAGGTGTCGTCCCCGCTCCGGCCCCGGCGCCTCTTTCCCCCGGGTATGTGCTGCTGGGGACACGGTGCTTTCGGGGGGCCGGGGGGGTGACGCCTGGGGAGGTGTCCGGGCTGCAGCGGGAGAGGCCCCGCCGGGCGGTGCTGGAGGGAACGGGGGACTGAGCCGGCAGCGTCTTGGCCCAGGGGCCCGCCGGGCAGCCAGCGGGTGTGTGTGTGGGGGTGCCCGTGGCACTGCTGGAGCATCCCTGCGGCACCCGCTTCTCCGCCAGCCCCCCCTGCGCATCTCCCCTCTGCCTGGGTGCCCCGAACATGGGGCTGGGGCTGGCGAGGCAGCTGCAAGACAGCCTCGCACCCCCGCGGAGACCCCCGCTGCCACTGCCGCCCCCCAAGCCCGGGGTGCTCAGCCCCTGGACTGCTGCCATAGATACGCCAGCCTCGTGGGTCTCCCTCTGTGGTCTACCTGCTCCTGTGCTCCCCAGTTGGACCACATTGTCTGACTGGTTTGTGGGGGCTGCTGGGGTGCAGACGTGTGCCCCCCCACCGGGGCAGAGCAAGCTGCGGGTCTTTATGCCACACCGGTGGGGCGGAAGGTGGCCCTGGCTGTGTCACACTGTGGTTTTCCTCCACCCATCGCGGCTTTTCAACAGTCCGGCTTGGGGGGCTGTGGGCACGCTTCCGTGTCTTGGACTGGGCTGCAGGTTCCCTTCCTCCCTCTCGCCACCTTGCTGGAGGTTGCCTTAGCTTTGCTGCCTGGCAGGGGCCAGCCCTCACTCCTCTGGGTTTGCCTCCCCATCTGTCACGCACTGCTCAGTTAGCCCGGAGAATCCGTGCCAACATCCCGTGGGTCACGTCCGTGCCAGGGCAAGACGCAGGTGGTCAGTGAGGCTGGTGCATAATTTAAGGGACCTCTGCCTTCCGACCAGACATGCTGCCCAGTATTAAACCCTTCCCACAGTCTCATCATGATGATGATAAGTAATAATAATAGTGTATTTCCTTGCCATGAGCTGGTTCTCCTCCAACACTGGGCTGCAGATCCCTAGGGAAGGTAAACCAACGTGGCTGTTTCCATCCCTGTCTATATATGTGGGACAGAGCACCCGTCCCAAACAGAGCATTCATGTCACGCTGGGTTTGGGACCAGCTTGGAATTAGGGAGGAGGCATGTCCCAGGTGTGTCCAGGAAATGGTGGCACTGCAGAGGGGGAGCGCTTGGGGTGGCATCCTGAGGATGGGTGCTGTTGGGGAGCATTGGAGTGAGCTAGAGGGAAGCGGGCTAGTTGCCACCCTCCCTGGCATGTGATGGGAGCCAAGTTGTTTTGGCTAGGAGACCTGGAGCCATGGCTTCCTCACCAGCCCTCTGCAGTGATGCTGGCCCAGCCGGACTGGGTGACACTGCTCACAGCCCCACCGCTGCGCTGGCAGGAGCAGGGCCAAGGGTACCTCTGGGGTGGCATGGGAAGCAGAGCACCCACAGGAAGCCAGCAGCATGGCTGTGATCCTGCTCGCAGGCTATTGCACCCATGGGACTCCCTGATGTACTGATCCCTCCTTCATTCCCACGCTCAGCACCACTTTAGGTCACTGTCCATCCTGCACTGAGAGTGCTGGTTGGTGCAGGCATCTGTCACGTCCCTCATGAGCCAGCTTCCCCCACCGCCCCAAGCAAGGTCACGGGGCTCATTGCTTGGCCACTCTCCCTCCCATATTAGCTGGAGGCTTTAATTAATAAAGACTTTCACCATATGCAAAGTGCTGTTCCCAGCCACCCTGGAGCTGTGGCCACACGGCGGGTTGGTGCAGTCAGCGTGGGACACTCCTGCTCTCTTCTAGACCCAGCTACCGGTGAGGCTGATTTTCCTCCCAGTTTTTAACCCTGAGATTGTGCCCCGGAGGGTGGTGGCATTGCTTGGTTGGTGGCTTTGCAGGCTGCATCATCTCGGCTCTGCTGGTGGGCTGCAGGCAAGGGCTGTCCCCTTGCAAAAAGCCATGTCCCTAGCAGCCAGCCCAGCCTGGAGCAGCATGCCCCAGATGTGTGCTTCTCCATGGGGCAGCCGGCACCTCTCCCCAGTGGGGTTTTGCTTGGCCCCCGGTCTGGCAGGACCCTCCGTGCAGGGTGCCCTGGGACTCCTGGGAGGCTTCGCGGTGGTGTTTCTCCCTCCAGACAGTTCTGGTTTGTTGGATGGCTCCCAAGGAAAGAGCAGAGCAATGTGCAGTGTCTGTAGAAAGCAGCCAGGTGGCACAGCCTGCTTGGCTTTTGAATGGAAAACCCGGCTTTTGGAAGGGAGTTTTTGACCAGCTCTCATATTCACCGTGGCCTTGCAATGCTCGTGGCATTGCTTGACCTTTCCACGTTGCCAACCCGGGCCGACCCAGGTGTGCAGGTGGACAAAGCGTGGAGCAGGTTTGGCTAAGCCTGTGGATGGAGCGGGGTCTGTGTCTGCTGTGGTGCTGGTATCTCCAGGGAGATTGCAAAGGATGGGTGGCCAGTGGAGGGGGTGGGGGACCGGTGCTGGCCTCTTCCGAGCAGCAACAACTTGTCCAAAAGCTTGGCCTTGGGGAAGCAGTGGAATAGAGGCAAATGCCTGAGGTATGGATCTTGAGCACAGATAATCCCCTTGCACTGGGACTTGCCAGTTACCCACCCCATCTTACTTGGGGTAACTGGGACTTGCCAATTACCTACCCCTGTGTGCTTAGTGTGTATGCCATGGCCCAGCAGAAGCCTCGATTGTCCCCTGTGTCCCCCATGTCTGTCACCTTACATGTGGAGCCAGCTGCTAGGGGTGCAGGTTTCCCCTTGCTCCCTTCTGCTTTCTAAGCTGGTCTTATGCCTGGGGATGTTTTTTGAGATGCCGACATTGAGGGGTACAAAGTCCTGGTGCCTTGGTCAGCAGCATCCAGTTTGACACCTCTGTGTAGTGGAAGCTCTGGTGAGGTCTGGTGAAGTCTATCCCTGCAAGCCCTGGACCTGAGCTGCCAGCTGGCCAGCACCTGCTTTACAGGCAAGGAGAAGAGTTTGAGAGTAAAGAATCACAAAATCACAGACTGGTGGGGTTGGAAGGGACTTCTGCAGATCATCTAGTCCAACCCCTCTGCCAAAGCAAGTTCACCTTAAGCAGGTTGCACAGGATGGGTTGGGAACATCTCCAGAGATGGAGACTCCACACCCTATCTGGGCAGCCTGGCCCAGGGCTCCGGCACCCTCACAGGAAAGAAGTTTTTCCTCATGTTTAAGTGGAACTTCCTGTGTTCCAGCTTGTGCCCATTGCCCCTTGTCTTGTCACTGGCCAGCACTGAGAAGAGTCTGGCCCCATGCTGAGACCCACCCTTTAGATATTTATAAACAGAGGCTTCACGTGGTTTTCTCCCATCATTGCAATACAAACTTCAGGCTGTTCTCTCTGCTCCCCTGCTGCTCCGAGCATCCCTCTGCCTCCCAGCATGGCTAAGAAACATCACCCCTCCTTTCTGTGCAGAGAGATCTCCCTCTGTCTCACCCGTACCTGTCTGCAGCCTAAAACCAGCCAAAACACTGGATTTTCTCTCTGACTAGTGCTGGAAGCTGGGGTGGGAATTAGAATGTTCTTGCCCTGGGTTGAGTGCTTACAGGGGTGACTAGCTTGGACAGAGCACGTTGATCACCCAGTTTGCCTAAGACCATGCCCTGGAGACAAGGATGTCCTTAACTGGGAGAACTGGACCTCAGTGGGAGCTGGGAGCCCAGTTCTTCCAGGCACTGCCTGCCCCGTGCCTGCTTCCAGCTCTGTAGAGGGGCTTGCTGCAGCCCCGCTAGACAAGCTGAAGCACCAAGTCCCCATGGTAGATGGGTGGTGTGAAGCTGATTTGGGTCCCATCCCCATGGACCGGGAGACCCTGGAGGCTGCAGGTAGCTGGGGTGAAGGGGATGGAGGCAGGTGCCTGTGGGCACTGACACCTCCCTTGCCCTGGGCAGGGCTGCTGCTGCAGGAGATGACCATGGCAGGCCTGCATGAGATGTGCTTCACTGAGGAGAAACCGTTACTGCGGGGCCAGGATGCCGAGATGGTGAGTTTGGTGGCCACTCTGGCTCTGGCTTCTGCACATGGGGTGTCAGGATGTGGGTGCTTGAGTGGGAGCTTGCAGGGGTGCTGGTATTGGGTGCATGTGTGTGCATGTGTGTTGGTATTTAGAATCATAGAATCACAGAATGATGGGAGCTGGAAGGGACCCTCAAGGATCATCCAGTCCAACTCCTGTCCCTGCACAGGACAATCCCAACATTCACACCATGGCCCTGAGGGCCTTGGCCAAATGCTGCTGGAATCTTGTCAGCCTTGGTGCCATGAGCACCTCCCTGAGGAGCCTGTTCCAGTGCTCCACCACCCTCTGCCTCAAGAACCTTTTCCTCATGGCCAACCTCACCCTCCCCTGCCACATCTTCCTGCCATGGCCTCTGCTCCTGGCGTTGGTGGCCAGAGAGAAGAGCTCAGCGCCTGCCCCTCCTCTTCCCCTTGGGAGGAAGTTCCAGACCACCATGAGATCTCCTCTCAGTCTCCTCTGGGCTAAACAAACCAAGCGACTCCTTCAGCCTCTCCTCACAGGGCTTCCCCTCTGTGTGTGCAGATGTGGTGGTATTGGGTGCACACGTGTGACATTCAGTCCACATATGTGTGCAGACGTGTGCTGATATTGATGCACTTGCATGGGTGAGCATGGGATTTGGTTTGGTGTGATGATGTGTGTGTGCAGACATGTTGCATATGCACGCTAATACACACGTGTGTGGGTGCAAGCATACAGGTAGTGTATGCACACATGTGCAGGTATCACAGATGTGTGTGTGTGTGTGCACACGGGTAGGCACTGTGTCCCCTGCAGCCAGCGCTGCCCTGGGAGTGTGTCCCTGTGGTGTCAGGGGGCTTCATGAGCTGGGTGGAAGGAAGGCACCACGGCAGTGTGGGGTGGCAGGGGGATGTCTCTGTCCCTAATGGCTCCTTCTCTCCCCAGGAGAACTCGGATGGCTTCCTCTCCACTGTGGACACAGACTGGAAGGTAGGACTGGCCACAGAGGGTGCCCTCCACCCCTGGGTCCCGCAGGGGACAGCAGCCTGTGGCTGGGGAAGGCTGTGGGGTGCTGAGCGGACCCAGGGGTGTTGTCCACTGTTTCCGTGGGGATGCAGTGCCTGGTCTGTGCATGGGGCTGCACATCCGTCATGGTCCCTAGCAGAAGGGGACAGGGGGTCACTGCCAGGCATGCTCTGTGCTGGTACTTGGATGTGGCTGGCAGGCACTTGGCAATGGGCCTGGGACAAAACCTCTTGAAAACAGGCGATTTCTTCTCAGGAGGGCTGAGGTGCTTTTCCAGCCCCTCTACCATTGCCATGGCAATGGTTTCCTGGGCTATACCAGCTTCCCACTTACATAAGGATGTTTGAAAGCCTCTTTCTTTTTTGGAGAGCTGGGGCATTGCCCCTCATACCATCCACCTCTCTCAGAGAGCAGGGACTCTGCTCCCCTGACTTGCACCTGCTCTCCTTGTTCCTCCATTTCACCTCTTCAGAGGACCCCCATTACATGGCCTCGGGGCTCATGGGGGCTCAGCTCCTGCCTGGCTGCCGCGTTGGTCTTCATCGCTCTCATTCCTCTCTCCAAGTTCATCCCACACCGGGCTCCCCTCGCAGAGACTGGGGTGCGAGTAGATGGGGTGGGAGGGTAGTGGGGCTGCTAGACTGCAGGTTGCTGCCTGTGCCTCTCCCAATGCATCCCCCTCTTGGGGGACACCAGTGACCCACTTCAGGTTGTATGTTGCTGCTTTGCTGGTGGCTGGGACCACTGGGAGGAGGGGCTTGTGTGATGCTGGCCAGGTCCATCACAGAAACAGCAGCACCTGCAAGGATAAAATAAATTGGGATTTCATTAATCCTGGGAAAGGGGCAGGGGAGCCCAGGTCTCCATTGTGGCAGATCCCAGGCTTTTGGGGCTGGCCTGCTTGGTCTCCATCACCTCTGCG
Organism: Caprimulgus europaeus; assembly: GCA_907165065.1. The sequence continues at coordinate 22,773,193 of OU015536.1, forward strand.
AGTGGCAGGGTGGAGCCGAGTGCGGAGCAAGCACCTTTGTCAGGATGCTGGCCAGTGGCTGCTGTGCTTCACAGAGCAGGGGATTCCTGGTGGCCCTCTTGGAGGCCACAAAATATGTTATATTAAAAAAAATATGACATATTAAAATATGTCAGTGGTGGAAAAGATATGCCAGGATTCCCAGCAGCTCCAAAGATGTCGAGATGCTGGGGCCGGGAGTGGTGGGGTGTGCGGGTCTGGGCTGCTCCTTGCTCTGCTTGCTCTGGGTCCTTGCTGACCACTGTAGGGAAAACCAAACCTCTTGGTGTCACTGAAGTGAGGATGAGGAGGGACAGGGAGGCAAGGAGGGAGAGGGAGGTGGCAGTGCTGGGCTACCCAGAACTCCCAGTAGTGCCATGGGCACCAGTATGGCTCTCACTCAGCTGTGCTGGGACGGGGCTTGGTATGCAGGAGCAATGACTCTCCTAGGACAATCTTTGCATGCCAGTATTTCACTGAACTGTGTCCCCCGTGGTGCCCAGGTGGAGCAGGTCTGGACAGCAAATGCCACGGCAATGCATCTGAATGCCCTTGGTATCTGAAAAAAATAATAGAATCAAAGAATGTTGTGAGTTGGGAGGGACCCACGAGGATCATCCAGTCCAGCTCCAGTCCCTGCACAGGACAATCCCAACATTCACACCACGCTTGGTGCCATGAGCACCTCCCTGGGGAGCCTGTTCCAGTGCTCCACCACCCTCTGCCTCAAGAACCTTTTCCTCATGGCCAACCTCACCCTCCCCTGCCACATCTTCCTGCCATGGCCTCTGCTCCTGGCGTTGGTGGCCAGAGAGAAGAGCTCAGCGCCTGCCCCTCCTCTTCCCCTTGGGAGGAAGTTCCAGACCGCCAGGAGATCTCCTCTCAGTCTCCTCCAGGCTGAACAAACCAAGTGACTTCAGCCTCTCATATGGCTTCTCTAGACCCTTCACCTGTTCAGTGGCCTCCTCTGGACACTCTCCAGTAGCTTTGGATTCTTTTTGTACTGTGAACTGGGCAAGGATCAAGGAGTTTTTTCCCAAGCCAGCCAGAACCTGCGCCCTCTTGGTTCCCTCCAAGATCCTCAGGGTGGGGATGAGATGAGCTTCCCAGGCTGTGCCAGGGCAACCCCCTCCTTTCCCCCCTGCTGCACTTTGCACGTTGGTGGTTCCCTGCAAAGGCTGGGGGCTGCCTGCCCTTTTTTGGGGAGATCTTACACTGTTTTCTAGGCTCACCTCCCTGGGGTAATTCAATCCAGCCCACAGCTGAGCTCTTCACTGTCCCTTTGCTCCTCCCCAGTGCCAGTCACTGCTCCCTGGCTGAGATGCCTGGCCATGGGAGGAGCCGTGGGGAGCGGGGATCTCCCATGGCCACCAGATAAAGCGAAGCTCTTGGGGCTGCTGGCATAAGCCAGGGTGCAGGGGGGCAGGTGCCTCTGCCCTGAGACCTGGGTGCCCTGGTCCTGCTGGAGGTCTGGGCCACCTGCTAGGCAGATGGGCTAGTAGCCAATGGGGTGGCGATGACATTCAAGCAGAGTCAGCCTTGCTCAGCCCACCCATCTCCCTGCAGCCTTTTTGCATTCATGCCTTACTTCACCTTGGCTTCTCCACCTCTTCTCCCCTCTATTTTGCCACCTTCTGGGCTCATACCTCTGCATCTCTTGCTTTTTCCTGGAGGCCATGGCTGCTCATGCTCCACGGGCGGCTGAGCTGAGGACAGCAAAAATGGCACCTGGACCTGTGAACGGCTTTGTACCTGTGCTAGGAACCACCTGGGAGCTGGGCTTCTCCTCACACGGGGTCCTTCTTTAGCAGAGCTTTGTCTCTCCTGGATTGAGTCTGAGCTCTTTGCAGGACAAAGCACTGCAGAGGGAAGCCTCTAAGGTGGAGGCAAGGTGGATGCCATCCCTCTGAATGTCTCTCCTTTCTTCCATGTCCAGCCCCCTGGCTGCCCAGCCCTGACTTGTTTGCAGGACATTGCTTTCCGTGGCTCCCCACCAGCTCTGGGTGATCATTTGTCCAGGTCAGGGAAAGGACTCTCCTCTGGGAAAAGTGGCTCAGCCCTGTTATTAGACATCAGAGACTCCACAGGAACATGCCTGCTAGGTGAAGCTGAGGACACGGGGCTTTGCCATGCAGGGAAGCCCATGCAAGTGCGGGTGATGGCAGCTGACCCATCCCCATGCGTTGCATGCCAGGCATGGTGGAGGCAAGCTGCGGTGAGCTGCTGGGGTGGGGATGGTGATGGCAGGTCCCAGATGGCCCAAACCATCCCTGTGGTGGGCAGGGAGGCGGGGGGGTCCGTGCTGGATGCTGCCCTGCTCTGGCACTGGCACGTGGCTCTCCAGCCCCTTTGGGCAGGTGCTGGAGGGACTGTGGGATTCTTTCTGCATCCATGATTACCTGGCTTTGTGCTGGAGCAGTTTGGGTGCTGGTTGTGATGAGCCGGGCAGTGGTGCTGGGCTGGGCAGGGCAGGGGCAGGCAGGGTGCAGGGGGATGGCACCCAGAGCATGATGGGGGGTTTTGGGGCCACAGTGGTACAAGCCTGTCTGTAGGTGCGAGCTGCACCTGGCCCCTGGCGAAACCTCTGGGCGTCAGGGCAGAAACCATCTGCCTGTGTGCACATGCACATGGGAATACACACGTGTGCACGCAGCACACATTGGCCCAAGGGCACGATCCGACCCCTTGCCACTGCTGGGTTGTCTTTTGTCCTGCCCTACTTACTTGTGACCAGCAACGTCCAGGTTGGGGCTAAATCCTGCACATCCCCTGCGTTCCGGTATCCTGCAGCAGATGGGATGACTGTGCTGCTGGGTAAAGTTGCACATGTATCTGGGCAGTGTTCATGTGTGTACACGTGTGTGACACTCCATGCACATGTGCACATCGTTGTGCATCCAAGGGCCTGAGTGATGGCTGTAGTATACATGCTAAGCACATGGGGGAAGGATGCAGCAGGTGTGCTCCTCATATGCACGTGACCATGCACACACATGCACACACATGTGTCCCATGCAGACACACAGGGGCCAGCCCTGTGGGGTATGTTCAAGCATTTTATGGGGTGCGTGTGCTTCAGTGTAGGTCATTGTATTTATTTTTCCAAAGTGTGTGCACAGACATGTGGGGTGGGGGGGCACGGTTTTGCCTGGCCCCTGTATGTCTGTGTTGGTACGTGTTCCTGTGCCTGTATGTGTATGTGTATGGTCACGTGCATATGTGGAGCATGCCTCCTGCATCCTTCTCCTGTGTTTAGTGTGTACCCATGCCTGTCCTTGGGTGTGTGGGTGCTTCCTGGTACGTGTGCCTTGATCTGGGTGGCTGAAGGCTCGAGCAGGGCTCTGTGTGTTTGCGTGGGGCCAGAGCTGAGTGTGTGCCTGTGATGGGTGTGGGCAAGCATTTCTGGGATGGTGCTGTGCGTGTTGAAAGGGATGCAAGCGCAACCCTGTCCAGGCACCCCTTCCTGTCTTGGTCTGCCAAAGCAGAGAAGATGGAGCAGGTACTGCATGGTGCCAGGCGCTTTTTCTTCATAAACAAGAGTATTTGGGGCCAATTGGAGCGTGCATAATTCCAGCGGCAGCCAATGGCTGAGTGCTGGCTCCATCGCAGCGCTCACCCGCAATGGAGGCCAAGCCTGCCTGGGCCGTGCGTTGCGTCGAGGGGGAAGGGAGAGGGAGGGCTTAGCGCAGGGCTGGGGCTCTGCTATAAATCGAGGTGAGGGGTTGAGCCAGTGCAGAGCTCTGCTTCGCCCCAGCCTGCTGCGCAGCTGTGACCCACGCCCGGACCCCTGGCTTGACCCACCCTGCCGGCGCATCCTCATCCACCCGGTTCCTCACCATGCCTGAGTGCTGGGATGGGGTAGGTACCATCGTTCCCGTGCTCCCTGCCCTCCCTTCCCAGGGAGTTTTGCCCCAATACCTTCCCTGCTCACCCAGGCTGCACCTTGGCACCCAGGAGGGCTTGGCGTGGGCCAGGCAGGCATTGTTGCAGGGGGGAACCTGCTGCTGGGGGAGCCCCTCCTGCCCCACTGCCGCATCCCTGACGTGCTGCAGTTTTCAGGGACGCATTGTCCTTGAGCGTGTCCTCCCCGAGCCTGGCGGAGATGCTGTGCTGAGGCTGAGGGTGAGCTGCAGCAGCTGCGGGCTGTGCTGGGGCTGACTGCTGCCGGGGGGGGCACATTGCCCCTTCCCCACCCTCAGAATTGCAGAGGGAGGGGGTCGCTTGCTGTTTTGGAAGCAATCCCTCGGATGCTCTCTGGCCTCCGCAGTGATGGCAACATCTGATGGCAACAGGCTGGTGTGGAGAGGGGATGAGCAGGGTGGGAGCACTGCAGTGGTGAGTGGGTAGCTGAGATAGGGCTGGGCTCATTCAGGCACCTATGGGTGCTGTGACCCCTGCACCCCTCCTCGCTGGGGCCGTGGGTTGTCAGTGCACCCCCTCCTTGCTGCCTGCATCCCCTGCATCCTTAGCCTCTCACTGCCAGTGAGCATCCCTGCGGCAAAGGGCAGGGCTGTGGTACCCAGCAATGCTGCAGAAGCTGCACCTGCCTGGGTTGGTGGGGGTGGAGGGGGTGGCAGTGCTGGGAAGGAGCCACCGCCTTGGGCACGTGATTTCGGGGTAGGATTGCAGGTTGAGCTGTTGGTGCTGTGCTGGGGACCGTGGGCATGGAAATGGCGAGGAGGCAGCCCTGTGCCCAGGATCAGACCACATGGATGTCTCCTGCTCTGTGACCTTGGGCCAGTCCCTTCCTCTGCCTCAGTTTCCCCATCTGTAGGGATGTCCCCACTCATCTCCTGCTGCCTGATACAGCTACAGGGAGTAGAGGAACAGCTGTGGATGAGTGCTGGGGTCTGGGTGTTCTTAGGAGCTGAGTGTTGTCTCCATAGAGCCCTTGAGCTGCCCTCAGGTGCTGCGTTCCCCCTGGGGACAGCAGATCTGTCAGAGGAGGCGCTGCAGCGAGGGGACCCTGTCCTCAGGTGGTTCCTCCCACCTAAGGCCCATGTCCTTCAGAGTCCTTGGTGGCGTGTAATCTATGGGAGTGGCCACATACTCACTCCCTTCCCGACAAGCCCATCCATGGGGTGCCAGTACCCACAGTGAGAACTGCGCCAGCTGGGCACCCTGCCCGCATCCCCTGCCCGGCCCTGCTTGACGCGTGATGCTCCTGCACCCACCAGGTCCCAGCTTTGAGGTCACTGCCAGTGGGCTGGTTGGCAGGCCAGCTTCATCTGGAGGGGGCCCCTGGTCCCTTGTCCCTGGGTGATGCCTTGGCCAGCATCTGGGCTCATAGCCTCAATTTCCCTTGCAGGCTGGGGACAATGAAGGTGAGGCTGGAGTCCTCCCAGACAGGGAAACTGAGGCAGGGGGGCAGTCCTGGTCTCTGTATGGGACACAGCCATTTCGGACCAAGGGATTTTAAAGTTACTTTAGCTGTCATTTTGGGATCAGGCTGCAACGTTTCCCAGGATGGTGTCCAGGGTCTGACCTCTGCCTCTTTGTTCCAGGCACAGTGAATCCAGGCGAAGTGGGCCATGCTGTGATCCCTCACCCTGCTGGCAAAACTCCCTCAGTCTCAGGCCCTCTAAGATCTTTCCCATCCTGTGGTCCATCTGTTCCATTCCATGATCCTTTTCTCCCAAGCCCTCTTGGGTATTCCCATCTCATCCCAAATCTCTAACCCTTGATTCCATCCTGAGATCCCATTCCATGATACACCTGTCTAATGCTAAATCCTGTTATCCTATCATCCTATCCCAAGTCTCCCCTTCCCTTCCCTTCCCTTCCCTTCCCTTCCCTTCCCTTCCCTTCCCTTCCCTTCCCTTCCCTTCCCTTCCCTTCCCTTCCCTTCCCTTCCCTTCCCTTCCCTTCCCTTCCCTTCCCTTCCCTTCCCTTCCCTTCCCTTCCCTTCCCTTCCCTTCCCTTCCCTTCCCTTCCCTTCCCTTCCCTTCCCTTCCCTTCCCTTCCCTTCCCTTCCCTTCCCAGGATGGGCGCTTCTTTTTCCCTTGTGCTCCCATAGGACCCCACTGCCCAAGGAAGCAGTGGTGAAAGGTGGGATGATGGGGCAGGGGAGGATGTCTTGGGGCAGACAAGCGTAACCCCATCTGTTCTCTTCCCCCAGGAACATGACATTGAGACCCCCTACGGGCTGCTGCACGTGGTCATCCGGGGCTCACCCAAGGGGAATCGCCCGGCCATCCTGACGTACCATGACGTGGGGCTCAACCGTGAGTGCCAGTCCCTGGGCCATGGGGAGCAGGGGCCGGCAGGAGCGGGCCTGCAGCTGCACGGGGTGCCCCCAGCTCAGCTCCTTTGCCTCCTCCCACGGAGGGTCCCCGGACAGCACTGGGTCTCCCCAAGCATCTGAAAGCACCAGGAGTGTTTGGATGCTCAGCTGAACCCAAAGCCCGGGCCAGGCACAGCCAGGAGTGCTTGGCCCCCCCAGTGCTGGCTGGCTGCCCACCCACGCCTGGCAGGGATGGGACATGGGGGATGCCAGGTTGGGCTCTGCTGGTGTTCAGAGCACGGACCCGGCCGGTGGCTGGGCATAGTGGGGGCTGAAGGAGATGGGGAATAGCAGGGAAAGAGGGACCTGGAGCTGAGCTGGGGATCTGGATGTGGGGCTGCTGTGCTCCCTGTTAGCCTGCAGCCTTGGACCTGCACCCCAGGCCCCTGCTCCAGGCTGTGCTCCCTGGCTGAACTGGGGTGCCCAGCGCCCTGTGAGTGAGGAGAAGCACCTGCCCCTCCACTGGTGGCTGAGGTTGAATCACTGGCACGCTAGGTGAGCTGCCTCACCGTCACAGCAGCACTCTCACGTTCAGGATGCGTCACATTGGTTGCAATGGACCTTGCAGCTTGCCTCACCCCCACATTTTGGGAGGGATGTCCTGGCACCGATGCCGTGGGGCAGGAACCCTCCAAGCCCTGGTGATGGCTGCATCCCACTACAACAGTGGTGGCCTGTCCACAGCGGTGCTGGGGCTGTTTTTTGACTGTTTCCAAGCAGGGTGATGTGCAGCCATTTCTCAAATCCTATGTTTGCTCCAGCCCTTTCTGGGTATTTTGGACAGGGCTGATAATACCCTGGGCTGCTAATCCTGTTGCCTGCCAGGTGGTCCTGCAACTCTGGGCTTTGCATCCCCTCGTCTCATCCCTCCAAGAAGATGAGGCTCACCCCAAACTCCCGATCTCCTGGCTGTACCCATCCACCCCCTGCATCCCCATGACTCCCAACACCAGTAGGGATGCAGCCCTTGCTGATGGTGGCTGTAGTCTGTGCTGTGGGGATGAGGAACCTGGAGGGAAGGGGATGGGAGGGCTTTGGTGGCATGTCACCTCCCAGTTGAAGGGCAGTGGGAGGGCAGGCGATCTCTCTCTGAGCTCCCCTGGCTCACCAGGCCGCCGAGTTGGAGTGTTTGGTCTCTGATCCCTGCCTACCCTCTGACAGACAAGCTTTGCTTCAACACCTTCTTCAACTACGAGGACATGCAGGAGATCACGAAGCACTTTGTGGTGTGCCACGTGGATGCTCCAGGCCAGCAGGCAGGAGCCTCGCAGTTCCCTCAGGGGTAGGTGCCAGCTTTGGGGGCTCGCTATGTCTGCTGGGATGTCACCTCCCTGCCTGCTGGGTTGTGGCTGCCTGGGCAGTCATGCTCTGCCTGTGTGTTTCTGAACCATGTCAAAGCCCATGGAGGCCAGCTGGCCCAGGGTGGGCAAGGGGGTGGTTTGTGGGTGGGTGGTATTTTCCTGCCCACTTAGGGCAGCCCAGCCACCCTGTCCTAGCCTTCCTGCTCTGTGCGGGTCCCATAACCATTGTCCTGTGCCTCCCTGCACCACAGGTACCAGTACCCATCCATGGACCAGCTGGCTGCCATGTTACCCAGTGTGGTGCAGCATTTCGGGTGAGTCACTCTCTCCATGGCTAATGCCTGAGGGTGCTGGGCTGGGAGATGGGCAGGGGACAAGGGTTTGGGGCTGGGGAACTTGTCCCTGTAAGGTGGCACCCTGCATGTCTTCTTGTGCCCTGTGCTGCGGGGGGAGAGGTGCCTCAGGCAACCTGTGCTGGAACCCACCGTCCCCCCAGAGGCACCTCTCTGCTTTCCAGGTTCAAGTACGTGATCGGGATCGGTGTTGGGGCAGGAGCCTACGTGCTGGCCAAGTTTGCGGTGAGCCTGGGGCTGGGATGGTCTGGCCCTGAGTTGCCCGTACCTGCTGTCAGCCCAGGGTATGGGAAAGAGCAGGAGCTGACATCCCCAGGCAGAGTGTGCCTCTGTGAAGGCTCCTGGAGGGATGGGGTGGGTCAGGATGGCAGTGCCATGGACATGGTGGCCAGGCAGTCTTGCCACAGATCTCCCATCACTCCCAGGACAGGGCCACGTCAGCCCCTGTGCAATACCTGTGCGATGGGCAGCGGTGCTGGTGGAGGGCTGCCCTGGGCACTTCTCCCCTTCCTGCTGAGCATCACCCCTCTTGTTTGCTGCAGCTCATCTTCCCCGACCTGGTCGAAGGGCTGGTCCTCATGAACATCGACCCCAATGGCAAAGGCTGGATTGACTGGGCAGCTGCCAAGGTGGGCAGGGCCCTGACCCCCATCCCGGCCCTGGCAGCTCCCTGGGGCAGGAGCCAGCCACAGCGGTGCAGTAACTCCCTGTGCTCCCTCCACAGCTCTCCGGCCTCACCAGCACGCTGCCAGACACTGTCCTGTCCCACCTCTTCAGCCAGGTAAGGGCTGTGCATCCTAACGGCCCCCTGCCACTGACCCCCCCACCCAGCATCCCAGCAGGTCACCTGGGCTTTGCCCTGCCCTGCCTGCCGGATGCCGCTGGGCCTGCCCCATGCCCAGGGATGGCGTTAGTCAAACCCTGCCTGGCTTCCTCCTGCCTGATCCGAGGCTTAGCCTTGATGAGGATGTGAGTGGTGCCCGCATCCTGCCTGGGTGTGCTGCCTGCAGCACTGATGTGCCCAGCTGCAGTGCCCAGCAGCCTCCTCCTCTGCCCCGCTGACTGGCACGGCGTGGGCAGGCCTGAGGGAGTGGGGTGTCTGCGCGGCACCCGGCAGCACCTGCCCTGATCTCCATCCACTGCCGGCACAGGAAGAGCTGGTGAACAACACAGAGCTGGTGCAGAGTTACCGTCAGCAGATTGGCAGCGTGGTGAACCAGTTCAACCTCCAGCTCTTCCTCAACATGTACAACAGGTGAGCAGCCTGGGTGGCCCTGCCAGCGGAATGCCCCTTACTCTGCGCCAGCGCAAGGGGCTGCAGCACTGGTCGGTGGCCCTGAGGCCACTGTGGGAACCCTGACCCCTCTTGGGTGCTGCCATCACCCTCCAGCGCTGTCAAGCAGCAGTGCCAAGTGGTCTGCCACTGCTGGGCAGGGATATGGGAGTGGTGGTACCTGTGCCAGAGCCTTGCCATGTCCTGTGGGTGCGTGTCCCCTGGTCTCCTCCTGCGCTGAGTGCTGGCACAGGCCTGGGGCATGGGGCAGAGGTGCTGCTCCATGTGTGCAGGGGGTTACAGAGTCACAGAATCCCAGAATTGCCTTGAGTCCAACCATTAACCTCACACTGACAAGTCCCTGACTAACCCATGTCCCTCAGCACTGTGTCTACACGGGTCTTCAATCCCTCCAGGGATGGGGACTCCACCACTGCCCTGGGCAACCCCTTCCAATGCCTGAGAACCCTTTCAGCAAAGAAATTCTTCCTCACATCCAATCTCAACTGCCCTGGGCACAACTTGAGGCCATTGAGGTTGGGAGCCTTGCTACTCTGCCAGGTGCTGCATCCCATGGTGCAGGCTCTGCTTGGGTCATGGCAGAGATGGCTGTGGCATTCTCCATCCACAGGGTGCTGGGACAGCGGGGCTGGGTGCTGCTTCCCAGAGCTGGTGGTGCCCCAGCTGTTGCACTGTGACATTAGGGGCAGCACCTACCCATGGGCTCACACTGGCCCTCTTTCTCCTCCATCAGCCGCAGGGATCTGGACATCAACCGGCCTGGGACTGTGCCTAATGCCAAGACACTGCGGTAAGAGTCGCACCGGCATGTCATGAGGGGTTCCAGGACAATGAAGTCCACCCAGGCCAAGGCCTGACTGTGCCATTTCCTCCTCTCACTTCCAGCTGCCCTGTGATGCTGGTGGTTGGAGACAATGCTCCTGCTGAAGAGGGAGTGGTGAGTGAAGCGTTAGTGCCTACGAGGTGGCACATGGATGGTGCCTACGGGTGGGCTCGCTTGTGTTTGCTGCCTGCTCATACACATGGGAGTGTGCTCGTGCAATCCTACCTGCTCATGTGGGCACATGTCCATGGTTGCCACACCTGGAGAGCCTTCTCCTTCTGTGCTCACAAAGTGCACACTTGGCTGTGTCAGCACACAGGCACATTCCCTGCTTGGCCACATGCACCCAAACAGCTGCTGGCCCATGCACGTGCTTGCACACATCCACGTGATTGTCTACACTTGCACAACCAGCCGCAGGTACTGTGCAGTTGGCCACGTCTGTGCATAATGTGTAACTGCATTGCACATGCCTGTTCCTCTATGCATATGCACATGAGCCCACATGTGTGCTTGTACACATGTGTGTGACACACAGGATGCTTCACTAGCCTCCCCGCTCCTCCCTTTCCAGCCCCTACCCTTGCCCAGACAGTGCCTGGCAGGAGGAAGGTCCCCCCGTCCCAATACAAGATACAGTGGTTCTGCAGGCTCAAGGCTTACCTAACACCCAGTCTCCACCTGTCTGGGCTGGGATGTGCCAGCTGGGGTGCTGTGGGCCAGTGGTGGTATGCATGGGCAACTTCTGCCAGGCTCAGGGCACCCCAGGGTACCAATATCGTCCCTCTTGCCCACAGGTGGAGTGTAACTCCAAGCTGGATCCCACCAACACCACCTTCCTGAAGGTAAGTGGGTAGCAGGGGCAGCTGGGTGGTCCTTGCTGCCCATGAAGTGCCCCACTGCCCTCTGCCCCCAGGGTTGCAGGGTGTCCCTATCTCCCTGTTCCAGGTCCATCCTGGCCACGTGTCTGGGGGTGGGCAGGGAGAACAGGGTGGCTCCAACAGTGGCATCCTGCCCACAGGGTGGGTGGCAAAAGCACACTCCCAAACTAAGCAGGGCCTTCTCTCTGCAGATGGCTGACTCTGGTGGGCTGCCTCATGTCACACAGGTGAGCATCCACAATTTCCCCAATTAACTGGGTATATTGGGCCCTGAGATATGCACTGGTGCTGTCCCTGGCTAGCAGGGGACAGGCTGAGTTGGGCACAGAATCTTGTGCAGGGGCTGCCAGAGGCGGCTCAGGGCTGAGCGGGTGTCTTGGCCCTGGTGCTGCCTCAGCTCAGCTGCTTTCTCCCCGCAGCCCGGCAAGCTGACTGAAGCCTTCAAGTACTTCCTGCAAGGCATGGGCTACAGTGAGTGCCAGGGCTGGGTACGGGGCTGGCGTGTGCCTGTGTGTGTGTGTGCTGATCCTGCCCCAGGAGAGGAGCCTGGCACCGCCGTGTGCCCATCCTGATGGGAGCTGCCCATGTGTCCATGGCGTTGTCGGGGCGGGTGTACACCATGTCTCTCTGTGCCTTTGTAGGGGTGTGTACAGGCTCTGTGCACATACATGTGCAGGCAGGGTCTCTATGCATGCATCCACACTTACATGTGTGTGGGCATGCACAAGCAGGGGCTGTGTGTTCACACAGACATGCAGAACCCATGTGCACAAGTCTGTGTGCATGTGTGTGTAGGTCCATGAGCACGTGTGTGTGTGTGTGTGCACACGAAGGTCCATGTACACACATGTATGTGTGTGTTTGAAGGTTCATATGCATGTGCACAAATGTCTCGTGTGTGTGTGTGTGTGTGCAGGTCTGTGTACGTGCACACGTGGGTCTGGGAGGGGGCTCCTGGCCCTGTGGAGTGGCCAGCACATCTGACACTCTCTCTCTGCACTCCCTGCCCTTCTCCCACTCCACCCCTGCCAGTTGCCCACCTGAAGGATCGGAGGCTGAGTGGAGGCACAGGTACCGCTCAGTGCTGCTCAGCCCGTGCCTGCTGCTGCATGGTGCCCACCTGGCCTGTGCCCTTGAGCTGCCTGGGCACCTTTGGGAGCAGCCTGGTTGCGGGGCTGGTCCTTCCCAGCCAGGTGCCCTCTGCCTTGCTCTGCTTTGTCTGAGATGGCACCCTGAGCCAGTGCTGGCGGATAAGAAATGTCCCTCCTATGTGGGCACAGACTCGATAGTGTGCCCACTGTGCCCTCCTCCAGCCAGCCAGGAGCTGTCCCCACTGGGCATCCTGTCTAGAGGACGCTGTCATCTTCCCTGCAGACCCTGGGAAGCTGGAAGAACTCCCATCCCTGCTCACCCCTTCCCCAGAGTGTGGTGGCTAGGGGTCCCCACTGCCTCATGCCCACTGGTTGCATGCCCAGGAGATGTGCCTGGTGTGCAGCCTGCCCTGGGGCGCCCCGTCACTGCCCCACTGTCCCTTGCCAGTCTGGAGCTGCTCATGTTACAGCACCGCATGCTGCAAGCTTGTGCCTGGCGTCATTCGCCTCAGGGAGCAGGACCAGCGGCTTTGCTTGCGTAAGGCAACGTCGGCTCAGGTCCCGCTGGCTTCCGGAGGGAGCTGAGCACCCGTCCATCTCTCTGTGCCCGTGCAGTGCCGTCCGCCAGCATGACCCGCCTGGCGCGCTCCCGCACGGCCTCCCTCACCAGCGCCAGCTCAGTGGATGGCACCCGCCCACGTGCCTGCACCCACTCGGAGAGCACCGAGGCCATGGGGCAGATCAACCACACCATGGAGGTATCGTGCTGAGGTCCACGCCCACCACCGACATCTCCTCCAGAGCCATCTCCCATCTGTCAGCATCCCGCCAGCACCCACCTGACCTGTGGATGGCCTCCACCAGGGCCCTCGCTCCTTCGGGGTCAATTTGTCTTTGCCATTGGCCTCATCCCCTTGTCTGGTACTGGAGGAGAGGGGCTTCGCTTCACTGCCTCCTGGCTCCGGCTCTTGTCTCCACCTAGCAGTTACACATGGTTCTGCATCGGTCCTCACCCTCCCTGGCATCGGCTCTGCCCGGGTTTGGGAGGGTGGGTGGCAGGGGAATGGGGCCGGGATGGGGGAGCAGGGGTAGAGTGATGAGATGGGGACAGGATGGTGGGATGGGGCAGGACAGCAGGCTCTGGGCTGGACAGCAAGATGTGGAGAGGACACAGGAGGTAGGTTGGTCCCCCAAGATCAGCTGATGGCTGGCCAAACTGGAAGGAAAACGGACAGGGAACAGTGCTCACTGGGAGGTCACTGGGCCCTTCCTGGATATGCTACTCCCATTTCTCCCCACTGGCCCTCCCTGTGGAGTCCTCCAGCACACCAGGACCTGCTGCCCCAGAACTGGCGGAGAACTGTGAGAAATCACACCCCAAACTGCCCCCTCGCCCTGGTCATGTACCTGGAGGGCTGCCCCAGGGCAGGGGGAGAGGGCTCAACCCTGCTTCAGAAGCCATGGGGGTCCCCCTGCCTCACCTGTGGTGGCACTTCCTTAGTCCCTTGTTGCAAGAAGGACAATCACCACATGCCACCAAAATGCACTGGGGTGAGGGGTGGAAGGTGGTCTGTGGACCTGGCTTGCTTGGTCACTGCCACACTGGCAGTTCCAGGCCCAGTTCTTGGACTGAGCCTGCCAAAGCTCAGAGGCCACTGGGCTTGGGGATGTCAAATGGCAATTTCCCCCTCCAGTTTTGCCACAGGCTGTGGGTGTCACTGCAGTGGAGCCGTTAGCAATAAGATGAGACACTGCCCGCCCTCCCCTGCCAGCCCCCCACCCAACTCTGGGAAGCCCTGGGCACCCTCTGCCCTGCAGGGTGTATCACCACAAGGTGCTGGTGGTGTGGGGTGACCCAGAGGACATGGAGAGCACCCCCAGTGTCTGGCTTTGCCCTCAGGCTGGCTATGCCCATAGAGCTGACCAGACCCACCATGGCCCCCCACATCCACACCCCCCACCCCCAGAAATCTCACCTGTGCACTGAGCGAGGCGTCTCTCAAGGGCTTGGCTTCCCCCGAGCTGTGGGGGCCCATCCGGCCACCGGCTCCGGGTGGATCCAGCCTCTCAGCTTGGCATGGAGAGCCGCGTCATCACATAACCCCACCGTCAGCTGCCCAGCCTCTGCTGCCATCCCTGACCCACTCTGTGGGCAGCAGAGTCCAGCTCCTGCATCTGGAGTAAGGGAGCACCCTGCTCTGGCCATGGGTGCTCAGGTCTTTGTGAGTGGCCTGTGTGGGGGACCTGTAGGGGACCCACCAGGTGCCACCATCTGGGCAAACAGAACCAGCCCACTGGGAGCAGGTCCCACCCAGCCCTGCAAAAGCACTCGCCCTCCAGACCCTGTCCCTGCTCCCCAGTGAGGGGCACAGGGTCCTGGGCCTCCCAGCAGGTGTATGAGGGCTTTTGGCCTTGAGACCCGTGCCTCACCCAGCCCCTTCCATATTGAATGGCCACCCCGAAACACCAGTGTCCCCATTTGGCCACCACTTTGTTCTGCCGTGTGCTTCCTTCTTGGTGTGACTCTGAAAGCTATGTAGCTCCTTTCTACTGTAGATACTGCTGCAATCTCTTGTTTTCTCAGTGTGTCCTTCCAGATTATATGTATATATATATAAAAAAAAAATACCTATACAAAATATATATAAAAGTTTGTCTGGTCCCTTACCTTTTTGGGTTCATTCTCCCTCTCATCCAAGTGATGCTGTGTGGTTCCCCTGGAGGTGGTCTGGCTATGCTTGCCTTTGGTTCCTCACCTTGGTTTTGTTGATCATTTTGTATTTCCCTGGTGGTTTGTTCTTTTGATTTTTGTTGGTTTTCCTTTTTTCCTGGTCACAGCAGAATTTAACACATTTTCCTTTCTGAGCACAGCCTGGTTTTGTCATGGTGGTATCAAGGCTGCAGCACTCATGAGATGGCAATATGTAAACCAGATTTAACTAACCTGTTGCTGTAGAGAAGGTTTAGTATGTTGGAAAATACCCCAACAAACTAATAAAGCTGTTAAGAATCTTCTGTGCTCTTTTCAACATGCTGCAGGGTCCAAGGCCATCTTAGGCCTGCATGCAGAGATCTGGTAGTCAGGCAGGACAAGGGGGACACCCTGGCCACCAACCCCACCAAGGGGCTGCACCACTGGGAGAGAGGGACCACGGTGCCTGTGGAGGAGAGCCCAGGACCCCAGGGTGCATGTGGAAGGGAGCCATGGGGTGCTTTGGCTTTGGGGCAGCCATAGGGAGAGTGACCCATATGTTGGGAGCGGATGGAGACTGGAAAGCTGCCAGCTGTGGCCCAATGAGGTTGGATCCAAGGGATGGCCACTGAGGAAGTAAAGACCCCTGGCTGCATAACTTGGGGGATGAGCAGGGTCCTTGGGAGGTCCAGCCTCCCCCTCCTCTTCCAGAACTGCAGGCTCCCTGTTTGTCTCCCCATCAAGGTCTGGCTGTCCCAGGCCACAGTCTGTTTCAGGTGCTTGAAGCCCTCCCTGGGAAAGATCCTTTCTCTGCATCCTAGCTGTCATCCCTGCTCCAGTGTGTCAGTGTCTGCCTTGTACTGAGGTGTTCCAGAGTGGTCCCAGTCCCTGGAGAGGGTCCCAGAGCCAGGACGTGGGGAGAGAGTGAAAGTGTAGTCCACATGCATGGTTGCCTGGGGTGAGTGGAGAAGAGCCTGGACACATGGGGACAGAATGCAAACCGCCAAGACTGAGCTGAGGTGTAGGCAAGCAGCCTGGGAGCCTTTCTTGGCTGGTTTGGCTAGAGGGGTCTGCTGGTCTCCCTGCCTTTGGTTCTTCACCTGTGTCCTGGTTTTCAGCTGGGACAGATGTAGTTTTCTTCTTAGTAGCTAGAATAGGTCTGTGTTTTAGTGTGGGATTTGTTATGAGAAGAATGTTGCTAGCAAACTAATGTTTTAAATTATCACTGGAAGGACTTTCCAACTTCCCTGCATTTTGCTAGTCTGCAGGTGCAAAGGACTGGGGGGGGAGGTGGGGGGAGGCACAGTAAAATTAGCAAACCCAAACTGGGAATTTGGCTATGCCAATGGGAAATTCCATACCATATAATGTCATGTTCGCTATATTAATGAAGGTTGACTGGAATGCTCTCTTTCTCTTGGTCTCTTTCTCTCTTTCTCTTCATTCTCTTCTGGGACTGAGGTTTCAGTTTCAGAATTGTTGCTCCTCCAGGATTGTTATCTGGGAATCAGCTGGGCTTGATCGGTGGGTAGTGAGCAATTGCACTGTGTATCACTCGTTTGTATAGTCTATTATTACTATTATTACCATTATTGCCATTATTATTGTCATTAGTATTTTAAGTTTTATTTAAATTCAATTATTAAATTGTTCTTATCTCAACCTATGAGTCTCCTCACCTTTATCCTTCAAATTCTCTCCTCTGTGGAAACCCCAGAGAGGAGGCCTCCTCCAGGAGGAAGCTCCAGTGCATGCAGCTACCTGGGACTCCCCAGAGGTGAAAGGATCCTCTGGTGGAAGGAGACCCCATGCCAGGTGGCTGTCTCGGACCCTTCCAAGGTGGCAGCACAGTTGGGTTTGCCTCACCTGAGAGGGAGCTGACATCCTAGATGGAAGGAACACATATTTTACAATGAGGGTGGGGAAAGCCTGGCCCAGGTTGCCCAGAGAGGTGGTAGAAGCCCCATCCCTGGAAACATTCAAGCTCAGGTTGGATGGGGCTCTGAGCAACCTGATCTAGTCAAAGATGTCCTTGCTCACTGCAGGGGGTTTGGACTAGATGACCTTTAAAGGTCCCTTCCAACCCAACCCATTCTACAATTCTATGATTCTATCCCACCAGGAACTCCACAGTGGTAGTTCCTCCCGTGGTTTTGCATCCTCAGGTGTGAAGCACTCACCCTCTGTGCCTGCCAAGGGTGCCTACCAGTGTGCAGCCTGGTTTTTCTCCACTGAGACCTACCCCTAGTGAAGAGTCACTGACCAGTTGTTGTTGTCTCCACTGGCAGACAGTGATCGTAGGCGCTCTGATGGCAGCTCACTGACTGGGGTGCTGCTTAAGTTGGTTTTTGGTGGCATAAAGGTAGCTCTGAGGGACTCTGCACAAAGGGGACCCCAAGTAGATTTGTTTCTGCATGCAAGTCACACGACTCCTGGGAAGCAGCTGAGGATTTCTTCCTGGTAGACCTCCAAAGTGACTGTCCCCCTTGGAGTGAAAATCTCATGCCAGATGACAGTACACTTGACCTGCTAGGCAGCTGCTGCAGTCAGGTCCATGCCTGGTGGCTGCCCGGGACTCCTCCCAGGCATTTCCTGGTGACTTTTGGCCTCCTGTAAAAGGGAACTGAAGTCCCAAATAGCACCTCCAGATTCCTCCAAGGCAGCCACCCAAGGACTTCCGAACATGGTAGAGGCAGACCCATCCCTGGTAGCAGGCTGGGTCTCTTCCCAGGACTCTCCTGGATTCTTCTGGCATCCTGTAGAGACAGCTTAATTCTCAGTAGAGCGCACCAGACTCATCCAAACAGCTGCCAGAGAAGTTCTCTGTAAGATGGAGTCAGGCCCGTGATGGGTATGGATTCCTTTCAGGAATCTCCCGGAGTCTTCTGGCCTCCTGTGGAAGGAACAGAAGTCCCAGGTAGGATAGCAGCTAAGGACTCCCCCAAGGAACTCACCCCAAAAGTCCATACATGTATAGAAACATTTTTTATAGTCTTTCTATTGCAGTAGCCAGATTAAGTTGTAGTTGGGCTTTGGTCCTTCTAATTTTCTCCCTGCGAAAGCTCATGATATCTTTGTAGTCCTCCTGAGTTTCCTGCTCCTTCTTTCAAAGATCATAAACTGTCTTTTTTTTTTTTTTTTCCTGAATTCCAGCCATAGCTCTCAGTTCAACCAGGCTGCTCTTCCCTGCCAGCTTGTCTGTTGTCACATGAGGATGGCCCGCTTCTGCACCTTGAAGATTCCCTTCTTGAAGAGTGTCCAGCCTTCCAGGACTCCCTTTCCTGTCAGGACTGCCTCCCAGGGGACTCTGTCAATCCAGCTCCTCAACAGGCCAAAGTCTGCCCTCCAGAATCCCCAGGCAGCAGTTCTGCTGATCCGTGCCCATAAACACATGGCCCTTTCATCACCATCCTCAAGCTCCAGCCAGTCCAACACCCCTTACTGCAGCCTCAGTCCCGCTGCCTCAGGAGCCCCACACCCCCGCCGTGACATGTGGGGCTGGAGGTGACAGGGGGCGGCGCTTGGGGAGGGGCAGCACCCCAGGGCAGAGCTGTGGTGGGTGGGTCAGTCTGTGAGGTCACAGAGCTGCGCTGTGCCCTGGTGTGCTGGGGGCACCACTCCACGCTGCTGGCAGCAGCAGCTGAAGAAGCAGCAGCGGCTGTAGAAGCACCAGCAGCAGCAGCAGCATCGGCTGTAGAAGCAGCACGAGCAGAGACATGGTGAAGGCACAGGGGGCTTTGGCCCCCGCCCACCTCCTTATTCTCTTCCTGGTGGCTCTGCGAGCCCAGGATGCCCAGGCTGCTCCATGGCGAGCGCGGGGATTAGGTAGGTGGGGGAGCGAGGGCTGACACCCAGCCCTGGGCAGTGTGGAGCGGCACCCACCACACCTCAAGGTGGCAGTGGAGCTGGGGTCGTGCCTCCAATGCTTTCATGTGGCCTTTTGTGCACAGCAGAGATCTGCCAGTAAGAAATCCCACAGGGCTGTACGTTTGTCCAGAAGAGCAGAGAGGGAATAGATCAGGCTCAGCGATGGTCCCCAGGGCACCTTGCCTTGCAGTGTTCTTTCCCAGCCTCTCCAAGCCTGTGCTGCTTCCCATGCCTGCTGCCAAGCCAGTGGGCTTGTTGCAGTTGAGTTTAGAGCTTCTGGGAGCTCCAGGGAGTCCTTTCTCCCAACAGCACCCTCCGTAGTTTGTTTTAAACCAGCATGGTCCAGGCACACAGTAACTGCCCCGTGCTCTTGAGTGGGAGAGATAAGTGCCATGGAGCAATCCCATGTTTGAACTGCATTCAGATCTGAAGAAGTCTACTGGGGTATTTCAGGGGAGCTGCTCTGCTCTGCTCTGTTTGTTCTCAGACATGGCTGTAGGCAATGGATATCCAGCTTCCCGACTGGGTTCCAGGGCTGATGCACTGGGAGATTGCATGGGTACGTCATGGCTTTCTCCTTCCTTTGAGAGCTGCCAGCTCAAAGCCCAAACATGAGCGAGGCATCTCTTGCGGGCGTGAGAATGCAGAGCTGCACTGTGTGTGCCGTGTCATGACAGGATCCTCTCGTGTGTTCTGCTGTTCCATTATGATGGTGTATACTACAATGGAAACTTCTCGTGGGTGTTTACTTGCAGATGGGGGCACAGGGAGGGATTTTCCAGCTCCTCGGCTGGATCCTGCGCTGGAGCTCAGCTGGCATCGCAGGGGTGAGTGGTCAGTCCTGACTGACTTCACAGGCTAAGCACCCATTTTCTTTATTTTATTAGTGAAAAATTGAACTTGGTGCTTTCTGTTAAGGTCCTGAAAGAGCAAACTATAAAGCCAAACTAGGACCATCTTCCCAGCCGACATCAGAAGATGTAAAGGAAATGTTGAATGAGCTGGAGCAACTAGCACACGGTGGGTGCATATCTCTCTTAACCAGAAGGGCTGTGAATTCAGTCTCGAGTGGTTTAGCTGTTTCTAGTTGTGTTTTAGATAACTTGGCTGTGTTTTTTTTCTCATGAATGACAGCTTCTTTGAACTAGTGACGAGGTACGCTCCCAAATGCCCAGCTTTGTTTCTAGGCGTTTTTAATGTATTTTAAGAAGTATTACCTCTGGAAGATTACTGTGTTCCTGATGAGGAATGCTTACTTCTGATTAAAAAGACCCACTTTCTTTCTAAAGAGAAGGATGGTGAGACTGTGGATAAGGAAGTGCTTGTGGAGAACACAGTGAAGAAAGAACATTTCCTGATGATGTCAGACCTCCCCTGAAATTACCAGTAGTGCACAGGACACACTAACATGAGGAATTTTTCCTCTAGGTGTGGATGACAAGAAAAACTCTGATGCTGCAGATTACAACAATTTCTGGAACTACTACATAGAAGGTGCCATGGCAATCGTGGGCTCTGTGCTGTTTGGGATGCTGTTGTATTGCGTGATCTGCCTGTGGAGGAAAAGAAAAGAGTGAGTTGTTGGGAGGGGTTGGTTTTTTTTTTTTCAAATTTAGGTATTAGATGGCCGCTATTAGCCATGGAGCATTTGGAGGTAGGGTATTCTGCAGTGCTGAGTTAGGTACTGGCCAAACCCTACTGAGATTTCTGCTCTAAGGTGTTTGAACTGGCCTCTCAATTCATGGACATTCTTTTCTGAAAGCCCTTCTTACTGTGGCAAGTGTCAGTTAGAAGTGACCCTGCCGAGACAAGAGTGGGCCCAGTGACAGATGTAGGTGGAACAAGATCAGAAAGTGAAAACAACAAGGAATGACAGCAAATGGCCACCGCAGCAAACGCGGGGCCTCAGCAGCCTCTTCTCTCCACAGGCGACTCTCCGCAGCTTCAGCAGCCCAGCTTGACGCCGACAACTATTACTCATGCCTGGACAAATGGTCCCCCGACTCCAGCACCTCTGAGATCTGGACCCAACACCACCAGCCATCACCTGTGCCTGGAAAACCAGCCTGCCTGCCACAGATCATCGTGGAACCACCCCCCACCAGCCAGGACAGGCGGGTTTTTGTTGAACCAGCGCAGAAACCTCCAGCCCCCTGAGGAATGGAAATAACCTTGCTATCCCTCATGCCTATTGCCCTGATCCTCTTGCAAGGGCCTGAGGCAGCCCCACCAGGTTACAGGTTTGGGGTGCAATGACAGACTCCTGAGCAACAGCTTCAGGGGTTGACCATTATTTCACAATAATGGCATAGCAGTAAATACAGAGCAGGAGCACAATTGTCCAGATCATAATAGCAGCAAACCCAGAAGTTCAACAGTTCTGGGATGAACTTCATATCAGGACATGCAGGTGATACCAAGAAAGCCGTTCAGAGAAACTCTCTAAGACTCGTTTTGGAGTTTTAGAAAGCAGGTATTGCAGTGCTGGACACACACGGAGATCACTCCCCCAAGATGTGTGTGTGTGTGTGTGTGTCTTTGGTTTAGCACACATTATATTGACCTAATACATGCATATTCATTTCTATTAAAGCATATGTAAATGTCCTTTACACTTGAGCAGTGAAATGAGTTGGTGGTCTTCAGTAGGCTTTATCATGATGTCCACTGATTGATTTCCTCTTCGACCTTGCTCAGTGGTGCCTCACTCATGCATTTAGGACAATATTCCTTGAAGAATGTTCAGTCATCCAGACATGGAGGGACCATGCTTGAGCATAAAAAATTCTTTATTTTTGTGTTCGTATATATACATAACAGAAATACACAGAAACAACAATTTCTAGAGAAATATTTGTATCTAGTGCAGCCCTGGCTTCTCCATATGCTGCTGAGGCTTCTTGCAGGCTGAGATCCCTCTTGGAAATGGCTGATAAGTACTTGAAATACAAAGAATGAATGAAACACAAAATTTATCTCTTGAAAACGTAATTAAAGATGTGTTCCAGGCATTTCCTGGAAAAAGACATTTTGTATTTTAAAATAAAGTCTTATTTTTTATATTTTCTTTCTTTTAACCTAGAGAGCAGCTACCAGACATGGAACTTTCAGGTTTATTTTGGGTTGTTTCCTCCTGTTTTGCTTTATCTGGTTTCTTCAGACTCTGCCCCGTCACCGTCCCCGAGGCCACCAGGCGAGTGGGAATGGAGGCAGCGGGGATCATAAGCGCCACCTCCTATTGGTCGAGGGACGCGCTGAGGCTTCCTATTGGCTGCGCACCATGAACCAATGAGAATGGGGCTTTCTGATACTGCGTTTGGGTCGGTTCGGAGCTGCTGGAAGCCCGCGGTGCCTCCCCCAGCCGGGGCGCGTCCGGCGTCCAGCTCTGCTGCTCCCGCTCCCTCCTTCTCCTCCGGCAGCGGCTCTGGCCACGGGTAGGGCGACGGTAGGAAGGAATGGGGCCCCTCCTCGAAGCAGCTCCGGGCACCACGTCTCATTCCCGCTGAGAAGCGCCTGGGCGCGGGTCAGGTGTGGTGAGAGAAGTGACCCGGCCCAGAACGCTGGGGACGGCTTGGGTGACCTGGGCATGTTCTGGCACTTCCCTTTGCTGCCGCCGTGCTCCTCCGAGTAGCCTCTGGGGATTGAATTTTCTCTGTCAGTGCTGCCGCCTCCGTTGTTTGCCCGGTAACAGTGAGTCCTCAGCAGGAGCCAGCAGCGGTCATTTGCAGTTTCAGAGCCATGCTGGGCTTTAGGGGCATTGAGGCCCTGGTCCAACCTTCTCCTGAAGCCTCACGGGGCGGTCTCCCTGCAGCCGTGCTGTAAGGAAGGGAGTAGACACTTTCCAACAGCAGCAAGAGTGTTTGCTTATATGCTCAGAATGTGTATTGGGTCTGGCTGAGATGGAGTTCATTTTCCCCATAGCTGACATTGTGTAAGTAATAGTGAATCTTCCTGTACTAACAGCAGTGAACAGATTTGGTGTTAAAGGCATTTGACTGAGTCAGTGGGTAACTCTGGGTTTGCTTTATTGACAGCTCAGTGTTGGGCCATGACCTCGGTGAGTAGCAAAGGCATTGCAAAAATAAAGCTCTCTATATATACTAAATTTAACATTATACTATAGATATTCTTCTCAAAGTTCTTGGTGTTTTCCCACGAATCCTCAGTTCCAAGTTTCTCATTCATGTAAAATTCTATAAAAGTCCACAGTGGATTTCAAACGCAGCTGATTCTTCTTCTCTTGTCTCAGTGGGTCTTCAGAAGTTGCAGCTGCTGGTCCCACTCTGGTCACTGTGTTCGCTGATTGTGATAGTTTCATTTTGGTAGCCCTTGGCTAACAGCCAACACAGCCGTTCACCAAGTTCCCCCCCACCCCCAGGGGATAGGGGAGAGGATTGGGAGGGCAAGGATAAGGAGGCTTGTAGGTTGAGATATAAACAGTTTAATAATAGAAATAAAACTTAAAATAATACTAATATTAAAATAGTAGTGATAATAACAGTAACAAATTATGCAAGTGAATGACAGCCAATGTTATAGCTCACCCCCTTCCTGACTAAGCCTGGCCTGTTCCTGGGTAACGATCCCAGAGAAGCGGCAATCCCGGAAGAATGAGAGCCCGAGCGAAAAGCCAGAGAGAGCAAGAGCCCCTCACTGATATATTGGGCATGATGTGCTATGATATGGATTACCCCATTGGCATATCTAACTGTCAATTAAGTTTATTAATTTAAATGTTGTTCTCTCCCCCTTAAATCTTGTGGACTAACAGAACACAAAGTCCGTCACTTCCAGTTACAAAAATGTAAGCATTGGTGTTATAATTCTTTCTCACAGCGACTCTCCCAGGCTGGAAGTGAAACACAGCACAATTCTAGTTACTAAAAAAAAAGAAATCCAGCGGTTTCAGGTGAAAACCAGGGCACTGATCTTCTTGAATACTCTTCCTCTTTGCTCACCTCCACACTTCTAAGAACAACTGACGTAATGACATTTAGCTTCTGTCTATTTTAAACTATGCCATCTTTCACAATTTGTTCAGTTCAAGTCCATAAAAGAAATTCTTTATGTTTTTATATGTAAGTAACAGAAATACACAGAAACAACAATTTCTGGAGAAATATTTGTATCTAGTGCAGCCCTGGCTTCTCCATGTGCTGCTGAGGCTTCTTGCAGGCTGAGATCCCTCTTGGAAATGACTGATAAATACTTGAAACAATAAAGAATTCATGAAACACAACATTTATCTCTTGATAACTTAATTAAAGGTGTGTTCCAGGCATTTCCTGGAAAAAAGAGTATTTCTTTTTAAAATAAAGTCTATTTTATTTTTTCTTGTGTTCTGCCTGGAGTGCAGCTTCTGAAGATTAAACTTTCAGGTTCATTTGGGGTTGTTTCCTCCTGTTTTGCTTTATTTGGTTTCTTCAGACTCTGCCCCGTCACCGTCCCCGAGGCCGTCAGGCGAGTGGGAATGGAGGAAGCGGGGATCCTAAACGCCACCTCCTATTGGACGAGGGACGCGCTGAGGCTTCCTATTGGCTGCGCACCATGAACCAATGAGAATGGACTTTTTCGATCCTGCGTTTTGGTCGGTTCGGAGCTGCTGGAAGCCCGCGGTGCCTCCCCCAGCCGGTGACGGAAGAGCCTCCAGCTCTGCTGCTCCCTCTCCCTCCTTCTCCTCCGGCAGCAGCTCTCGCCGCGGGCAGGGCGAAGGCACTAAGGAAGGGGCCCCATGCCGAAGCGGCTCCAGGCATCATGTCTCCATCCCGCTGAGAAGCATCTAGAGCAGTTTGAGAAGCGACCCAGACCTGAAGGCTGGGGAGGGTTTGGGGCCTGACAGAGCCCGGGTTCCTGGGCAGCGGGGCTTGGGTGTCTGGAGAATGGGGCTGGGTGACCTGGGCAGGGCTGGGCCCTTCCCTTTGCTGCTGCCATGCTCCTCTGTGCTGCGTCCGGGAGTTGAATGTCCTGCATTAGTGCCGTTGCCTCCGTTGTTCACCCTGCACTGGCGAGGCTGCAGTAGCTTCCGGACAGCAGCGGGGTCGGTGGGGGACAGGCAGGAGAAACTGGCACTGGGTCCCTGGCACTGGGGACGGGAGCCCGCGAGGCCTGTACAGGCCGGGGCTGGGGGCTCACCCGAAGTGTGGAAATCTGTGGAGGAGGAAGCAAGAGGCTGCCAGAGCTGGCCCGGAGGAGCATCCCCTGCACAGCAAGGTGGAGCTGCTCCAGAGTGTGGCAAGGGCACTGGACAGCTGGTACTGCACCATGAGGGACCTTAATCTATTGAGGGAAACTAGAGGCGTTTGCAAGGGGAAGGGCAGGAAGGTGAAGCAGATGAACTTGATAGTCAAAGTCCACAGCAGTTTGCACAACGGAACAGCAGTGCAATGGAGCACACACTTGGATTTGGTGAAAGCAATTAGAAATAGTAAAAAACCCCCACCAAATAAAAAAAAAAAGAGCTATGAAAATTGATGCTGGTATTTTTATACTTTGGTGAAAAGGAGCAGGTGCATGGGGCATGAGAGGAGTGATGGGGAGATCTCCCCAAACAAGAGGAGTCTCAGCCCCAAACTGTCTGAGTGTTCCATGCCCCAGTGCTTTTCAGGCTGGAGGGCAGTGCAGTCAGTCCCAGTGTGCAGTGTCTCTCAGTGCCAAGCCTGGCCCAGGAAGCCTCGTGAGCATCTGCAGGAGTGGGAGAGCAGATGCCCAGTAGCACAGAGGGGAGGAAAGGGGCAAATCCCAGAGCAGAGCCCGGGGATCACCGGTGTATCGCTCGTCTGCAGATGGGCCACTTGCATCTGCTCCACTGGGATGTGCTGTCTCCTTCTGAACACACACACACACACAGAGCGGCTTTCAGTGTCTTCTCTCCTGCCTGGAGGATGCCAGCTCTGCTGCCTCATTTCCTTTTGAAAAGAAATACTATTTTTTTTTTTGAGATCCCTCTTTTGAAATCTTTCTCCAGGGCCTCACTGCTGCCACTGTGGCAGCCCCGCTGCCACACGCAGCCATACAGCAAGCCCCGGGGTTTGCTCCGCGGCAGAACAAACCCCCGGGCGCTGCTCGGAGGGGCGGTGCTGCTGCTTCTCCTCCCGGGGATGGGGTTTGGGGAAGGGGCAGGAGCAGCCCCCGGGCCGCGGGAGCGGGGAGAGGCAAAGGGCGGCGTCTGTGTGCTGCTGCCGCCATCTGGTGTCCGAATCGCTGTACTGCAGCACAGAAGCAACGCGCGGCTCAGCAGAACGGGCTCGTCGGGCTCATCGCTGCCGCCTGGCAAACACACCTCGCTGCTGCCACCTGGTGGCCAAATTTCGGCACTGCAGCTATATTGTCGCGCATGCGCGGTGCCGCCCCCGAGCTCCATCCCGCCGTACGCCGGTACCGACACCGCGATCGTGCGTTGCCTGTGGGATGGGGATGCCGTGATCGCTGCTGCTTCCCGGTCAGGAAACGCCGCTGCCGCCCCGCGGGCTCTGGGTCCTCGAAACGCGGAACTGCAGCGCCGGTGCTGCCCCTGGGTAACCGCCGCCCGGGATCGGTGCGGCACGGCGGCAGGGCGGGGCTGGGGCGGGAGGGGCGGGACTGTGGCGGGAGGGGCGGGGGCACGGTTTTTCTTTGGTCCCGGCACCTAAAGTTCCCGCCTCTTTTCCGGCCGCCGCGTGGGCCATGCGGTGCGGTGCAAAGCGGGGCGAAACGGCACGGAACTGAACCCGGCGATGGCGGAGACGGCGCGATGGAGGCGGCGATCCGCAGGTAAGGCGAGTGCGGCGGTGGTGGTGGTCGGAGGGTCCCTCTCCGGGCCGCTGCCCAG
This sequence comes from Caprimulgus europaeus, assembly GCA_907165065.1. The sequence continues at coordinate 22,799,603 of OU015536.1, forward strand.
CCGCTGCCGTGCTCCGCCCAGCGCATCGGCTCGTTCTGCCCCGGGGCGTCCCCTCTCCCTCCGCCCGCCCGCGCTCTGCCCGGCTCTCTGCCCGGCTCTCTGCCCCCTCGGGACCCCCCTGCTCCTGCCGCGCTCCTTCCCGCCTCCGGTGACCCATCAAAATAATTGCCAAAAAGGTTATTAGGGAGATGAATGCGGTGCTAATTAGTGCTAGAACTGATGAACTCCAATTTTGTCTGAATTTTCTAAAGATTTTACCTGTGCAATTTTCTGGCGTGTCCTGTTGAAGTGTTTTCCATGCTGGGTTGGGGTTTTGGGGGTTTGTTTGTTGTTTTTTTTTTTTTTTTCTTTTCCGATGGACTGTGGTCTTCAAGGTTATCGGGGTTTTTATTTCCCAAAGGCATATTTAGAATGAGTCCATAGATTTCCCTTCTTCCTTGGAGATATCTCAAGAGCTTTCTGGAGGACAATTAATTCTGCTTTTGTGCTGATGTCCTTGCAGGCAGTGCTTCAGCTCCAGGTACCTCAGCGGGGCAGTGACCGTATATCCAGCCGTTTTCTTTCCCTCGTGAACGAAACTACTTCAGTCCGTGTCCAACTCCAGCTCTGGGTCAGTGAGTGGCTCCTCGATGAGTCACTCATTGTTTCCCTAACTAAAATTTTACGAGTTGCAGAAAGGGCCGATTCTTTTGCTTCCCTGTAGCACCAACAACACTTGGAGTTCCCTGACCAAAATTTCCTTTGCAAGAATTAAGTCTGGAATGAGCGGCTCCTGTATCAACTGAAAATTTCATTTCATCAATGGATGTCACTGTGTTAATGGCACGTAGAGCTGAGTCCAGTTGGAGGACATTCCTTTTTCCAATTTCTTTTTCTTTTTCTAAATTGTACACTATTTTGGGTTTTTTTGGGGTTTTTTTGAGATGAGGATGTGTGAAAGGAAAGGGGATTTTCCCATTACCCTCCCCTTCCTCTGCAAGCTCCTCCAGAAACTTCTGTTAAAGTGGCAATTAATCTTCTCTCCCTCTGATTTTTTTTCTTTTTTTTTTTTTTTTTCTGCCTTTGGGATTGCCACATTTCTTTTTCTTTTTTTCCCTGTTGTTAAAAATTGTTTATGCTATTTTTGACATTTTTGCAAATCCCTTGGGTCTGCTTCCTTTAATTTTGAAGTTTCTTTCTAATACCCAGAGACGATTGCTCCACAAAACACAGATGCCAATGGAACAGGCTCCTTTGGCTTTTCAGGATTTAAATTAGTATATTTTCTAGCAGTGACTTTTAGCTGCTCCATCAAGGCAGACAGGGATTCATTTGATCCTTGTTTAATTTCATAGAATTTAGACCAATGAACGGCTTTTGGCATTGCATGTCTTGTACCAAACAGGGACATTCATTTCTGATATTTTGTTAAAAGAAGACCCCAGAGTTGGGGTTGGTTGGGATCCCATCCTGGGTCTGTGACAGGAAAATTTTTATTTCTTTTTTCCTGCAATTCTTTCTGAAGGTGTGCCCCTTCTACTTGTTTTTGAACAGTTTTTAATAGCAGTCTTTTTTTTTTTTAGTACTATTCAGCAGTGTATCCAATATTACCTGAATTATCCTATACTGTTTTAGCTATTTCTGCTGGTTTCTTAAAAAAAAATCACATAAGGTGCTTTATCCTATTGACCCTCCCTCCTACAAAACAACATGAACTGCAGGATAATACAGACACTTCTGTCTGCCTTGTCCCAAGCTCAACACGTTCTCCTGTCACATCCTAGTGATCAGTAAAACAAAGAGCCTTAATGCTTCTATGAACACTAAGGTAATAAATTTCCATTTCTGACATTCTGTGATGAAGATGCATTGTTCTTAACTCCAGTGCTAAGTTAATGATGAGACCAGGCCTGGGACTTGGCAGTCTCTTCTTGGTGAGGTTTCTGTGATTTCCTGGTTCAGAGTGATCAATCCAAACTTACACACGGTGCTTTACAGTTTCCTGCTTCTTTTAATCAAGCCCAACTCTTCCATATAATCAAGTATTGATTATTTTAGCAGATTACTTGCAACAAGTTTGTTGATCAAGCAGCACTTGCTGGTGATCTTCACTTTCACGAATTTCCCCAGTGGTCCCTGATGGCTGGGAGCTCTGAATCATTTTTTTATTTCCATCTCTACCACTTTTTTTTTTTTTTCTTTCCAAGGGAAGGGAAACAAATGCCCGAATCAATAAAATTGACTTTTGGTAATTACAACTATATAAAAATGACACCAGTCCTACAGACCCCTCATAACTTCATGGTATCATTTCACAGCTGTGCAAGTTAAATTAATGCCAAAGGAAAATTAATTACTGTCACAGTGTAAGTATTTGCATTGGATGTGTATAAACATACTCACACCTTTTTAGTATACAGCGAATTTCTGAGATTTATTATTTGTTTTTTATTTTACTTTCTAGAAAGTTTTACACTTCATGTCCAGTTTTAGTGACCAGGTGAGCAAGATGTGCAGGAGGAGGGCAATGAACTATGAACTACCAGATAATGAAAAACAGTGTGCTCTGTTTACTGATGGCTCCTGTCGTATTGTAGGAAAACATCGAAAGTAGAAAGCTGCTGTGTGGAGTCCCACCCGATGAGTCGCTGAGGCTATCAACAGAAAAGGTGAATCAAGCCAGTTTGCAGAGGTAAAAGTAATCCAGCTGGCCTTCGACATTGTTGAATGAGAAGGATGTTCTACCTGTGTACGGACTCATGGATGGTGGCAAATGCCCTGTGGAGGTGGTTACAACAATGGAAAAAGAGCAACTGGCAGCGTAGGTGCAAACCCATCTGCGCTGCTGAATTATGGCAAGACATTGCTGCTTGGCTAGAAAAGCTAGCTGTAAAAGTACGTCAGGTAGATGCCCATGTGCCCAAGGGTCAAGCTACTGAAGAACATCAAAACAACCAACAGGTAGATAAAGCTGCTAAGATCAGAGTGTCTCAAGTAGACTTGGACTGGCAACAGAAGGGTGAAAAATTTTTAGCCCGATGGGCCCATGATGCCTCAGGTCACCAAGGAAGAGATGCAACATATAGATGGGCTTGTGATCGAGGGGTGGACTTAACCATAGACAGTATCGCACAGGTTATTCATAAATGTGAAACATGTGCTGCGATCAAACAAGCCAAGAGGCTGAAACCTCTCTGGTATGGAGGATGATGGTTAAAATATAAATATGGGGAGGCCTGGCAGGTTGACTATATCACACTCCCACAAACCTGTAATGGTAAGCGCTATGTGCTCACAATGGTGGAAACAATTACTGGATGGTTGGAGACCTATGCTGTGCCCCATGCCACTGCCCGGAACACTATACTGGGCCTTGAAGAGCAAGTCTTGTGGCGACATGGCACTCCAGACAGAATTGAGTCAGACAACGGGACCTATTTCTGAAACAATCTCATAGATAATTGGTCCAAAGAACATGGCATTGAGTGGGTGTACCACATTCCCTATTGTGCAGCAGCCTCTGGGAAAGTCGAACGATGCAATGGGCTGCTGAAAACCACGCTCAAAGCAATGGGTGGTGGAACTTTCAAACACTGGGACACACACTTAGCAAAAGCCACCTGGTTAGTCAACACCAGAGGATCAGCCAATTGAGCTGGCCCTGCCCAATCAAAACTTTTACGTACTGTGGAAGGGGACAAAGTCCCTGCAGTGCACATTAAGAATTTGCTTGGGAAAACAGTGTGGGTTATTCCTGCCTCAGGTAAAGGTAAGCCCATTCATGGGATTACTTTTGCTCAAGGACCTGGATGTACCTGGTGGGTGATGCAGAAAGAGAAGTTTGATGTGTACCTCAGGGGACTTGATTTTAGGTGAAACTAGCCAATGAATTGCATATCATCATTATTATAGTTGTTGTGTATCACACTAACAGTTTTCTATTAAGTATATTCCCAGGTTAACAAGGTGTGAACCCTGATTGGACCAGAATTGGTGCTTAATGACTTTAAGATCACCATCAGCAACCCTGGGCAGTAACTGTACCGAATAAAACCAACCACGAACTCCAGATACAGCATACAACAGAGACTATACACTACCCCGCTATTACACCTGATGACATCAATTCCATTAACTGTACAAAATCCAATGACATCAGCTCCCATTAGCTACACAAGTTTACATTGTATTTTAGTCTTTTTTAAAAAACAAAACCAAAAAACTATTACAACAGATGAAACCTGTAGTTATGGACTAAATGAACTCAGTGTATATATATATATTGATGAGACAATCCATGAACTAAGGGTATGATAGTCGCATATGTGTATATATATAAGTGTGTGTATATAGATATATATATATGTATTTATTTTTATTTCTGTTCTTTTTTAAAAAAGGTAGTAGTAATTAATCTAAATCCATTAGACGTTTGAAAACCTCAGCATGATGTAAATGGTATGGAATAAGGGGTGGATTGTCCTGGTTTTTAGCTGAAATAGAGCTTGGTTTCTTTTTCAGTAGCTGGAATTGTGCTGTGTTTTGCTTTCAGACTTGCTCTGAGAGAGACACTGATAACATACCAATATTTACATTTTTGTCACTGGAAGTGGAGGACTTTGTGTTCTGTTAGTCCACAAGCACAAGATTTAAGGGGAGTGAAGAATATTTAAATTGATAAACTTAATTGACAGTTAGATATGCCAATGGGGTATTCCATATCATATCACGTCATGACCAGTATATTAGTGAGAGTCTCTTTCAGCTCTCTCTGGCTTTTTGCTCAGGCTCTCGTTCTTCTGGGATTGCGGTTTCTGTTCGGGATTGTCGCTCCTCCGGGATCGTTATCTGGGAACAGGCCGGGCTCGGTCAGGAGGGGGGTGAGCTATAACATTGGGTGTCACTCATTTGCATATTTTGTTATTGTTATCATTATCACTACTATTTTAATATTAGTATTATTTCAAGTTTTCTCTCTATTATTAAACTGTTCTTATCTCAACCTACAAGCCTCCTTATCCTTGCCCCCCCAATCCTCTCCCCTATCCCCTGGGGGTGGGGGGGAAGTGGGTGAACGGCTGTGTTAGCTGCTAGCCGAGGGCCAGCCCAGTTAAACTATCACACAAGGATAGAAGAAAGAAAGAAAAAGGTAAGAAAATGCAGAGAAATAGCTAAGCAAGAGAAAGTCACCACTGCGGATCCAAAGACATCTCGTGGATCCAGTGCCTTTGTGTTCTGGTGGGGGAAGATCCTCTCCATCTTAGGTTTTAGTGGTTCTTCCTGGTTTTCAACTTCCTCCTTCTAACAACAGTGGTTTCTATGACAGCAGCATGTCTTGGGTATGCTCACGACAACTGTATGTTGCTCCCAGTCCTTGTGCGCATGTACCCATATCTTTTGGGGGTCATTACTTGTTGGGTGCCCCCATAACATGGGTGTCCTTTGATTGGTCTGGTATTTGTGCAGGTGCAGAAGCCTTTTGTTACAGAGTAGAAACTGCAAGTGGCTGTACGGGACATTGCAAGTTGCTGTACAAGATTTCTCATCTTGTTCTGGACAATGTCCAAGCGGTGGTTGAGACAGACATGCTAAGCTTGGTCTACCACAGTCCCTCATCCAGCCAGCTGTCCCTTTCTTAGTGTTTTTTCTTTCTCCATCTCTCTATTCTGCTGCCCATTAGAGGTTTTTTTTTTTTCCTCCCTTATTTTTTCTACCTTCATAGATCATTGTTACAAGAGCTGACCATTCACCACCGGACTGATAAATGCTGCTCCAGGAATGACTTCTGAGGTGTCCAAGGAGAAGAGGGAGCGTACGGGAACAGAGCCCCTTAGCAGACTCACTCCCAGGAGTTATACACGTTAATTAATAAATGATTACTTTATTTTTGCACTCACGGATATGCCTGCAGTCACTTTGCGCTCGGTCAGAGGCTGTCACAGAGCCCAGGGAATAAGTTTACATGTTCTGGGGGTCGGGTAACTGCCCGGTGTGTCAGAGGCGCTGCAGCTGGGGCCGGGGCTGGATCAGCCCCGAGTGCAGCCGGTGCGGCTGATGGAGGGGGGGTGGGCGGCCTCTCAGTATAAAGGGGCTTGGCCGGGTGTGGCTACAGGTTCTGGGATAGATGGAGGCTGTGGCTGAGCTGCGTGGTGTGGCTGCGGAGAGGCCGGTCTGGAACAAGGGAGCACTCTCCGGGGCTGCGGTTGCACCCGTGGAGAATGTGAGCACGAAGCCCCGGCAGCAGCATCCCGGAGCCGGGAATGGGAGAGGTGCAGGGCCGGGGGACTGCGGCTTGACCGGCAGGGGAGAGACCCTGAGGGGAGGGGCGGGGAAGGCTCTGGGTCTAAGGCGGGACGGGGTGCGCGAAGGGCGGGTCCCGGGGAAGGCTGGGCGGGGGGGGTGGAGGTGCTAGTCGGGGCCGGAGCGGCTCCGGGGACGCGGGAACGGCATGTTTTATCGGAACCAGAGCGGCCGCGGGGGGAGCGGCATCCCCGCGGGACCGGGACGCCGCCCGCCGGTAGCTGCAGTCTGTAGCCCGAGCCCTTGCGCTCAGCCGCGTCTGCTTCTCCTGCGCGCCGGGAGCTGCAGCTCTCGGCCAGTCTCGTCCCCCCTGCAGCACTTTGGGGTCGCGGACACGCGTGACCTACGAATCGTCTCATTCTGTCACGGGAGTCGGTTGGAGAAGCCGTCGACGAGTCGGTGATTTACAGTAAACGCTTTGCTTTGCGACCGAAAGTTTTTGAGAAGGGATTCTTCTGGGATCCAGCGCTGCTCCATCGCATGGTCCAACCTGGAATGTCGCGCCGGTAGCGGTGACACGTGCAATGTGGCTAGAAGTGATTGGTAAGAGCAAAGTGTTTTGGTTTTTGCTAGGAATCTGCTTTTAACATTGATTACTTTTAACAAGCGCTTTTCCTGCATAGAGTAGGTGATTTTTAGCTGTTTATTAAATAAATACTTGCATTCATCCCAGTAAACACACACTTAATTACTGATTTTGTGCAGAAAATAAGGTGCTGCTCCTCCCCTTTCCCAGGTGATCTTGAGAAGGCTGGTGGGAGGGTCTGGGGTATATGAGTCACAGGGTGTGGCCAGGGAGCTGGTTCTGCTTGAGTTTTCTTCTCAGAGTCAGTTCTCTGCTTTTCCTTCAGTCAAGGTCTGCTGTTGAGCTGGCTGAGCTGTTTGAGTGAGTGTGTTTTGAAGTTTATCAAAACAGAGTTGTTTGTTTCCAGCAAGAGCCTTGGGATAGGCAGTATATATAGTAGTAAGGGCGTTTGTTGCATGCAGCTTTTTCTCCTGTTGGTAGCTTTATCTGGGATGTTTGAGGGTGGCAAGATGTTTTATTAGTCTGTATTTAATTTCTTTTTTTTTTTGTTCTAAGTGCATTGCTATTTGCTGGGATTTCTGATTGTATTGCAGATGGAACCTCTTTTTTTCCACACTTCTTCTGTTGGAAATAGTTCAGTTTGGTAACATCACCTTTTTTTCATATGCTTAGTAATAAAGTTCAACTAACAGGGGCTAGGGTGAGCATTTCGTACGCATCTGTATGTGGAGCTTTGTCATTTTCCAAGTAAGGGGCAGGTCCGTGAGGCATAGTGTTTTTCAGAGCCTGGAATGGCATGTTGACTTTTTTGATTGCCCATAGGATACTGCATTGTTCCTAGACCTGTCAGTGCTTTTAATTGCCACCTTCTAGGCTATAAGCATCTAGAACTGGCTTAGCATGTGGGCCCATAGCGGAGCCCGGAGTCTGCAGGAAGATGGAAGTTAGAAGGCACTCAGAGAACATGAGGG